>CM040242.1:7146751-7289251 GCA_022545495.1 Chrysanthemum lavandulifolium | reverse complement strand
TTAATGTGTAACCATAACATACCGACTCATCCGTTGAACGTCTAATGTGTAACCATAACATACCGACTCATTCGTTGAACGTCTAATGTGTAACCATAACATATCGACTCATCCGTTGAACGTCTAATGTGTAACCATAACATACTGACTCATCCGTTGAACGTCTAATGTGTAACCATAACATATCGACTCATCCGTTGAACGTCTAATGTGTTACCATAACATACCGACTCATTCGTTGAACGTCTAATGTGTAACCATAATTATTCTTCGGTGAATCATAGATTTATAAAACACATTCAACTATGCATCGTTTGGTTTCTTGATCCAATTAATTATGGCATGCAAAATTTTGATGTAATATGTTCTTGTTCCTTTAGCCCGTATTCTTTTGACGTCGTTAACAACATAATGTAATTAATTTTAACCAAAAAAAAATTAAATAATTTTCCCCGGCGACATGTCACGAATACCCTATAATGTAATTAAATATTTCCCTTTTAACAAAAAAAATTAAATAGTTTTCCTGGCGACATGTCATGAGGATACCCACCTACCAAAATTTTCGTTATCGCGCCAATTACGCTAAGCGACAAAATATACCTTTCCCCAGCGACATGTCTCCGGGGATTGTCGCCGGGGAAAAGTTTGATGATAAAGTAGATCTGGTCAATTTTATCACTGCCACAAACGAAAAAAAATCTTATCTCCTCCTTCCTGTGGCGATTTCTGCAACACCATCACCAATTCACCAACAATTATCAACCATCACCACCACCGCATCCACCATCACCACCACCGCATCCACCATCACCACCACCACACGTTACGGTTTGTTTTACTAATTTTAAATGTTATTCAACTAAATTAGTTAATTATAATATGATTTTGCGATTATTATTGTTGTAAGTTGTTGTTAATTAGAAAAGTTAAGTTTTTTTTTTTTTTTTTTTTTTTGGCGGTGGCGAGGAGCAAGAGCCGAGGTATGTTATAATTTTGCGATTATTATTGTTGTAAGTTGTTGTTAATTAGAAAAGTTAAGTTTTTTTTTTTTTTTTTTTGGGCGGAGGCGACGAGGAGCTAGAGCCGAGGTATGTAATAATTTTTTCTCCTTTTGGTATCCCGGGTGACATGTCACTGGGAATGTTTATTGTTTAAATTTTGTTAGTTTATAGTTATTATTTGTTCAATTGCCTTGAAATGTGCTCGTTTATAATTATAATAATTAGTTGTTTAAATTTTGTTAGTTTATAGTTATTATTTGTTGAAAAAAGTGAAATGGTATGTATGTTAAAATAATGGTATGTATGTTACAAAAGTGAAATGGTATGTATGTTGAAAAGTGAAATGGTATGTATGTTAAAACTCTTAGCAACATACATACCATTTCACTTTTTTCAACTCTTGAGCCGTTTATAATAATTTTGTTAGTTTATATTTTATAGTTATTATTTGTTGAAATGTGCTCGTTTATATTATTTTGTTAGTTTATAGTTATTATTTGTTGATATGAGCCGTTTATAGTTTATAATAATTAGTTGTTTTAGGATTTTAGTGATTAATTTTGGAAAATCCCCGTCTAGTGAAGAAGAAGATTGATCTTGAGTTGTAACTTGCAAAATACACTTATATATTTGAATGAATGAATGAAATTGTTGTGGATTGTTTAAATGTGTATATTTATTTGGATGTGTATGTATTTGGATGTGTGCATGCTTATATTATTTTGTTCATGAATTTCTATATCTTATGCTAATTGTACTTATACGAGATGTCGACAGAGATGTTGCACGGTCCCACGGCGGTGGCGGTGGCGGGAGGATCGTCCCCTCAGGACCAGCGTACCACCGGTTCTTTGGCGAGCTTCAGTAGAGGTAAATTTCCGGATTATTGTAATACAAGCATAAATTTTATGACTTTATCACTAACTTGATTTTGCGAGCAAAGGTAAACGAAAGCCCAATTTGGGCGGCGGGGAGGCGGGCGGTGAATACCCGCGACAAGACCCGGAACCTTCGGTGAAGGCGATCGCAGAAGAAAAAGGTCCGTCTCGATCGGTTTGAGGTGGGTGACAAACAAACCTTAAACCTCTCGGCCCCATGCGGCTCACTGGTCTAACTACATCGGGAGGTCGTTAGGAAGGTGTCGTTTACTACCCTTCTTGGGAGAAGGTCCGAAGAAGGAAGCGGCACTCATTTCAGATATTGGGGTCAGTTATCCTTTTATGTTTATTTCATTATCGTGTTCATTTATTTAATTGTGTATATTTATCTAAATTCGCTTATTTATTTATATCATATAAATAAATAAACAAATTTAAATAAATATATAAATTATATCTCTAACTCTGTTTTCGTTTTGTTGTATATGATTGCAGACCCTGTTTGACCTCAGGCCGCACATGGAATCCCCCCGCTGGCACCAGATCTACGAAGGCATAAACTCGCACTTGCAGAAAGCCTACAATACAAACAAGGCTTCTTTCAAGGCCAAACATTGGAAGGTAGACCCCACCACCGGGGATTACGATGTGGAGGCGATTAGGCGGGCACGTCCCGAGGAGATTACAGCGGGTGATTGGGATGAGTACATTAAGTTTTGGAATGATCCCAAGAACATTGCTCGAGCCGCTACAAATCGGCTTAACCGGTAAAAGAGCAAGGTCATATCTCGGCAGGATCCGGTCATTGTCTCGCCGAGATGATATGGTAATAAACATTATAATTATTTACATGCATATATATATATATATATATATATATATATATATATATATATATATATATATATATATATATATATATATATATATATATATATATATATATATATATATAGGGAAGGGTTCTTTTCGAACCAAGAAAAGGTCGAGAAGCTGAGAACCAAAGATCAACCAATCAGATTTTTTGAATATTTAATTTTATTATTTAATTCAAAGGGCATAATAGTAAAAATACATTTTTATTTTCTTTTTAATTTTTAATAAAAACGTTTTTTAATTCCTAAATTTTAGGATTTTTTTTTTTTTTTTTTTTCATGATTTCAAGAAGTAAGATGCATATGTGTTTTTCTCATATAAGTCAAAGTGCACATGTGTTTTTTAAATATGTGTTTTTCTTCGTAATGTAGTGTTCAATTGCTTAAACCACTTAAATTTTTGAATAGTTTTTTTCAACATTTATGTTTTTAAAAGTATAGTACGTATGTGTTTCACTTAAGAAGATAATTGCACATATGTTTTAGTGTACAATTTTTAATATTCAAAACGAAATTCAATAACATAAACATTATACATATGTCTAAAAAATGCAAGTACAATATATCGATTATACATGTGTGCACTAATAATAATTAACGCAATAAGAGACTCTCGTGATCTTTGTATGTACATGTATTCGCATTCGTCAATGTGCACATGTGTCTTTACATCTTTATCACAATCAAATTATCTTTAGAAGGTATATGTTTCTTTGAAGACACGTGTGCACTTCCTATATTGGTCATTATCCGCATCTTTATCAAACATGTTCAATAATTGAAAACATAAAAATTGTTATTTATATCATAAACAACTAGCAAACATATATGAAAAATCTAAACACATGTGCAAACCCATTTCATTAATTTTGTGTCTACCTTCAAACACATATGCACACTTTCAAAAAAAAAAACTTAACCTTAAACCCACAAACAACATTACCAACAAAACTACAACTAGGTCAACAACCATATATCCCATGTTTTTTACAAGAAAAAAAAACGAAATAAAAAAAACGAAATCAAACAACCCATGTAGCCTTGTTTTGACAGAAAAAAACCCAACAATCATGATAACAAAATATTATTGAAAGCCACCTTTAGATAGAATTACATATGATTAAATACGACATGGCCCGAAACATTAACAAACCTAACTCATTCTACTAGTATTTTGAGGTGTGCACATGTATTTGCCAACAATAACTTAACATCAATGTAACCTGTTAACATCCTATGGATGGATGAAAACAAAACAAGTGCAAAGTAGGTGATATAATATTTATCAAAAACATAACTTCAACATAACTACAACAACTTTATTCATCGATTTACGTAAGCCCCAAATGTAAGACACATCAGATGACTATAATATAAAAATTAAAGCAAATCCCAAATGTAGCACAACTACAAAACTGATTCTTTAAATCGTGATCGTGGATCCACAATCCATAATTAAAAACGAAAGCTTTCTTTTTAAATTTATTCATCAAATTACGTAAAATACTGAAACTAGTATCACTAACAAGAACATAAATGAAAACGATTTACAACATATAATTCAGAAAAAAAAATATCGAAAACCCAGTATACATTACTGAAGTCATATTCAATATATATGTAGAATTCGAACCTTTAATGGGTGATATGCTAATGATCGGTCTTTTTCATCCTTGTCATACAAATCCGCCTTTGCATTGAGAAAACATATGTGTTTGATAACTTTTCTGCTACAAAAGTAAAGAAAAAATATCCATTATTTTGACTTAAGTTTGTATCCAAATCTAGAGTTGCCAAGAAGTTGAATGGAAAACCTCGTTATCTCAAAGCACTTGTGCTTGCGTTGTGTCCCTCTGAAGACGAGTTGTGTCCTCTCAAGACGAGTTGCCAAGAAGTCTTCAACCACTTACCACACCGATGAAGAAAAGCTTATTATACAAGGTTAATGTTCGGCTTTTTTTTATTTTGCTTATCGTGATTTTAGTCGATCCATATGAACAAGAAAAAGAGGCGGCTAGGGTTTTTGTGTGGGGAGAAAGAGATAAAACGAAAATATTTTATGGAGGTTACCTAATAAATTGGGACGGTTTTGTGGGAAAAAATAGAACAAAATGACTATATTAACCTCCACCCTTTCCAATATTATATCTAAAGTTTCATTTTATTACATAAATGCCACCATTATTTGTAGCCATTGATTGAAAAATAGATGGCTCGGATCGGTTCTCGCAGCTTCTCGACCTTTTTCTCGTTCAAAAATAACTATATATATATATATATATATATATATATATATATATATATATATATATATATATATATATATATATATATATATCCGATTATACGCTTTGGTGTGTTGTGATTTGTCGTTTTAAAATTATTCATCTTATATGCGTGTGTATGTATAGAGGTAGGCATCGAGACTGAGTACCCGCCACCATCGACACTTTTGGCGAACACATACTGTTGATGGGGTATTCCCAACGATGAGGACATGGGATATATGTAAGTTTTGTTTCAAAACACACTTTAATGAATTATCGAGAAATAATGTAGCAACCCGACTAATATATTTACTATCTTGTGTTTTGTCACTACATAGGACGAGATGAAAAGGCTTGAGGCTGGTCAAGACACGGAGGATCAAATCAATGCGTTGGCAAGAGGGGTAAGCTTCATGGGCATATTCCGGTGTGGGTCGGGTATTGCCATCACGGCCACATCCAGCCAAGTATGCCCGCCTCGCAAGTCGCTCACCAAAGATGTAGGCTTTATCATGAGTCTCTCGTGGTTACGACAGACACGCGGATATGTTTAGGGAGTATGAGTCGGTGGTGCTAGCGGGAGTGGTGGGTGTGGTGATGACGAGGAGAATGGCGGTGATGAGGATAACAACGGCGAGAGGTAGTTGTGTTATATATTATTAGTATGTTACATTGGTACTAGCTTTAGGTAGTTGTGTTATATATTATTAGTATGCTACATTGGTACTTTAGGTAGTTGTGTTATATATTATTAGGTTCATCTTGGCTTATTTAAACACTTGTTTCCTATCTATCAATGCACATATTGACTTTTAAGTCGTGTTTATGTAAAAGTTGTGATCTATTTGTATTGCGTTGATCCGTTATATGGTATTTTTGTTTTGGTACAAGTTGTGGTGAGTCTATATGTGTTTTGGTACAGTTTATTTGGTAGATTTTTTAGGAAAATTAGGAAAAATTGAAATCGCCGCACCGCAGTCGGATTAAAAGCAGACCTTTCCCAAATGATACGTCGCCGGGATAACACACTAAAGCGTTGACAAGTCGGCAGAAAACTCGATTTCCCAGTGACATGTCGCGGGGATAGTAGGCTCACTCGCTGACTTGTCAACAACAATTATAGTATCAAATGGCGACGTCGTCAGGATAGTTAAATTCGATAATTAGGCATGTTAATCATTTAGCTTAATTGATGATTCCCAGCGACATGTCGCTGGGATAATATGCCACCGTGGTAACCGCTTCTTTGACCGAAAATTGAGTGGGACCCACGTCGCGGGGATTGTCGCTGGGATACAATCCTTACGAGACTTCCCGCGACATGTCACCGGGAAAGCTTTCGGCGACATGTCGCTGGGGAAAGTCCCCATATGTCGCTGGGGTAGCCGGTCAATGTTGTAGTGTTTGGACCACAACCTGAAGATAACACCAAGAAAGCCGCGTGAAGACCATACTCATATCCCTCTATATAAACAAAATCCTAAGACCCTTGTTAAACTCATCAACTCACACATTTCACTTTTAAATTTTCACTCACAACACAATCCCATTTCTGTCGAGCTACAAAGGAAGAGAAAAGGGTGTTGGTGAATGTTTCAAGATCGTCTAAGTCTCGTCGGGATAGTACTTTGATCGTGTGGGTTCAAGGCTAACTCGTATCTCTTTTGCTCGAACTCCTCGTGCCTCGTCGCCACCATTTTGGTGTTGTAAGTCCCATTCGACTCCCTTTTCATTTCTTGTTCTCGCTCAAATATCTCACGTACACATAAAGATACTTCCATGTTTACAAGTTGGTTTTTGTTGCTTGAAGCTTGTGTGGTAACCATTTTGAAACTCGCCAAATCAAGCCCTATGTTCCTCGACTTATTTTAAAACCAAACGTGTCCTTTAAGTCACAAGACTTGGCGTTAAAATAAAGTGAAGCACTAAAATTTGAGAACATGTATACTGAAGTTGAAGCACAAAACATGAGCATGCATACTGTGGAATTTTACTAGAAAATGAATGCAAATACTAAACCCTTAAATATGTATCTGCAGAAAGAATGTCTCCAAGGGACTTGTAGTCCGTGGTAATCTTGCTCACTCCTACACAATGACTGTGGTTGAATCAAGGATCCTTCTTTTGTTCCTTTTTTATAATTTTGCAAGTTTAAGCCTCTTGCACTTTCACTTTATGAATCGAACCTATTGTCATTACTCTTAAAACTTTCATAAGTATTAGAAACTTTATAAATCTTTACAATTTCAACCTCTTAAGTTCAAATACTTTGACATCTTTGATATATTTTATTTAACTTTTAGTTATCATTTTGGACCCCAAACTTATACATTTGTATAACTAATAATAAAATGTCAAAACAATTTATTCCGACACATCTCGATTAGTAATTTTGTCAAATTAATATACTTAGTTGTAATACCAATACCCGACTAAAGGACAAGAGATTATTTAAAACAAAAGTAATATAAATATTTTTCACTAACTATATATATATATATATATATATATATATATATATATATATATATATATATATATATATATATATATATATATATATATATAAACACATTCATTTATATATATACATCATATCACTCAACGTTATTTATATAAATATTTAAGTGAGATTTATTAATATTTTACCAACAACATATGATTTTTCCCAAACACTTCCATTGCGAATATTTTTCCTTACATAGTTGTCCGTTTACTCATGAACCGGAAACTTACTCGTCACGTATACTTTTATATACTCTTATATATATTTTTATATATATAATTATACGTCTGTCCAAGAGCAAATACTTACAAAACACTTTGAAATGATATAAACGTAAACTCTGCCACACAAGCAACATTTAACACAACCACTTGTAGACACTTATATTTATTCACACACTTCGAGTCGTGAGTACTCAAAACTGCAAAACTGAGTCTTGCCATCTCGTTCTTAGGTTCCGAGTAGGAGCCACTGCTATATCACACTCGATCTCTTTATGCTTTATTCATCGAACTGCTAAGGTGAGTTTATAGCCCCACTTTTACTTTTATTACTTGCTTTATAAAACTTTGGGGTGAGAAACATGCAAAACTCTTTTCGGACTGAAACCGAAAACACTATTACGTGAAACAACCTTGAATCCCAACTATGCTACCGTTAGTTCCCTTTGGGAGGCGCGATTGTTATGAATAGATCTATTGGGATGACACCCCGTTCGATTTTGACCGATAGGCAAACGTCGAACGTATACCATATCGTATTGATTGAGTGTCTTGGAAATACACTTGTCGGGCTTTTATTTATCATGCTTCTAGATGCATGCACCATCGTAGTTTCGTCGCATGAACTTGGTACTAGCGTAATAGCCTTTTGCATATAGTGTCATTCACGGAGATGCTATATGTGCATCGTGGTCCAACTTGATTTCTTAAACTTAAACCTATGAACTCACCAACGAGGACATGACCTTAGATAAGAATGCGTGGAGAGATAGAATTAGGATTTGCGGGTAGTTAGGTGTTAGGCTTTTTAGGCGTTCTCGTTGCCTTGCCTTGGTGCCTTGTTTTGTCTTTGCCTTAGCCTAGGCCCTTGCGTGTTTTGCCTTGCTCTTTGTTGCCCCCTTAGGTTGCCTTTTGCCCTTGCTTTAGGTTCCGTGGGTTGTTCGCCTTCCTTTGTTTTGCTTCGTTAGGTTTGCTTGCCTTTGCGTTTGGTTTTGTTTTATGGTATGCTTTGTGCCTTTGCCTTCCTTTGTTTTTCCCTTATGTATGCTTTGCTTGCTTCTTCGCTCCCTTCGCTCCCTTTGCTCTCTTCTCTTCTTTCTCACCCCACACGCACAAGCCGGAGGTCTCATTGGGCAGTCTCCTTACTCCGGGTTTATCCTTGGGGTAGGGGTAGGATCTGCTACATTCTACCTCCCCATACCACCGCCCGACGGGATTGGGTTTTTTGTTGTTGTTGTTGTGACTGCGTTCAGGGAATGGAACGCTCGTGTTTTATTCACTTGAAACAAATAGGTATCACACATTCAACGACAGAGACATAGAAGAAAAATTCGGGGATTTTTTTGGAACTAAACACCATCTGTATCCTCATGCGTGGATTGAACCAAGTTGGTTATAGGCTTAAAGCTAATTTCATTATAAGTATTAGCTTACGGGGCTGTAATACATTTTTAGCATTTTTAATTTTATTTACGGGTATTATCTGCCTTACAATCTGAATAAGTTTACAAATACTTGTTGTACCGACAAATTTGAAAGAATAGCAAGTATATTTTGTAGAAAAACAGCAATCATTACATGAATACAAGCTAGGAAATACAATGTTGGATTCGCGTAATAATACATCATGGAAACACAATAAACCCCTCCTCTTGGAAGTCATATGAAACGAACTTACTCAGCACTTTATCTAGGCTTACATTCTTTTCTATCTATGGATAAATTTCTCAAATCCAAAGCGATGTTCAATCTACTACACCGCTTCGGATTTGGGGATTTCATCCATAAAGAAAAACGAATTACCTTATTTTATTGCATATATCTTATTACTTCTTCCGAGAGAGATTAAAAGTTGGGACCAGCGGCCAGGATTTCATCAGTCAGGTTGTTATCTGTTCCAATCTTGTAGTCCAAAAACACCTCAAAATTCTTCTTGAACAACCCTCCCAACTTCGTCAGCGTCTCCTTGTGAGCCCCCTTGTCCGCCCACTGCACATGAAATTTGAAATGATGTCACTATCAAGTCTAGATATAGTTACGCAAATATATAATGTATGACACTTACGGAGTTTGCTGGATCAAGAATCTCTGATGGCACGCCTTCAATTGCAGTTGGGATTTCAAGTCCAAATATCTCAGTCTTTGTGTATTCGGCTTCCAAAAGGCTCCTGAGTGGATAGCATCAATGATTTTCCGTGTGTATGCCAACTTTATTCGCACCTGATCCATAACTGTATATAATAATAATATACTCCATTAGAAATGAGTATTGGAAAAGAAATTAATACAATCTAGTAGACGTTTGCTCCTTACCTTCCACCTGACCAGCCAGTGTTAACAAGCCATCCGGTTGCACCGTGCTTTTGCATCTTTTCAGCTAACATGGCTGCATACTTTGTCGGGTGAAGCATAATAAACGCTGCACCAAAACATGCTGAAAATGTTGCTTGTGGTTCTTTATCCCATCTTCTGTTCCAGCCACGAGAGCAGTGTAGCCACTGATGAAATGGTACATAGTTTGAGCTAAGTTTAGCTTGCTCACAGGCGGAAGCACACCAAACGCATCACAAGCCAATAAGATGACATTCTTTGGATGAGGCCCGACACATGGTATCTTAGCATTCGGTATGTATTCTATAGGATATGCAGCCCAGTGTTCTCTAAAAGTTTACTCCAATTATCAGTACAAAAGTTTCAAAAAATGTTTAAAACTTCTAATAAATGGATTAATTACTTCAGCTTACCTGTTACGGATTTGTCCGAATAATCGACCTCTCGGGTATGCTCATCAAACACTACATTTTCCATCATTGTCCCGAACTTGATGGCATTGAAGATATTCGGCTCCTTCTCCCTTGACAGATCAATACACTTTGCCTAGCAACCACCTTCGATATTAGACACACCATTCTCACTCCAACAATGCTCGTCATCTCCAATTAGATATCTGTTGTGATCTGTAGATAGTGTGGTCTTTCCAGTACCTAGGTACACGAATTATAAAACCAAACTGTCAGTTGATCAAAGGGTAAAAGTGGCCTTGAAAATGTCATTCAGCTAACATAAAAGTAACAAGTGATAATACTAAACGGGTAAAAATTAGTGGGTTTGACCCAAAACATCGACCCGTTTAAAAATTGATGGTTTAGACCCAGACCTGTTTTGACCCATTACCCATCCCGCTTGTTTTGTCACCTCCAAGTTATACCTGATAATCCAAAGAAGAGTGCCACGTCACCATCTTTCCCCATATTGCAACCGGAGTGAAGAGAGAGTATTTGGCGTTTAGGCATGAGATAATGCATAACACCAAAAAGGCCTTTCTTCATTTCACCGGCGTATTGGGTTCCAAGGATGACCATTTCCCTCCTACCCAGGTTGAGATCTACGCTTGTTGAGGATGTCATATAATGAGTGTAACGGTTGCACGGGAACATTCCAGCATTGTATATTGTAAAGTCTGGAGTACCGAAATCCTCAAGCTCTTCAGCAGTGGGTCGGATGCACCTGAAATTACATTACATGGTTAGTAATTATCTTTTGTAAAAGCTAGCATTATATTTTTGGAGTCCTTACATGTTATGCATGAACAATGAATGATAGGCTCTAGCTGATACAATACGGACTTTGATACGATGAACTGGGTCCCAGTTGAGAAACTGATCGTTCACGTAAACCTGAGAGGCAGATATACATATTATCAGAAATTTATTTCTATCGACTCCAGAATAGAATTGTTTCTGAAATTGAGGATTTTTATTGTCAACAAGAATAGCAAGAGTGAGAGACGAATTCATCAGTTAATCAGTTCATTAAAACATTAATTTCTTACAATCAAATCAGCTGACAAGCTTGAATATCACCAATACTTATAATATTTTAAAATGTAAATATCGTTTATATAATTTGGTAATGTCAACCGTCAAGAAAGTATCAAGTGACTGAACCTCTGATGAAGTATAACAGATGTTGCACGAGATCAAATGTCAACGGACATAGCTAAGCAGTGTGACTGATTCATCGATTAAATATTGGTCTATAATCAAGTGACACCAATGGAGTCAAACTAATCTATACGAGTAGTTTATAAACAATCCAATTTATTCAAACACAAATCTTATTTTCAGTGCATTAGTATCTCAGAAAAGGAGATCTTTTTATGCCTTAAAATGTGCTTGTCTAGTTAGTGTTTCGTGCAACCCAGACAAGAACTATAAAAATATCCGGAAATGGTTGTGCAGCACATGACGATGACCTAAGGTTGATAAAAACTGATGTATTAGTTTAAAAAGTTGACTATTAAAGTTGAAGCAAACATATTATCTGTAAATTGACAACTTATCCAGTAGATGAATGCCTAGTTTTTCCGTGGGTCCATGGATTTGCTGAATGAATCAAAGTCCATGTCACGTTCCTTTTTTGTGCAGATTTAATATTATCTATAAATACTACAGTAACACTGAAAGATTGAAACTCATTTATTCATTCAAACCAACCATGATAAGTGGATAGTAAAATGATTTTCCTGAATCAAAATCGTCAATTACTAGTAGATATGATCAGTATGGCATATTCTCTCGGCCTAATATCTTAATACAGATGCATATACAGACAGGTTTTTTTCTTAACGACAACTTTTACACACCCATCCACTCTACACGTTTGTCCATCTTGGGGATTGGATGTTACAAAACTACTTATGATCACAAATTCGAAGCTATCTAAATATATATTTGAAATAACCGTTTGGACCCATTTTATCTTATAAAAAGACACTACTTTTACGGCAAAAGGACTAGCAGAAAATCATATATGAAATGCAACCAAGTAGTCCGGATGTAAATTATTCAGAGTACTAGATTAAAAGGAGACCTTATCAAGCGAGCACAAGTAATCCACAGCTCGTTCTCTGTTGACCAAGAATGTATGTTCATCCATCTCAATATTGGGAGACCCCTGCAGGTTGGTTTTATTGATTACATTAACATTCAATTTTGAGCATCATCAACTACTTGAAACACAAACAATAAAAATGTATAACCCGGCCAAACAAGGATTGGAACAACTTACTTTCCCCACCAAAGCTCATCTTCGGTTGTCTCATCTCTAACAACACGTTTGTCCCTTGGTGATCGCCCTGTCTTGGCACCAGATAACGTGGCCAAAGCACCACTAGACGTAATAAACGATCCTTTCTCATACTTTATGGCTTGCTCATAAAGTTCTGTATAACCATACGTACATCAGGATTAACTAAACAATAACTAGCTAGTAGTACTTTTTTTCATCTATATGTTATCTAGACGAGTTAATAATTATTTACCAGCAGGGGATAGGTTATAGAGGATATGAGTGAACTTGAGGGAACTGTCACTGGTACTGAGTGTAGGAGCATGCACGTGACGGTGTTGGTGAGTCACTTGCGCTCTCGGAGTTTCACTTTTCCGGTCTGGATCTCCCTTCACCACCTTCGGCCCCGATTCCCTCGTCAATGATGCCAACGAGGCACTTCAAGAACAACACATATTCATTTTTAGTCATACCAACACCCAACACCTAGTTAATATTTTCGAAACGAACGTGTTCACAAAAATTTAATATATTACACGAACCTAGTTAGCTAGCTAGATAAAAGTAAATATATATACTAGCTAGTTTGATCTGGTTTACCATATTACACTAACTTGAAATTAATATTACGAGTATATATGAAGAAAGCTTTAAATAATTGGTCAACGGTAAAATTGTCTTTTACAAAAGTTTTTAAGACTGTATGTTTTTTGTCGGCAGACAATTATTTCAGGACCGAGGGAGTAATATATTATACCTAATGGATTGGAGCTGTTGTTTCTGACGTTCTTCTTCAGAAAGAGAAGAAGTAAAAGTAGGAGTATCTCCACCTTTAGCTGCTTTGATGGGAGTATTAGGAACAGATCTCTTCTTTTGCAACGAATGCAGCTCATCTATCGTCTGAGCCTTCACTGTTGGCACACTGTCGTCATGACATATATCTTGCTCTTCTGCCTTCTTCTTCCCATGCGATGTTTGAATCTTTGGTAGTCCGTTACGTCCTTTCGTTGGTGTCTTTGGGAAACTAAATTCTCCGTTATTCTCCGACATTTTTTCTTATCTATCTGTAATAAAAAAAAGTTGTGCGTTTAAGTCTCGTTAGAAACATTTGTGACGTAAAAAAACAAATAAAGAACATGCATACTTACTATTAACCAAAAACTATGAAGAAGAGAAATATAATGGAGGTGATGAAAGATATGTCTGACACTCAGCCTTTATATAGCTCTTTTCATTTTACAAGTGTCTTATCTTAACTTGACCATGGTTAGCTTTTTTATACATTATCTAATATTTAAGAATTTATATACGCGTTAGGCTTGGATATGAACATTTTTTTAGAATTTTCAAAATATAACAACTGTTATCCTAGATTTGCTATAGTTTTCCGGATTATATGTAGATACTAATCCTTAGGTTCTTTGCTACGATGTACCTAAATTCAATTTAAACCAATGTTTTGAAACCCGGGTTGATTCGGATTAACCGGTTGAACCGGTTCTAGCCAAAAAACGGGTTAAAAACACACGGGCTTTTAAAAACGGGTTAGCAGGTTAGACTCACCGGGTTTTAAGTGACCCGGATCATTCGATTCTCGAAACCCGCAGGTTTGGTTTTTCTTATTTTATTTTTATAGAAAACCGGGTTGATCCGGTGGTTATGGACTGAGCTTGAGCAATCTTATTGGAGAGGCCGAAATGTAGTCGTAATAATTTTGAGGGGGCCAAACCTGTAAATATTTTACATGTATACTAATTGTTTTAGAAATAAAACACAAAACTACAAAAAATAAAGCTTAGTGGTCCTAGATTTGGGGGGCACAACCCCTTCTTGCCATATATAAGCTTCGTCCATGCAGGTGGTCGAACTGGGTTGACCAGAGGGGTCAAACCAGTTAACCCGGTTGAAAAAATAATTTTTAAATAAAACCGGATTGATCCTCGAACCGGTTGAACCGATAACTCCATCGGATCAATTGAAAACTATCTTTTCAAAACATTGCTTTAAACAACAAATATATACTGGTGTTAAGAATGTGGTAACATTTGTGAAATCTATCTTATGTAGCTAGTAATTAAGTTGAATAAAATAAATTAAGCTTAATTATGGTGCCCAATTATCACAAGTGCAACATGCATGCTCTTTTACTTGATTAATCTAGCTCTCCAAGTCAAAAAATGGTTAACAGCTTTTACACATGAGTAAGGTCCACGTCATTCACTTTCATTTAACTTATCATCACACATGATATATATGCATGCATCTACTTCAATTCAATTTTGATCTACTAACTAATACTCAATATTACAAATGATCAACCCACGCGTACATATTTTACTAGCAAGACTGTACGTCGCGATAAATGACAAGTAAAGCAGGTCGCCGTAGCTAAACAAACGGAGGCTTTGTGTAAAAACTTGTACGATAAATAAATACGATGATCAAAAATATATTATACAAATTATGGGATACCAAAATTATACGTTTAAAGTTAATCTATCAATTTAATTCAAACCCGTTTCGATGATACCTTTTTGATTGTCACCTTTATGACACTTTTTTATACATATTAATTAGTTTTCAATTTTATAAGTCTGATGTGCAAACTGAGTACGGTTATAATTATAATATATTAATGTAACATATCATCATCGATCAAATTTCGTTTTGTAAAATATTACTGAAATTTTTTAATTTTGCGAATGGCTGACAAGTTCTAAAGCATGAGTAGCCATGACGCAATTGTACGGCCATCTTTATCTCTGTTCACAGTTGACCACTTTTTATAATTAGATTTTTAATTAGATTTTGTTTTTAATTATGTTTATCATTTTAAAACTGGAAGTTGAAATCTGACAAAAATAAATTGTTAAGCTTCATAAATCAAGTTAAGAATTGTTCTACTTAACCTGCTACTTTGGTTATCTATTCACATGATCCAACAACAAAGTACATGTCAAAATGTGGTTAAGAAGACACAGTATGATTGCATCATATTTTTAATATGGCAAGCAATACTCACATATGACAAAATTAGTGCCACTAGTTTCTTCCATGAAAATGTCCTTTCTCGGTGGTTCTACGTCAAAGCATACAAAGTTCCTATGTCTTCATGTGATCCATGCGTACCATCACGTCGAAACAAGACCAATGCATGTTTATGCGATAGAAAAGCCAATGCATCATGCTAGTATTCATACTTTTAAATGAAAGCCTTCCAAGAAAAAGAAAAAGAAAGACAATGTATACATATCGGGTGTGTTTGGTGAAACTAGCAGTAGCAGTTAGCAGTAGCAGTTTAATTTATAAAAGTGTTTGGTAGAATAGTTGTGTATAATTTTATGTGTAAAATTAAGATAACGCTAAACGCTTATTCAAAGAAAGATTTAGCATTTAGCTTTTTTGCTTATAAATGTTAGTGCTAATCATTCCAAACAAACTTTTTCAAAAACGCTAAATGCTTAAAATGTTAATTGCTCCATTTATGCTCGCTACCATATGAAAAAAAAACGTGGACACAATTAAGAAATAGATCAAAAAAGTAATGATATGTTAGTGTAATTTTAATAAAAGCATTGACCCTTAATCTTATCCATAATTCCACAAGACACGTTGTATAAATGTGATGTACTACTTGTATTTTAAAAGTGCACTACACATAAGAAAAATAACAATAGCGTTGAATTTATAATACTGTTACTAATTCAAGGGAATACCAAAAACCTTTTTTTTTAGGTGATAGATGCACGTTATTCAAAAGAACGAGCTTTTAAATTAACGAGCATTTAAATTAGATGTACACAAACGAGTTTTTAAATTTGACTATACAAGCATTTGTGTATATCAATAAGATTTTATAGCAACAGATAGTTGTGTTGATAAAAAATGTTTATGGGTTATAAACAAAAAATAACCCGGTTCGACCCGGCCGGTTTCACCGGTTGAACCGGTTTTCGGTTGAAAAAAAAATCAAATTAAACCGGTTTTTATATTTTTGAAACCCTGTTAGACCCACCAAGTTTGAAGAAACCCATATCAACCCAGTTTTCGAGATATATATATACTTTTTTTGTATCATTCCAAATATATATATATAACTTTAACTTTTGTGGAAGACTCGGTTGAAACGGTAACACAATGACTCCACCGGGTCGATTAGAGATCCGGTTTTAAAAATATTAATTAAACACTAACACTATTTAAACTGAACGAAAATAAAATGAGTTATAAACAAAAATAATAATAAAAAAATATGATTTCCACAATGTCTTGCTTAATAAAAGCTTTTTGTGGACAACTGCCCATGTGGTAGGACTTCTATCCTAAATGAATAGTAACCTAGCTTAATCTAAATGAGTTTACTATTAGTTAGTGTAAACTCCATTTATGTTGAAAAAAAAAAAACTCCATTTGTTTTATTTCAACACTTTTTGGCTGCAAATGAACGTCAACTATTTACAACTTGTGTATTATGACTTTGAAAATAACCAATGCATTTAAAATTTTGAAGAAAAAATAGTCGCATATATAACTAGATCATAGTTGATCATTTGTTGTCTTGTTGAGCACTTTTAATCGGTAAATTTATACGTTTGGTCAGAATTTTATCAATTATAACCACATGAAGATGAAAGCATTTTACAAAAATACATTTACAATTTTACATACAACTACTAATAAACTTCTACTCCATAGGATATTGAATATAACCGATTAGTCAAGCTGCAAAGTGTCAAAACAAAAAAATTGAGTAAAAAGTCAAGTACTTTACTATTTGCAAAAAAAAGAAAATCGTATCTATATAATTTTAAAAAATAAAAATTACTTCACATCCGATAAATAAATAAATAAATAAAGTGGTAAAGAAAGAAAATCGAGTGTGAAAATACTACTAGGCGTGATAATACTATAACGGTATATTGTTTAATAAGACTTTTATGATATAATCACATAAAATCATTAAATTACTTTACTATTTTGCGATTAAAAAGAAATACTCTAAGGTTATTGATTTGTGTTATATATATCTATATAATTTCAATATTATGCATGATTTTTGATACAACTAAATCATATAGCGTAATTAATTTATTTATTATTAACCAAACATAATTATAGAAATCATTGAAATTCAGTGAAGTAGCTTACACTATTTGTAATTATTTTGAGTTATTACCAGAAAAGTAAGAAGTCGATTTTAAATTTTAATCTTAAATTTGTATTAAATGTAAGTTAAAAGCATTTTAATATTGGCTTCATTTTATTTAAAGTTTAAAAATCATTTTTAATACAAAATTGCTAAATTTTGACCTATTACCACAAAATAAGAAATTGATTTAAAAAAATTTAAAAATTCTAATCATTGTATTTTTTATAAAAAATATAAGTAAGTAAAAAAAACATTCCAATATTAGACTCATTATATTTGAAATTTCAAGACCTTTTATGGATATATTTTTATAAGAAACTTGTTGAATATTTATTTGATAATTGATAAATAAAGTTTGTTATATAAAAAACGCAAAAAGAAAAAGTTTGTGGTAGATTATATATGTTACATAGTTTAGGGGTGTCTTTTGAAATTTTCTATTAAATTCACATTTATATACCTTGCGATAATTTTTTAAATTGTTAGATAGTTTAAAGGTATATTTTAAAACCTTTTTTGAACAACTTTTAAAAAGTTAACTTTAACATTTTATTATAAAAGCGTATATAAGTCAAAAGCATATCAACAGTTTGCTCGTTTTGTTCGTAATATAAATACCATTTCATCCGTTTATTTCTTGTAAAAGAATCGTTTTATATTTATTAGATATCCGATAAATAAAGTTTGTTATATAAAGGAACCATAAAAACTAAAAGTACCGGATAATCCTCGACGCCTTTACGCATGTTCAAGAGGTGTCGTTTATCGCTAATGTATTACTACCGCTGCCTCAAAATAAATGTTCAATTTTTTTTTTTTTTTTTTTTTTTTCATCTTTAACATTAACTATCTATTCATATATTTAATGTAAAATATATGGATAGAGTAACTTATTCACGACTCTTATACTTTCTTGGTTGTGTAGTTAAATATTTTATTATCTTATTTAGTACTCGTACTCCGTACTTGGTAGACTTGGGAAAGCTAGTTTAACTTAATATAATGAATATTTACTTATTTATAAACTCGAGCCACAATTTTATATCTTGACAGAAATAAAAAAGAATGTTAAATGTCTAGTTGACTATATATATTTTCCCGATCATGTGAAAGTAGTAATCCTAAATGGCACGTCTTTCAATACATGCCACCGCCACCTTATTTTATGGCTGTCTTTTTCCTACTCCATCGTCATTTTTCCCCTATTTTTTTCTCTATTCGTTTCAATCATAGTTGTCAGGATCCCGATCCTGATCTTAGAATCTTACGATTTTACGATACTGCAAAGCAAAAACGATCCGGATCCTTCATAGGATCTTTGCAAGCTTAAGATCTTATAGGATCCCGATGTTGACCATACGATCTTACGATCTAATCCGATCCGATCTTACTTTTCTCGGATTACAAACTAAAAAACTACAAATTTATGAGTTGTTTGTTTGTAGAATTCAAAAAACAACATGTTAATCTTTTTAAACATTTTTTAATCATAAGTTAGCACAACATTTATATGAAACATTAATAGTATTTTATGGTTATAATGTATTAGAATTTGTAGATTTGTATAAAATTACATAAACTATTAAGAAATAACATTAGAGTAGGATCTTAAGATCTCGATCCGATCTTACGATCACGATCTTGCAAAGACGAAAACGATCCTGGGTAGGATCCCGATCTTGACAACCTTGGTTTCAATATTATTGTTCGTATTTTTATTTGAGGATATCTAAAAAAAAATGAATTAGATGTCTAACTTATATGCTTAATTTTGTGTCTGATGCATTCATTGATTGACACATGACTTCCATAATTTCTTTCTTTTCAAAACTACCATTGATCTTGCCAACTGTATGGTGAAATTTTTTAGGCATAAAATTAGGCATGTCAATCACTACTCTATCTCAAAATAATTGTCCGCTTTCCCTTTCAAGTAAAAACTAGATAATTTAGTGTGAAAATATTCTATTTAAGTTATTGAAAATTAAAGTGACCCAACTTTTTAAAACTATATGATTTTCGTCTTCTAACAATAATTTTGAGATGAAAAAAGTATTACAAATAGCGATAGATGCCATATTTTATTTATATAAGAAAATTTATATTTATATGTATCATCCATTTTTAATCAGATGAAAAAAAGATATGCTATTTTCATTCCGAATCTTGCATATGTAACCAAAATAATCATCATTAGTACAGAGTATTTGTTTGGCTGTCAAAAGGCTTTAATACAAAATTCCAGTAATGAAATAAAAAAAAAGTTTGAATAGAAGAAAAAATATGAGGGAAATGGTATGCTAATCGTAAATGTTTAGTTAACTGGTAAATGATGCCATCGAAGAAGCACGTCATGGTTTAGTCCCAACTTTTTTTCTAAACATAATTGGAACAAGTGTTATTGTCTGAAACTAGGTCTTTAGAGAAGTGTCAGTCAACATCTAAAAGTGACGTATAAACTATGATGTCAGGATTTCCCACCAATTTAAACTCGAGTGCTTCGCTTACTTGCTCTAAACCAGGTGACTGATAGAGCTAACTAGAAAAGTGTCAGCCAATATCCAAAAGTGGCGTATGAAGTCAGGATTTCCCGTCAATTTAAACCCTAGTGGTTCGCTCAGATGAAAATTAAGGCCAGCAGTTTTAAGGTCAAAAGAAAATCCTTGAAGCCCAATCATGGAAGGCCCAACATGGTTGTTGGCCTTTTTGTGAGCCCAAGAAAATAACCCATTGTGACCATGTTTTGTAAGGCCCGGTTGTAAACTCAGACCTTACATTTTATTTGAAACATATCAAGTTACTACATTACGTAAAGGTTAATTCATTAACATTCGTTTTAACATAAGAAGGTAATAATTAATTATTTACCATCTCATTATGATACTTCAAGTTGCCTTATGAATGTATTTAAATAGTTCCATTTGTACATAAAATATGACTTCATTGGACAAATCAACTATAACATTATTGGACATAAAGCGAATATAGTTTGGTGGTACAGGTTTTCTTGTTTATGGTGTCGCTTCACTTTATCTGTTTGTTTTGAGTGTACGATAGATAGCTTTGGTTAAAGAGTGATACTCATCCCATTTTGATGACGCACTATAATTTACGATTATAGTATTATACTAAGACAAACTCTAACGCACAAATTACGATCGTGACGATCAAAAGATGCGTGTATTGAATCATCCCTAAAACCCCCTCAAACATATAAGATACTTAAAGAGAGTATATGCAATGAGTTTCATCGAGTGCCATGAATGCCATAAAGGGGACCATGTGTGAGTTGGTTGGTAGTAAGTTGAAATGGATACAGCAGAATGTGCCGCTGTCTTGTGGTGAGGGGAGACAGGTGCACCAAATCAGGCCAGAGGAAAGGTGTGTGCAACAAATGGAATGGCGGGAGAAGGAAAGAAAAGGACTCGAGTGATCTGCATCAACTCCCATTAACGGCACAATTATAAATAATTAAGAGTTACTGGGCACTTTTACACTGCCGTTGTCAACAAAATGTGTTAAATCTGTGGTTTCAAGCTTGACTACTGCTAAAAGGATATGTGTGTTTCAACTTTTTGAAAAAGCAGACAAACATGTGAAACACCAAGACTTACATAACACAGAAATATGAAGCCGTTGTGGCTGCCATGATGTAGGAGAGCAACAATCGTTCCAAAGCTACTCATGTTCTAGACTGGACAATAGGTAATCGCTATTTAATGTCAACCAACAGCAGAGATTGTATAAGTGATTCATGTTCTTTGACTTTGATCTGGCCATATGCTAATTTGTGATGCGCGTGCAATTACAGGAACCCTATAAATGTTTCAAATAATTGATTAAACAAACAAAAAAACGAAGCAAAAGACATACTTCAGGCAAAATGTAAACAACTGCAGACACCAATATGCCATCATATACAAGAATAATTGGTCCAAAATTACTCATTTCCTTTATTGATAAATCAGCTTATATGGTATTGACTTGTGGACGTCACTTGGTGTAGAGGCACTTCAAGATTTATTTAGTGTTTTGATTCCACGACACAGTCCGATACCTATGAAGAAAGCCGTAATTTTTGTACAACTTTTGACTAGGAATCACAAGCATGTTTAAAGGTGTATCAAGGTGAAAGACTCAGACCTGCATATAACCACTTGCTGGTACGTAGTTTGAAGCAGCTTCGATAAAGCACCAAGATGATCCAAACTTATCAACAGTTTCTGACTTTCTCCATTAATCAGCTGAAAACAGATATAGCAGCTGATCTTGCCCATTTTCAATTTTATGACAGCTGAACAACATGGCTACTTCACATTTCAACCGTTTTGACAATTATGTGGGATATATCCGCGGTATAATCCTTAATATTACCTCATCAGTAGATGATCATTCTTACACACAACTCAAATCACTCTTATTTCCCACCTAAGTTCATTCGAAAACTGGTGCTTAAAAGGAAAGGTCGATTGCTTGACATGTGGTTCAAGCTCAAAAGCTAAATATGATTGAATTTAGAAGATAGTGCGTCCCTTACATTAGCACATACAAAATCTTGTACTTGACTCCTGATCAAGAGAACTAACGAATTTCTTTGCAGGATGTGTGTCTGCAACTTGCATGTTTACAACCAGTTTTTAGTTAGGTGACAAACAATTATACTGTCCATAGGCGTTTTTCCTATACTTCAGTTAATCCCTATTCCCGATCACTATTCCCCCTTTCTTCTTGTGACATCAACCTTTTTGCCGACCCCCGATGAATTTTTTAGATAATTAAAAACCAAAACTTCTGCAAAAATATTTACATCAACACTTATTGCGCTGTTTGAATAAAAAGATACATGGGCACGGTATATATCAATATCATCCTATCATTTCTTTAAGGAGTGGTTGAAACTGAGACGTCATTATGGAATGTCAGGGGAAATGAAGAACGGAAGGGGATCAAAATGGGGGAAAGGGTAGGATTGACCTAACCAGACAAGACCCGTTTGACTCGGTTTTTAAAAGGACTATTCTGACCTGTTTTCAAAATGACCGTTCATACCCATGCTTCCATCATTTACAAGAACAATTGTTTTACAGAAAACACAGAAACAGTTAATTAGATAACCTCAGTAAACTTTTTGCATCAATACAAAGCATTAACCCAAGAAAAGCTACACATCAGCACTAGATGTCTAAAACCGCCCCAAACATCTAAGACCATCAAAGACCTTGCTTCAACACGCTTGGCTAAGTTTCAGCACAACATAGATATGCGATGAGTCTCAACGAATGCCATGACTGCCATAGAGGGGAATAAAGTTGTGAGCTCGTTGGAAGTAAGTTAAAATGGATACAGAAGAAAGAAGATAAATATAATTAACCTAAACATTTCTTTAATGAGTAAACCAATTACCAGTGATACAACCCAATATGAACCACCGTCACCAGCATTCCCTTACATAAATGTTCACACTTATCTTTCTAAAGTTGTATAAGCTTATTTATGGGCTTATCAGCTTATATGTTTCCGGCTTATATTTCATAAGCTTCATTTTTCGGCTTATCTTGACACTTGTGAGCTTATGGTATAATAAACTTATGTAGGGCTCATAAGCCACAAAATATACCAAAAAAGTGGAGCTTATGAAACATAATCCGAAAACATATAAGCTTGCAAGCCGATAACTAAGCTTAAACAAACACCCCCTAAAGACTGATGCAATACCTACAGCTTGATCTCGACGCCTTGCCATCAACCTTTTTAATGAATGATAGAATCAGATTGATCAAGCAAAAGCAGTGTTTCCATGTATGACCTCGTGGAGAACGTACACGGCTTTCCATTAATATACCATGAGTATGCCCAGACACGGGCTCCATAAACCTCAATTCTAGACTCTTCATGAGTATCATCATCCACCACATCCATTAGAGCTTCGCCATTGTTCCTAAACCCTAATACCCTATTCAACAACCACATACCCTCAAACTTAACGGTATACATCTTAGTAAACGGTTCATTAGCACCATCTTTCCTCGTCCACACACCACAAACCGTCATGTCACCCTCATCATAATAATCAAGTAAACCAAGCGACTCATTCACCTTCACCACATCTAGACAAAGTGTATGTACTAATCTCTCCGGAAGACACACTTGTCCAAACTCCTCACTCTTCAAATCAAACGAAATAATGCTTTTGACCTAACTCCATAATCAACCAAATAATATTCATCGTCAAGAAGGAAATAGATAACGCCATCTACAAAAACCTGAATCCACATCAAATCATACGATATAAAGGTGCACCAGTATACGCTTTCCAAACACGTGTACTTAACGTAAAACATGAACCTCCCACATACTAGATATTCTATCAATACTAATCTTAACAAGCTTAAGGTCACTAGTATCGGGACAAACACCAAACCCAACAACATTATACCCGTTTTAGGGTCGTATAACAACACTAACAGATTTCCCAAGAGTCGGATTCCAAATAATGACCATCCTAGTTCTCAAATACGGGTCTCCTCCGTAAAGACCGTAAAAACATAACAACCCGTCAATGGCGGAACATAGTGGTACCTTGTCTCGTATTAAGCTAAGGGACTGCGGGGGGGGGTGGGTTAAGGAGACTTATGTTGGGGAAAGTATTGTCATCGACAATCAAGTATATGTTTGGACATTATCCAACTCAGAACTTACAAATAGATGATGTTGGGGTTTGTGTGATTGATGTGGTAGTTTTTATGAATTTCGGGTTGTCGATAAAGACTTCCATTGTTTCAAACAGATCGAAATTGAAGTAAAGATTTGACAGGAAGCCTTTTTAGGATTTCTGATTGGATCTCGAAAGGTATGTGATCAGACATTATTTGATTTTTGTTGGCTTAAGGGTTTTGAATTTTAGAGATTTTCGACAAGTAGAGATTAAATTTCGGGCCTGTAACTCAAATAAGCACTTGAAATAAGCACTTAAATAGCTCAAATAAGCACTTAAATAGCTCAAATAAGCACTTGAAAACAACACTCAAAACTCAAATAAGCAGTTAAATAGCTCAAATAAGCACTTGAAAACAACACTCAAAACTAAAATAAGCAGTTAAATAGCTCAAATAAGCACTTGAAAACAACACTCAAAACCTATAAGCAGTTAAATAAGATTATGTAGGAAAATTATTACTAGGTCAAAATGTTTCTTACCAACCAGAGGGAGAGAAATCCAAGGAGAAACAGTTTTGGGTTTTCTTTCTTTTGCCTAGCAGTGAACTGGTCAATGTCAAATATGCTACTTTTTGTGTTAATAAAAAATGTATTGTTTGGGTAGCGGCAAATAATTATATTTACGAACTTTTGATTCTAGTTTATTTACGGGTTAATTTGTAGTCATTACAAGAAAAAAATCTAAAAGCTGTAAACAAAAAATGATAAAAGTTTAAAGATTAAAGAATATTTAAAATATAATTTTTAATAAGATAGGTCTAAATGAGTTTAGTTTATTTTAATAGATGGATCTAGATGGGTTTAATTGATTTTAATTAATTAATATTGATGGGTCTAGTTGGGTCAAATAATATACTCACATTGATGGGTCTAGTTGGGTCTAATAATATACTCACATGGGTCTAATACAATATCCACATGGTTTAAGTCGGTTGTTAACTTAAATTATAAAAATCACTCACAGTCTTTTTATACGTTTTCTTACGTTTCCATACATTTTTATCATTTTCATCCGTTTTCTTAAGTTTTATCGGTTTTGTTCGCTTTTATACGCTTTTATAAAACAATAAAAAGTAGTTTAGAGCTTAAGTGAAAGAAAAAGTAAAGTAAAATGACTTATTTAATAAGTCGACACTGTAATACAATAACCTTATTAGCATTTTTTATGGTCGAGTAAAAGAGAAAAAATAAAGTAAAGAAAGTAGAGTAAAGAAAAGTCAAGAAAGTAGAAGAAAATATGGGTCCTAAACTTTCATCTCATTATTAGAGTGAAACATTTTAAAGAGAAACACAACAACTTTTATCCTCCTCTTTCTTTCCTTCTTTGAAAAAAACTCAAAACACATATAATTTTAGTTTCACTTCATTTCATTCTCTTTCATCTAAAATCAAAAAGAAAAAAAATAAGAATAGAGTGTAATCTTTACAATGTTTGAACGGATTTTGATTTGATAACAAATTATTAGGTCAGCACAATAGTGATCATGGGCGACCTTCATTTTACCTGCTCCATCGCCTTTCTCTCCGTGAGCTACAAACAATTTTTTTTCCCAAAGAAACAACCTACACTACAAAAAAAACATACCCCACAAATATTCTTTTTAATTAATAACACACACAAAAATATATTATTTCGGTCGCAGACACGAAATCAAAAAAAAAAATGCTCGACCACATCGCAACCAACATGGCACAATAGGGCAATCGACAAACAAGTTGGTCGACCAATCGGTCGAAAACCCTTATTGCGCCCAGCCTTATCAAAATTATAAGTCTAGTTTTATGGCCCAGTTCAATAACCACTTTTGGGCTTTGTAGTTAGCAGTACTTATGACTTATGTGTTGTACTTTTGGGCTTAACCAGACCACAAACATCAACTCCTATCTGTTATATATTTTGATTTGTACTTTAAAATTGTTTGATCATATACCGATAACTGATCTATGGCTATGCAAAAGAACTACAGTTTCTAATGGTATTATTATTTTTCTAATCACAACTCGTTGTGTAGCATAAGTGTATCATGAAAAACCAACGAAACGACCCTAGACATACTATGCAATCTGGTTGTATAGTTCTCAACTGACATCAAGCATTCAGTATAGTAATTAATATCCAATCCAAAAAGAACCACGATCAAATGATAACACACGAAAGTTGTATACGTTCAGCTTAACTGCATAAGCCTGTGATATGCACACGTACATCTTATACATAGATTATCAGTCATACATAACTCAAATCACTCTTATTTCCACCTAACTCATTCGGTAACTAGTGCTTAAAAGGAAAGGTCGATTGCTCGACATATGGTTCAAGCTTTAAAGGCTAAATTAAATACGATTGAATTTAGAAGATAATGTGTTCCTTACATTAGTACATACAAATTCTTGTACTCGACTCCTGATCAAGAGAACTAATGAATCCTTGTCTGCAACTTGCATGTTTGCCACCAGTTCTTAGTTAAGTGATAAAGAAATTCTTTGTACATCAGTATGTTACACAATCCTTTAATGCATACACTAATGTTTGTACTTGTTAACGTCTTCTAAGAATTTTTTTTACCGGTTTCTGTCTGTGAAAAAGGAATGATTTGTCTCCTTTACATCAATACCAAGTAGTACAGGATTGACGTCCACAAGCACCAAATCACGGACATAGTCACCACCACTCAGTGTTGCTGCTTAATGATGGGATCGCTGCAGACTTGAAAGCATTGTGGATGCAAAGTCAAGTGGTATTGACTTGTGGACGTCACTTGGTGTAGAGGCACTTCAAGATTTATTTAGTGTTTTGATTTCACGACACAATCTGATACCTATGAAGAAAGCCGGTAATTTCTGTACAACTTTTGACTACGAATCACAAGCATGTTTAAAGGTGTATCAAGGTGAAACACTCAGACCTGCATATAACCACTTCCTAGTACGTAGTTTGAAGCAGCTTGGATAAAGCACCAAGATGATCCAAACTTATCAACAGTTTCTGACTTTCTCCATTAATCAGCTGAAAACTGATATAGCAGCTGATCTTGCCTATTTTCAATTTTATGACAGCTGAACAACATGGCTACTTCACATTTCAACCTTTATATTACCTCATCAGTAGATTATCCTTAATATTACCTCAAACATATATCCGCGGTATAATCCTTAATATTACCTCATCAGTAGATTATCATTCTTACACACAACTCAAATCACTCTTATTTCCCACCTAAGTTCATTCGGAAACTAGTGCTTAAAAGGAAAGGTCGATTGCTTTTTTTTTGGGTAAAGGGCATTGCACCCGGTAAAATATATTACTCAAAAAACAGATAAGTACAATGGAATGTGGTTGAAGTACCACATTAACCTCAAGCAATCGCTTGAACAACCACTAAATCATTTGTGATAGGACACAAAAGATCAGCTAGCTACAAACAACTCGAAACCAAAACTAATCTAGCATAAAATAAGACACATCAAACTTTATTCAAAACCAAAATAAACAGCCTATCCAAGTCTAAGGTCATGGATGCCAACAGCCTTTAATTGGGCCGTAGAGAGACCACAATCATCAAAATAATCATCTTCATAAGAATTGTAGTCATTTGTGTCCTCTCTCCATTGCTCCAAAAGACTCTTTGCGTTCACTCCACCACCAAAATGATTAGTCACGTTGTGGTCTTCAAGGACCTCATCATCGTCACTGTCAGAAACAACCACATCTCCCACATTAGAGAATGGGTTACCTACCTTGGTTGAAGAAGTACAAGGCTTAGAAGCCTCAACTTGCACCTTCTCATTAACGTTACTCACACGCTGATATTGGTACTCCATACTATTCGGTTGAAGCCCGTCAACATCCTCCTCAACCAACGAGTTTAAAATATTAAAAGAATTGGAAGAATTGGTGCTCATACCAGATTTATCATTAGAAGTTGAAGTCTTCTTTCGAACCTTAGGGTCCGAACCTTGACATTTGGTTCAAGCTCAAAAGCTAAATATGATTGAATTTAGAAGATAGTGTGTTCCTTACATTAGCACATACAAAATCTTGTACTTGACTCCTGATCAAGAGAAATAACGAATTTCTTTGCAGGATGTGTGTCTGCAACTTGCATGTTTACAACCAGTTTTTAGTTAGGTGACAAACAAATAATCATATACTGTCCATAGGCGTTTTTTCCTATACTTCAGTTAACCCCTATTCCCGATCACTATTCCCCCCTTTCTTCTTGTGACATCAACCTTTTTGCCGACCCCCGATGAATTTTTTAGATAATTAAAAACTAAAACTTTTGCAAAAATATTTACATCAACACTTATTGCGCTGTTTGAATAACAAGCTACATGGGCACGGTATATATCAATATCATCCTATCATTTTTTAAGAAAGGAGTGGTTGAAACTGAGATGTCATTATGGAATGTCAGGGGAAATGAAGAACGGAAGGGATCAAAATGGGGAAAGGGTAGGATTGACCTAACCAGACAAGACCCGCTTGACTCGGTTTTTAAAAGGACTATTCTGACCTGTTTTCAAAATGACCGCTCATACCCATGCTTCCATCATTTACAAGAACAATTGTTTTACAGAAAACACAAAACAGTTAATTAGATAACCTCAGTAAATTTTTGCATCAATACAAAGCATTAACCCAAGAAAAGCTACACATCAGCACTAGATGTCTAAAAGACTAAAACCGCCCAAACATCTAAGACCATCGAAGACCTTGCTTCAACACGCTTGGCTAAGTTTCAGCACAACATAGATATGCGATGAGTCTCAACGAATGCCATGACTGCCATAGAGGGAACAAAGTTATGAGCTCGTTGGAAGTAAGTTAAAATGGATACAGAAGATAAATATAATTAACCTAAACATTTCTTTAATCAGTAAACCAATTACGAGTGATACAACCCAATGAACCACCGTCACCAGCATTCCCTTACAAATATGTACACACTTATCTTTCTAAAGTTGTATAAGCTTATTTATGGGCTTATCAGCTTATATGTTTCCAGCTTATATTTCATAAGCTTCATTTTTCGGCTTATCTTGACACTTGTGAGCTTATGGTATAATAAACTTATGTAGGGCTCATAAGCCACAAAATAAGCCAAAATAGTGGAGCTTATGAAACATAATCCGAAAACATATAAGCTTGCAAGCCCATAACTAAGCTTAAACAAATACCCCCTAAACTGAATAATAAAGATTGATGCAATACCTACAGCTTGATCTCGACACCTTGCCATCAACCTTTTAATGAATGATAGAATCAGATTGATCAAGCAAAGTAGCGTTTCCATGTACGACCTCATGGAGAATGTACATGGCTCTCCATTAATCCCAATACCATGAGTATGCCCACACAAGGGTTCATAAACTTCAATTCTAGACTCTTCATGAGTATCATCATCCACCACATCCATTATAGCTTCGCCATTGTTCCTAAACCCTAATACCCTATTCAACAACCACATGCCCTCAAACTTAACGGTATATATCTTAGTAAACGGTTTATTAGCACCATCTTTCCTCGTCCACACACCACAAACCGTCATGTCACCCTCATCATAATACTCAAGTAAACCAAGCGACTCATTCACCTTCACCACATCTAGATAAAGTGTATGTACTAATCTCTCTGAAGACATACTTGTCCAAACTTCTCACTCTTCAAATCAAACGAAATAACAGTATTAGACCTAACTCCATAATCAACCAAATAATGTTCATCGTCAGCAAGGAAATAGATAACGCCATCTACAAAAACCTGAATCCACATCAAATCATACGATATAAAAGGTGCACCCGTATACACAGTTTTCCAAACACGTGTACTTAACGTAAAAACATGAACCTCCCACATACTAGATATTCTATCAACGCTAATCTTAACAAGCTTAGGGTCACTAGTATCGGGATAAACACCAAACCCAACAACATTATACCCCGTTTTAGGGTCTTGGATAACAATACTAACAGATTTCCTAACAGTAGGATTCCATATAACAACCATCCTAGATTCTGAATCTACATCTCCATAGAAACCGCAAAAACTTAACAACCCGTCAACAGAACAATGACTGAGTGGTCCTGTGTCTCTTAATAAGCTAAGGGACTCTGGGACAGTTAAGGGAAACTTTTGTTGGGGAAAAGTATTGTTATCAATAATGGAAGTATAGGTTTGGACACTATCTAACTCGTACTTTACAAGTAGATGATGTTGGGGGTTTGTGTGATTGATATGGTAGTTGCTTATGAATTTCGGGCTCTCGATAAAAGACTTCCATTGTTTCGAAACGGATCGGAATTGAATTAGTGATTTGACAAGAAGCCTTTTCATGATTTCTGATTGGATATCGAAAGGTATGAGATCCGACATTTTTTTTTTTTAATTTGGACCTAAAGCTTCATCTCCTTGGGTGCTTTGTTCCTCAATTAGAACAAGCTGTAAATCAAAATTAATCACAAGTGTAAGTGACATTCGGAGAGGCAAGCACATATAACTACATTTTGGTATAAAGTATAAACAAAAGGGTTTAAGTTTATTAAATAATGCATCTTTCTCAAATGTCCCGATATGGTACTGACTTTTTTGCAACCCGGTTAGGTAGTGTACTTATTTTTCGTGTCGATATGGTACCTATACTTCATTTTTCCAAAGACTTGTCCTACCTGCCACCCACGTGTCTTGCCAAGTCGGTTGTGGGTGTGTGACGCGCCATTAAACTTGAATTATAACCGCTACAACATCATCTACCGTATATAAACACAAAACCTACCTTTCCAACCCTAAATTGTACCCCAAATCAAATTTTATCCCAATTGAATCATGTCTTCATCATCTTCAACCTCCAACTGGCTTAGACCAATTCCCACTCACTGTTTCTGTGACTTGCCTGTGGCTGAGAGAACCTCGCGCACCCCTGCCAACCCTGCTAGAAGATTTCTTTGCTGCCCTAATCCAAGTGTAAGCAAAAAGCATTCATCTTTTGGTTATTTACATTGTGTTTATGCTAATTTTTGTGTTTATAGGATTCTGGCAACCAATGCCGATTTTACTTTTTTCTTGATCCTGAGCTTCGTTATGGTTACTATAGAACTGAGATGCATAGTCTCTACACTCAAGTCCAACAGCTAAGGCGAGAAATGCAAGTGCAAGAATTCACATATAGGTCAAGAATTCGTGAACTGGAGGTGGAACTCAATGAGAGAACTAGCACTGGTGAATGCTACAAGAAAGCAGTGATTTTCTTTACTATTGTTTTGTTTGTTATGTATTTCCTAACTTAATGATGATAAGGTTTCTTGGTATGGCTTTATCTTGTCGTTAGGATTGTGTCTTAAGCATGTCAATGGTAGGCTTTGTGAATCTAGATGTTAGGATTGTGTAATGGATGTAGTTAATCTTGTATCAATGACAATGCAGCTTGGCTTTTGTGAATCTTGTGATAATGCTTTGTGTTTTGTAAGTTATGTGCTATGTAATGGGTCAAAAGTGAGGGTCAAAGATTTATGGGTCATAAGTGAGGGTCAATGCAAGTCAAACGTAGATAACCAAATCAGCATTCAATTACATTTACATTGTAGGTGAGACATTAATACATTGGGTAGTTTCTTTGGCATTTATATCCACACTATAACACACCTCATATTTTCAGAATTAAGAAAGTCAAACAAGTGATTAACCCTTTTTAATCCACCTTAACAATGAGCTCCAAACCTGATGTGATATACATTTCATCCGATTCTCACGATGAATCAATCAAGGTCGAACTAATAGCTCCAGTGGCTTGGAGTTATTACTTTCCTCCTGGTTACTATGATGATGTTCAAAAGCCACTAGCTATTGAAGCCAAAAAGTCAACTGATGAAAAAGGTCAAAAGTCAGAAGCTAGTGGCCCAAGTGCAGGTAAAAGAATTATAGTGCTAGGACTAGCTGCTAATCAGACTTGGGAGGATATCAAAGGTAAGAAATTTGGAATCAAAAAGCCATCTGAACCAGTTGCAGACAAAAAGGGCAAACGAAAGAAACATGTCGCCTAGTTGTTCAAAGATGTGGTATGCAAGGTCTCTTTTGTTGGTAGTTTATGTTTCATGTCAATGAATCTATTCTAGTTGCTTCAGATGGGTTAACACCCAAAGACTATGTGTGTAATGACTATCTATGTGTAATGACCTGCTTATGTAATTACTATGTATGTAATGACTATCTCTTTTGTTGGTAGTTTATGTCCATGTTTTTGTATGTAATGCCATGCAATATTCATCAATTAAAGCAAAACAAATATACTGTCTGCATTACTAGGTCCCAAAACATATTGTTTTAAGTGGTACCATCCACATGCCACAATTAAAGTGGTCCAAGGAAACATGTCACTTCTAGGATAGATAAAAAAAACATACAATTAAACAAGTAAACTATGTATGTGTAATGACTATCTCTTTTGTTGGTAGTTTATGTCCATTCCATTTCTTTTTGAAATTAGCATAGATGTGCCTTGCACACAGTCTATGTTCAGCATGCGGTAGGATTTCTTTAACTGAATTAGACCTCAGAATATGCGCTGATAGGAGTTAGTACTAGCAGTGGATAGATTGTACTATATGTTTGCACCTAGTATTTACCTTGTGACCATCCGAAATGATTGTCAAGTATAAACCAACCGCAAGATTAAAGTCTTGAGACAAGTGATTCACAAACCACATCCAATTCTCATTGTTTTCAATGCTTACCATCGCCAAGCCATGGAAACATCCGTTGTTAGCATCTCTTCCCATGGTCATAATAACTCACCTCCGCAAGTAGTACATCCTTCAACCGAAACATACAAAGACTCTTTGACAATTTTTAAAAGCCTCGCATGGTTGCATTTACCTAAACCGCATTCTCTACAACATCAACATCACCTTCACAGAGTATTGTGGATCGAGATAAATGTACCTTCGTGATGAATAACAAGTGATATCTTCTTCATGGATTATGTCAATTTTTTGATTATTATGATTACAATAATTAGGGTTCATGTGAATTAGGGGGGAAAGTGAAGCGGGGTAAACTGAGGAGTGGGGGGAAAAGTGAATGGTTTTATTGTTGGCGTTAAAAAAAAGAAACACAAGAAAAATTCCATGTGAGGTTCAATCTATTTAGTTGATATGCCACATAGGAAGTTTGTGACCATATCGACACAGAAAAAAAAGTACACTACCTAACCATGTTGCAAAAAAAGTACAGGTACCATATCGGGACATTTGAGAAAGTACGTGGCTATTTAATAGCTTATTAAAATACTAACAAGAGAATTGTGCGTACATTACCAGATTTAAAAAGACTCAGGAAAAATTTCTAAATGGTAGTTTGGTCATAATGGCTTATTATAATAACTTAACGGGTGTTTGGCATTGTTTGAAGGTGATATTCTGTTAAATTTTGGAACCAAATAATTGGTTTTAGAGTTTGCAACAAACCTGATTTTGATTATCTGAATAGTTAGGGGTGAGTTTACACATAAATCTTTAAATAATAAAAAAAAATTAATCACTCGCAGCTAATAATCTGAATCACTAGTACAAACTGAAATGGTACATGCGAGCATTATCTCATGCGAACACTTTCTCATGTGAACACTCAAGTGTTTATCATTAAGATTTGAAGTGCTTATCAGCATTAACAATTTGTTAGTAATAATTACATTCCGTATGTGTTAATGCAAGGGAGGCGTAGTTTATATACGATTATTAATGTAAGGCATCATTTAAGTCTGGCATTTTTGGATTTTCCAGATAGTGTTTGGATGCACTTAATTAACCATAAAGCTACTAACTTACGCTATTCCTTACACAAGGGTGTTTGTTTACGCTTATTTTTGAATGTATGAGCTTATTGATTTCGGCCTATTTTTTCGGCTTACTTTGAAGCATATGGCCCATAAGTCTCAAAATTAATGAGCTAATATATCATGAGCTAATAAGCACTTGCTAAGTATTTGGCTTAGCTTATCATAACAAATAAGGTAAAATTAATGTCAAAAAGTTTGGGCTTATCAAAACCCGGCCCCTTGTATAAGCTCATAGGTCCAAATGTATAAGCTTAGCTAAACATTTAATTAGGCTTACTTTTGTTATATAAGCCCATAAGACCCCTAAAACAGCTTAAACAAACACCCCCACAAGCGAAATCTATAAGGCGACAAATAATAAGTGATGCGGATAGACATGGACCAATTCGAACTCGAGCCATGTTGATGCGAAGATATGCTTTCAAGTTGGAGATTATATTTTTTAGCTTATTTTTAGTAATAGAATAATAACCAATTGTTATTTGATTGGGACTTATTTTCTTTCCTATTTTAGTGGTGCTAGGATTAGTATAAATAGGGATTGGTATTTTGTTTAAAGGAGTTAGTTTTTAGTTTTGAATAAAAGAAGAAACCGAGAAGGTTTGAAAGTTTTTGTGAATCCCGCTCTCTTGAGCCATTTGATTGTGAAACTGCATCATTTGGTTTCAGAGCTTTGGTTGATTCAAATGGCTCGTTGTGGAAGTGGGTATCTTAATCGTAGAATCGCCGATGCAGGCAACGATGGAGGTGCTTTGGATCTGTTTGATCATGAGGTTGAGCAGCCCCAACGACTCGCGTGGCTTACCCCTCGATCGGGAGCGGTTGAGCGGTTGAACGACTACAACACCTAGTCCCCGGATTGGGATTAGTATCTTCGTTGTCGTGAAGGAAACGGAACCGTAAAACCGCCGGGGACGAGTTAACCGGAATGAGGAGCATCCTCCTAATGGCGACATTATCTATGATTACCCTCCCGCGTATGATGAATACGAGGATGAGGAATGGTATTATTGGATGACCGTGCCGAGTTACGTATGATTCAACCGGTATGTCACCGATAGTTTGTTATCTTTAAAGAGGCGGATTTTGGCAGTTGATTCATCACCTCCTTGTTTCGATTGTTATAAAGATTATGGGTGTGTTACGCGAGCCTTGAATGTGGTTGTCGCTCACAGGGGGTACCGCTCAAGAAGAGATTACCGAAGCCGCCTCGAGCGTGTGAAAGTATCCACCGGTATTTTGAATGACTTCGTGATGAGTGACAAGACCGAGATCGGTGGCGTTAATGGTCTAGTTCCGTTGGTTGCAAATGGTGATCGGATGGCTAAATCGACGCTAACCGTGTGGTATTTCCTTATATTGAGCCGCGATCATGGATGAGTTAAATGTTTGTTCGGTAAAAGAGGAAATCCAAGAGGCTATAATAGGCTTCATTCTTGGCAATTGCATGGATGTAGAAGTTGCATGTGGATGTGGTATTCATAGTTTATTTCAATTGACTTGTGATGGATCCATAGACAAACAAAGAAAGCCTGTGGAGCCAAGAAAGAGGTTTGCATGAAGACCGAACTCGACGATGCCACTACTAAGTTTGATGGCCAAATCGGAGGGATAGACTATGTGTTCGATCCGGTGGTTGGTTTTGAAGTTATCAAAACTCGAGGACGCAGTTTTTTCGAAGAGGAGAATGATGCGGATAGACATGGATTATTCGACTCGAGCCATGTTGATGCGAAGATATGCTTTCAGTTGGAGATTATATTTTTAGCTTATTTTAGTAATAGAATAACACCATTGTTATTTGATTGGGACTTATTTTCTTTCCTATTTTAGTGGTGCTAGATTAGTATAAATAGGATTGGTATTTTGTTTAAAGGAGTTAGTTTTGTTTGAATAAAGAAGAAACGAGAAGGTTTGAAAGCTTTTGTGATCCGCCTCTTGAGCCAAATGATGCAGTTCACAATCAAATGGCTCAAGAGAGCGGATTCACAAAAGTTTTCAAACCTTCTCGGTTTCTTCTTTATTCAAAACTAAAACTAACTCCTTTAAACAAAATACCAATCCCTATTTATACTAATCCTAGCACCACTAAAATAGGAAAGAAAATAAGTCCCAATCAAATAACAATTGGTTATTATTCTATTACTAAAAATAAGCTAAAAAATATAATCTCCAACTTGAAAGCATATCTTCGCATCAACATGGCTCGAGTTCGAATTGGTCCATGTCTATCCGCATCAATAAGCTTTAAACAAATAGCCTCAATATATGTTTAAGACTCAAAAACACAAACCCCCCAGAGCTGACTACATTACATAACCTAAACAACGTAATAATATCAATCCTATTAACAATTAGGTTATTACCTAACAAACAAACAAATTAATCTTTAAATAAATTAACTAATATGAGTTACTATTAGTGAGACAAACCTGTTACGGCAGAGTTTATAATCTCAAGTCTCGATCCTTTGTGCTTATTCTTTTAAAAATTGTCGGTTGTTTCTTTTTGTGCAAGTTGTCCCGGCCCAATTAAGACATGGGCTAAATCTATCTTTTTTTATTTTGTTTTTAACTCATGTCATGCAAGTGATGCAACGTCCAAAACATATAATGACCGATGTAAGTTGTGTTGTGTCTTGGTAAATTAATTCCTAAATCACCTTGCAGTTGAGCTTGTTTTGTCTTCAAATCCAGACGAGATTTGTAACACACAAGAACCAATCATTTTCATGCAAGTTTTTTGCCTAGATGTAAGGATCTTTGTTTCTTTGGTCTTTTGAATCGACTAAAACGGAGCTCGAATGAAAAAGTTACAGCCAAAGTTATACAACAACTTTCTAAAACATCATGTAAACTTGATTTCAACTTTCTGATTTGTTTCTTGACTTGAATCTTGCACATTTCCGATGATTGTCATGTTTCAGCCTTTATGAAAATTATGTGTCAAGCTTTGATATATCTTCTGTTTAATCCATAATATTACCTAATCAGCAGGAAGATATAAGCAGGTGCATTGTTGTTCTAATAAGAATAATGTATCCTCTCACAACAAACACTCTTACACAACTCAAATCACTCTTATTTCCCACCTAAGTTCATTCGGAAAGTAGTGCTTAAAAGGAAAGGCCGATTGCTCGACATTGGGTTTAAGCTTTAACAGCTAAATACGAATGAATTTAGGAGATAGCGTGTTCCTTACTTGCCTCCTGATGAAGTTTAAGGATAATTAAAAACCAAAGCTTCCGCATAATTATTTATTTTTTTGGGTAAAGGGTTTTCCCGGTAAAATATATTACAACAAAAAAAAAATGCATCCCCACATTAACCTCAAGCACTCGCTTGAACAACCTCTAGATCATTTGTGACATGCCACAAACGATCACACTAACTACAAACACAAACTAGAAAACCAAAACTATCCAACAACTACTTTTGAACATGGTTATCCTCCTTCCATTGCTTATATAAGCTATTTTTACCAGCTCCACTACCACTTGTAGACAGGGGCGTAGCTATGTGGGGGCTAAGGTGGGCCATGGCTCACCCACAAAGCCCTAGTAATTAGCATACGTGTTGTAGTCCAAAGTCGAATTTACTATCACATATTAACATTTGTTCACGTACTTAGTCCCTCATCCATCCATCAATCCATATTCAGTCCTATAGCCAAGAATTTTGGTTCAGATTCACTTTTAGATGATTTTGGTTATGCAAATGAATGTCTTGTGCAACCAAAACGTTGAATGAACAAATATGTTGCAAACTTTTTAATAGTTATATATTATACTCCGTAATCTTTTGTTTCCTTTCTAACATGCCGGTGTCTTTTAAATTTTTTTGGCCCCCTTGAAAAGAATTCCTGGCTACGCCCCTGCTTGTAGAACCATCATTGACCATGTAACTAGAGGTTTTATGATGATCCTCCAAAAATTCATCATCATCGCTATCAAATGTTGAGCTTCCAATAACATCATTACTCGTCTTTACCTCATTGCTATTATCAAAAATATTGTCTTCATTCATATGGGCATTAAATGAGTTCTTTAAAGAGACAATATTAATAGCCTCCTTAAATGTGTTACTATAAGTTACAGGAGGTTTGCTAGATGTCACCTTGTTACCTGTTTGTGAAAACCCAACCTTAGCAGGCTCCTTTTAGCTACTTGGTTGATCCTTATTAAGCACACCTTGGAACTCGGAAGACAAGGCTTCCTCACTAGCCTTTGTAGACTTGTTAATAGGCCGATAATAATAATTTGGTTTGGGTTTAATCAACCTAATACCATCAATTGGACGCGACTTAACAACATGCTTACCTTTCCCATTCTTATGAGAAACTTCCACAAACCCATCATCCATACCCTGAATCGGTGTATCAAACGTAACCTTCTTGGGGCATTGATCATCTCTATGATCGAAAATTTTGCATGTATCACAACGAGGGGGCTTCAATTCATATTCAACATCAATGGTTTCCAAGGAATGCCCCACCCATTAGGATATGGGATAGACACAATAAGCAAATCAAAAGGGCATATTTAGAAGAAACCTCAATAAGGACACGAGCATACGTATTACGACCCCAAGACTTGAGACACATGGTACTCGTATAAGCATCTAACATAATAGGTCGACCCAACATAGTAGTAATCAGACTCAACCCGATTTCTGAATAGGCAACAATAGGCACATTATGTAACTTAAATCAAACCGGAGCCGTGGTGATCACATCCTTTTTTAAAACTGTATTAGGCATCCAAATATTCAAGATAATGGGAACCAACCTAATAAGCCACAGGCCATTTTTCAAAACTTGTTCCATACTCGCCTTGGTAGCAAATTGAAAAAAGAAAAACCCATTGCGAAGCATCACATGTTCCAACCCAAACTTCACCCAAGTATTTTTTACATAATTTTGTTGCTTATGAAATACCCCTACAAGGTATTATCAAAACGAGTACTAACCTCCTCTACCCCTTGCCAAGGAATGGCCACATACGCGCCATCAACACGCTCGTCATTCCTTAACTCAAAAAATTTAACCGTTTTCTTAGGTGTATTATTTTGTTTGAGTTGGCATCAAATGTCTAATAGCTTAAAAAAAATGGTTATAGAAAGAACACATGCAAATACAAATTACAATCATGTGTAATCGACTTTAAAAAAAATCGGGTTACTTATTCATCTTTTTGCTTAATTTGTAATTTTTATTGTTTATAGTATATGATGGTCATGGGTTATCTTTATGCAAGTTGTTTGACTAATATAATGGTTTATTGTGTAAATATATTCAAACATGACACTTGTGGAAGATCAAGTATGTTTAGAATCTAAAGATCTATTTCCAACAGATTGATCTAGCTTCACCACATTGATAATGAATGATGAACTCCGATTATATTGTGACTAAATAATCGAACTTGAGTTTCATATCAATTTTATCTAGCTCGATAAGAAAAGAAAATCAATGTGCGATAAGAAGATAAATAAAATTTGATTACGTCAACAAAACTTACATTTTTCTATGAGAGGTTACTTTTGTGAGACTTGTTTTGAATTGCCAATCCCACATGGAAAAAGAAAAAAGGTTTTGCTTATTTGTATACTCTAGTAAATATGTCTAGATAAGTTGAAATTAGTATTATGTTGGTTCTATTCATAGTTTTGATTTAAAAAAATGAAAACAAACACTTTATTTGGAGCTAATAATTCATACAAATTATGGACTTTTTTTTTGTCATTTTGACTACGATAAATAGGTCGAGATTGTATTATGTTGGTGGCTTCTAGTGTTGAATGTTGTTTAAAGGAAAAGGAAAATAAAGAACATCGAATCATGGTAAGTGCTAACTTCATAGAAGATCCGAACTTTTTGATATTTTCACTACAGTAAATAATACATTATCAATAGGGTGAAGGCTGAATATACGTAACAAACTTTTTCAAATTTGACAATATACGTAACATACTTATTTTAATCTCCGCATACGTAATATACTTTCAAATCTTTACCAATATACGTAATATTGACAGGTTACCACTTTAAAAAGTTACAATAATGGTCCCTGCCGTTTGCGTTGTCTTTCACCGTTAGTCTTTTGACATTTTTTCACTTAAAAAAGTTATAATAATTGTCCATTTGGTTTAATTTGACTTTTACCGTTAGTCCTTTGACTTTCATCTGTTTCATACACATTTTTTACACATTTTTATACATGCTTTTTACATGTTTTATACACGTCTTTATACACCTTTTGTACACGTTTTATACACATTTTTACACGATTTTATGCACGTTTTATACACGATTTTATATTTTTTACACGTTATTTACACATTTTATACACGTTAATACACATTTTATACACGTAAAAACGTGTATAAAAACGATATAAAACCGTATAAAAACGCATATATTCATGTAAAAACGATATAAAAACGTGTGTAAAATACATGTATAAAACGTGTAAAAAGGTGTATAAAACGGTATAAAACATGTAAAAATCATGTATAAAATGTGTAAAAATTTGTATGAAATGATGAAAGTCAAAGGACTAACGGTAAAAGTCAAATCAAACTGTATAAAAAACGTATAAAATCGTAAAAACGATATATAAAACGTTTTTTAAAATATGTATAAAAACGCAAAAAAGGTACATAAAACCGTATAAAATGTGCATAAAAATGTAAAAACGTGTATAAAACATGTAAAATGTATATAAAATGTAAAGAACGGTATAAAACATGTGAAAACGATATACAACCGTATATAAAAACGCATAGAATTGTGTAAAAACGATATAAAATCGCTTTTAAAAGCGTGTATAAAAACGTAAAATGTATATAAAATGTGTAAAGAACGTGTATAAAAACATGTAAAAACGTGTATAAAACGTATATACAACCGTATATAAAACGTGCATAGAATTATGTAAAAACGTATATAAACGCGTTTTAAAAGCGTGTATAAAACGTAAAAACGTATATAAAACCGTGTATAAAACGTAAAAAGTGTATAAAATGTGTAAAAATGTATATAAAAACGTGTGTAAAGACATGTTTAAAACGTAAAACGTGTATAAAACGTGTATGAAAAGATAAAAGTCAAAGGACTAACGGTGAAAGTCAAAGCAAACCACATGGACCATTATCGAACTTTTTAAGTGAAAAAATGTCAAAGGACTAACGGTGAAAGACAACGAAACGGCAGTGGACCATTATTGTAATTTTTAAAGTGGTAAATCATCAATATTACGATATTGGTAAAGATTTGAAAGTATATTACGATGTGGAGATTAAAATAAGTATGTTACGTATATTGGGTAATTTGAGAAAAGTTTATTACGATATTCGCTGCTCACCTTATCAATATTTAAACTTTTGTCTATGGTCAAATCACAAGTTTATCGATTAAGAAAAAGTTAAGAAATAGAAAGTAAACATTTTCAAATTCAGCTTTTAAAATGAATCATTTTACTTAAAATTAACAAAATTATCATTCTTTTTCTTTTCTTTTCTTTCTTCAAATGATACTCAAAACACAACCATTTTTGTTTTATTTCATTTTCTTTACTTTGTTTTTAAATTTTAGTGAATGCGTATATATCCTCGAAAGCTTAAAATCGTATATATATCCAAACAAAAATGATAATTACATATATATCCTTCTAAAACAACATAAATAACATGTATATGCCAAACGTTAATTAACAACACTTTCATATTCATTCTTGTCTTTACATCATATACTATCTTCTACCCATATTAGTTTCCCTTACCCCAGGTTAATAAAACTTTAATCCTTACATATAGTTGATTGGTTTTTGTATAAGATGTTTGTGAGTTTAGCAATAACGTTAAACAATTCAAATATGCACACCAATCTAACTAGAGACAAAAAAAAAAATATAATAAATAAAAAATTAACGTTTGGCATGCGAAGAAGGAAAAAAAACATAACTGTGTTGTATACATGTGCCCAAGAAGATGAGATTGAAGAAGAATAAGGGTAAAATGGTCAAGGTATAGTTAACTATTTATTTTTTTGTTTTATTTACATATAATTTTATTATTTGGATATATATGATATTTATGTTGTTTAAGAAGGATATATATACAATTATAAGTTTTGCTTGTATATATATGCAATTTTGAGTCTTTGCAAGGACATATACGCAATTCACCCTAAATTTTAAGTGATACTCAAAAATATAATCATGCGAGGGATACAAAAGTTTTGATTTAAAGAATGAGTAGAATTATTTTACATACCAAACTTTTCTTACATACCAAGGGACTCATCTCCACCATCCATCTAAAAAGAAATCAATCAATGAGATTAAAAGATTTTATTATTTCACATATTTTTATAATTTAAATATCTTAAACCGTTAATCGTTAAGTTAAAATATTTATATTATCACGACGAAGATTTAATTATCTTTATAGAGGCAAGACTTTGATATACTTTCGAAAAAGAAAAAAATTCGCTTTTTCACGCTTTTGTTTTTTTTTTTTTACGCCATCGAAATTTCAGACGAAGAAAATCATATATGATAAACACTAAATTGAATATCACACGTGATATTAGTGTTAAATCATATATGATATGTAATATCATATGTGATATTACACTAATATCACATACGATATTACATATCATATACGATATAACACCAATATCACACGCGATATTCAAATTAGTGTTTTATCATATACGATTTTTAACGCAAAATTCAAGAACGTAAAAACGAAAAACTTAAAAAAACGTGAAAATACGAAAAAATATTTTGTCGAAAGATATCAAAGTCACTTATCTAAAAGATAATTAAACGTCGTCGAACGATATATTTTTTTCGCTTAACGATTAACTGTTGAAAGATATTAATATTGAAAAAAAACGACGAAAGTGGCTTTTTAAATTGTTGATTAATCTCATCCATTAGATCAAATAAAAATGGAGCAGAATCTTCTTAAATCTTAAAGAATACATAGTAAAATAAAACACAAAAACCCAAAAAGCGTAATTGTTTGGTAAAATGAGTGTATGGATTCAAACAATCAAAGGAAACATGATCAGTCACTTATTTATCCGGGTCAACCCGGTTTTAAAAGAAACATGATCAGTCACTTGAATCGATCAGTCAGTGATGAGGGTTTCAAGATTTGATCCAACGATCTTATCCGTAAGTAACACCTTCTCTCATTTCATTTAATTTGGTCAATTGATTTTTTTTAATTTTTTTTTAATTGAAGTTGTTATAGTAATAAATACTTCATACATTTCAGTTACTTACCTAGTACTAGTAGGTGTTATTTATTGCGGTTTGCACTATTGTAAAATACATGCCATGCCTTGCCTACTCAAATGGCGAAAATAGCACTAGTAGGATGTAGCAGAAAGCAATAGTTGTTTCTTTTAATAAAGCGTTTGCTAGCATAGGTGTGTATGGCTATAAGTACTATGTGAAAACGCTAGTTGCTAGTTGCTTCAAAATGCTCGCTGTCATAGCCTTGCAATACATTTTTGTAGCTTTATATGACATTAGAACCAGCTTACTCTTCAATATTGTTATAGTGTTATTTTGCTCGTTTCCTACTAAATCTGTTTTATCATGTTAATTTCCTAATATGGCATATGAGTAGTACTAGTGTTATGTGTGTCAATATAGTTGCTTACCATGGTACCTTATAAGTTAATTTTATTAACATTACGTCAACGTGTTTTAGTATCTTCCTCTACTGGCATAATGCGACTTGTACTAATTTTCCAACTCCTTGGAAGGCCTTTATGTAATTTCTATGTAAAGTTATGCTGATTATGTATTACACAAATATTTGTTAATCGCTTTGCGTGTGGATTCTGTTTGTTTACGGGTGATTTTATTGAATTGTAAGAATGGAACGCTCCAAGTGCTAAGCACGTTCGTTTATTAGAGGGTGCTTTGCTCCAACAAATTGTGAGTAGGTGCTATTCATTAATGCTCGTCTCAAATGTAGTTATCATTCATGTTTCTGGATGTAATCGAATCCCGATGTTATTTTTTAAGCCATTTCAGAGAAATCACGGGGATATATTCAGGTGTTTTTGGCATATGGGCTTATTGAATTTTTGAAAAGCTAATAAGCTCAAATTTCAAGGCTTATGAACTTATCAACTTGAGCTTGTGGCTTATTTAAGTTATAAGCTCATAAGCCTAAAAGATTGAGCTTATTAGCTTTTCAAAAGTTGAATAAGGCCATACGCCAAAAATATAAGCTAAAACAACCATTTAAGAAAAAACGCAAGTAAATAATAATTTTTATATATTTTTTTCTAAATTTCTTGCCCCTGTGTTAAAGATTTGTGATGCAGCTGCTGTTGCTAGAATTCTAAACGCAACGCTAGTAATCCCGCATCTAGAAGTTAATCCGGTCTGGCAAGATACAAGGTATTTTTACGGCCGCTATTTGGCTTTATATCGTGTTTTTAAGCTCTTAACTCTTAGACTGGTGGTAAGATGTTACGTTTACTATGCAGTTCTTTCACCGCTATAATTTGATGTCGACCACTTTACTGAGGTCTTGCAAGATGAAATCTCCATAGTTAAAGAGTTGCCGAGCATTTACTCTTGGAGTACAAGGGATTACTATGGTACTGGCATACGACCTACTCGAATCAAAACGGCGCCTGTCCATGCTTCTGCTAATTGGTATCTCGAAAATGTGCTGCTGATGCTAAATAGGTTCGTGATAATCGTTTCTTTAACTTTTTACTTCAGTTCTAGCACAAACATGTCAAAGTTATCGGTTTTCTCAGTTTTCTGCTGTCACTTGATGATTAAATGCGTCACTATCTGTTTTCTTGCCTGATATTATGGTTTTAGCATGTTTGCTTTGTCTGATACTTTCACCTTATAAAAAAGTATTCGTGCGCCACTTAAAATTTATCTGTTTGTCCTGAGGAAGCTGCAACATTTGTATGGACACGTAATTTATGGGAAGTGTCTAAGTAGTAGCCATATGGTTCAGTGCTTCTTGATGATATATTGACTGTATAAAATAGTAACAGAGGTCATTGCACTATATATAACTAATCAATTTGACGCATTATGTTACAGTGTTGTTTATATTATTGAGCCAAACAGAACCATTATATCTAACAATTGCAGTTCTAATGTTTCAGTCATGGAATTGTTGCTATTGCCCCATTCTTGCACCGTTTACATTTTGATAACCTACCAAAGGAGATTCAGCTTCTTCTATGTTAGGTTAACTTTCAAGCATTAGTTTTTGTTCCTCACATCAGAAGACTAGGAGACACCCTCATTCAACGGCTTCGAAGCTCTCCTACTACAAACAAAGGAACATCGAATGATATATTGGAGGATGAAAGGGGAAGTGGAAAGTTTATCGTTTTACATCTCCGCTTTGACAAAGTATGTCTCCTTCCATGTTTCTCCATCATGATCTTTAGAATGTAAAATTGTTAACAACTTGATTGCATATATCTTTTTGTAATTCTAGAGTGGCACCAAGTGGGTCAAATTGGGTCAGGTTGACCCACCAGCACTTTTTTGTCTTTCACAGTTCTATACATGATCAATCTCTAAAAAAGGTTTTATAAAAACCATCACTGAAATATTGATCCAGTTTTTCCCGATCAAGTTATTAGGAGGCTATAAACACTTGAATCTGCTTTTGATATTAACTGTTTGATCCGTTAGTAGTAGAATGGGTCAATTCATATTATGTTTTATCTCTATGTGGACGAAAAGTGGTTCTGGTCAACCTAACTTCATCCCTACCAAAAAGTATACCATTGTTGACCCGTTACCTATAGGTGATGGTGGGATTATGAAGGACATATTTTTTACAAAATTTTATTGAATAGGATATGGCTGCCCATTCATCTTGTGATTTTGGTGATGGAAAAGCTGAAAAGTTGGCACTTGCAAAGTACCGCCAAGTAATTTGGCAGGGAAGAGTGATGAAAACTCAGTTCACTAACGAGGAGTTGAGACATCAAGGACGATGTCCACTCACTCCTGAAGAAATTGGACTGTTTTTGAAAGCTTTGGGCTTTAACAATGATACACGCCTTTATCTTGCATCACACAAGGTAACATTCAATCCACCCAAGTACCCAACTGAAAAATTCAACTTTTAGATCCATACACGATTTAAAGGAATTATTTGCACATAATTTGGAGAAATTTTCTAACTGTGATAAAATCTGCACAATTTAAGAATTAGTGTTACTTATCCATCAAATGTCAAATCACCCTTAAAAAGACGACACGCGGAATTTCTTAGACCTAAATCAATATCATCAAATTTTTTGGTCTGCTGATAATGGGCAAATTAGTATTGACTATATATAAACTTAGATCTTTTTTGTGAAAGAAAAATGCAATTTTCATGCATTGGTGGGTGTAAATAGATTAATGACCACTTTGTCTCAAAAAACTCGGTATAAACAGCAAGTATTTGAACTTATAATGTTTGTTACTTTCACTCATCAACCATATCAAGCTGTTATGTTTCACGTTGCATTTTTTCAAACGCATCACTCTAATGCGCGATGCGAGCGCAACAATGCGCACAATTTTAAACGAAGGTTACGTGTATTTCTATGGCAACTTACACGTAGTCAAATAGATTGAACTATATATGGACGTCACGTAATCAAGGAGTGAAATTATAGGACACACCCATTACCGAGAACAAGTATATGGGATCTACTTAGGATATTACACGGATTGCCGCACGTCAACCATGGTTCCTAGCCATCGGATATTGCAATATGTTAATGTTTATTTTGAGGACATGTATTTCATTTTGCTCAATAAAGGTTTTAATCACAGTATGGTAATCGATTTTTCCTCTCCTCCACCTCCACGGCCCAGGAGAGTGTCCACAGCCGTGGTTTCAACTACTAGTGTAGGAAAGGGTATTGATATATTTGACAAGGGTTTTTGCTCATTAAATATAATGTCACTAGAGTCTCTGTATGATTTCAAAGAAGATGAATAAGAAGGTGAGAGTGGTGAGATAAAAGATTAAAAACTCGGTAGTAAAGCACATGCGGATCATTTCATACTACATATAAGTTCACACATAATTAGTTTACATATGTCACAATAAACATTCTACAATATTATCATAAGTTGGTTCGACGGAGAGCAATAAGCAAGTTTGAACACACATCGAGACCATTCACCAACTAAACTTAACGAAGAACTTGTTAGCGCTTCCCATTCTCCTTCAAGACCATTTCTTATCTCACAACATTTGAGGTCGGCCAATTTCCAGATTTGTTTTCCATCACCCCATATCAATTAGCTTCAAGAAGTAATCGGCTTTGAGCCCTCATCCAAGATGTGCCTCACGCACATTTGAGGTTGGCAAATAGAAAACAATGCATCAAAGAGAAGTACCGAGTAGTAAATAAACGAGCATAGCTTGTTTAGGCCTATACTCGACTTCGTTCAGATCGTTAACACCCTGTCTAGATTCGCCACTGCTTGATCCGCCATTTATGCGGAGTGCCACCTTAAAAACCAAGAAACTACATTAGCTTATATGGAATTGCGCCATTAGAATGAAATTAAAATGCAATCGACAAGAGAATCTTTGAAAACTTTAACATCTTTAACACAATAAGGGACCAAAAGTGTAACAAGTTTTATAATGGATACCGTTTATGTAAATTTTGATATTTAGAGACCAAAAATGTAATTTGATATTTAGAGACCAAAAATGTAATTTACTTTCTTTTTTCTTTCTACAAATAATATTTGTTGGCCGATATCAAATTCGATATTAAAATAATAGAAAAACGAATTTAGAAAACAAGGAAAGTGTGTTATTTACTCACCGACGGTGACAGGTTGTATTCTTTATCTCCAAAGACGAAGCTTGGGAGATGCAGCGATATCTTCAGGTAGCTTCTCAAGAAGAGCACAACCACGAAGGTTGAGATACATCAGATGTTTTAACTTACAAATGCTATCAGGAAGGTGTTTAATATTTGTAGCTGACAAATTTAGAATCTTCAGAGATTCTAACTCGCCAATGTCCTCAGGCAACTTCCCAAGACAAGAACAGTCTCCAACATTGAGGAACTTCAGACGTTTTAGCATGCAGATGCTATCTGGAAGATATTCAATCTTCTTACTACTCACATATAGCCTCTCTAAACATTCTAATTGGCCAAGATTATCTGGTAGCTTCTCAAGAAGATCACCATCATCAAGGTTGAGATCCTTCAGATGTTTTAACATACAAATGCTATCAGGAAGATGTTTAATCTTTGTAGCCGACAAATCCAGTCTCTCCAGAGATTCTAACTGGCCAATGTCCTCAGGCAACTTCCCAAGACAAGAACGGTCTCCAACATTGAGCAACTTCAGACGTTTTAGCATGCAGATGCTATCCGGAAGATATTCAATCTTCTTACTCGTCACATATAGCTGTTCTAAACATTCTAATTGGCCAAGATTCTCTGGCAACTTCTCAAGAAGATCACCAGTATAGACTCCGAGAGATTTGAGACATTTCAACATACAAATGCTATCCGGAAGATGTTTTATCTTTGTAGATGACAAACAGAGCTCCTCTAGACATTCTAACTTGCCAAGATCTTTGGGAAACTCTGGAATATCGCATTTGAGTTTAAGCTTTCTTAAGCATCGTAAACTACAAATAATGTCTGAAAATTTCTTAAAGTCTGTGCAAGCACATAGACCAAAAGAAATAAGCTTCTCAATATTTCCAACTGATGACGGTAGATTTTCTTCATAAGTACATTCAAACTGAAACTTGGGGAGGTTACTGTTGGGGTGCAATGGGTATAAATCTAGGGACTTACCAACCAGACATAAACTAGCTAAAGACCGGCTAACCTTTGGTTTCGATCCACCAACGGGAACCCGAAAACAGGAGAACCTCAAACATGAGTTCAAGTCTAAGTGGACAAGTTTTCTTAGACATCCAACAGGAGCGTTAATTTCTACCAACTTATCACAACCTTCAAGATCTAAACTCTCAAGTTTTGGAAACAACTCAAGGTCAAGGCTGCTTAACCTTGATTTACGAAGTTCAAGGAATTTGAGATTTGGACATGCACTAGGCACGTGAAGTTCTTCAAAATCAGCACAACCTTCAAGATCTAACCTCTCAAGATTTGGAAACAGCTCAAGGTCAAGGCTCCTCAACCTTGATTTACGAAGTTCAAGGAATTTGAGATTTGGACATGCACTAGACACGTGAAGTTCTTCAAAATCAGCACAATCTTCAAGATCTAACCTCTCAAGATTGGGAAACAGCTCAAGGTCAAGGCTCCTCAACCTTGATTCACGAAGTTCAAGGAATTTGAGATTTGGACATGCACTAGACACCTGAAGTACTTCAAATTCAGCACAACCATTAAAAGATAATTTCTCGAGATTTGGAGTTAACCCAAGGTCAAAGGTTCTTAACTTTGAGTCACTGAAATCAAGATGCTTGAGCTCTTGACAACTGACAGGCATGCAAAGTTTTACTAATTTATCAGAACTAAGAATTAACGTCTCGAGACTCGGAGTCATACTAAAGTCAAAGGTCGTCAATGCTGACTTAGAGAGAGACAGGAATTTGAGATTTGGACATGCACTAGACACGTCAAGTTTTTCAAAATCTGCACAATTATCAAGAGTTAACCTCTCCAGATTCGGAGTCAACCCAAGGTTAAAGGTTCTTAACTTTGAGTCACTGATACTAAGGTAGTTGAGCTTTTGACAGCTAACAGGCATGAAAAGTTCTACTAAATTAGGAGAACATTCAAGAGATAACGTCTCGAGACTCGGAGTAATCCTAAAGTCAAAGGTCGTCATTTTTGACTTATAGAGAGAAAGGAATTTGAGTTTTTTGAGAACCTACCAACAAAGGTAAGACAAAAAAGATTAATATTAGTGTATTAACAAGACCAATAAATTAATAGCATTATTAGGAATTATGCAAAACAACCAATCAACAATTATTCTACCTTTTTTTCTCCATCTTCCCAAAGTTGTACCATTCTTCTGCTCAAGTGCATTTCAAGTCCAACAAGATTGTTTGCTTGAAATGTTTTGGGTAAATACAAGAAAGGGTAATAAAAACATTTTAGATAGTTTAAAGAGTTTGAAAAGTATTGGGCGGTATTATCAAGATCTTGGGCATCTCCTTTACAATAATCTTGATATCTGAAAAGCACTTGAAGATATCTAAGTTGCTTCATTTTTCCAAGACCTTTCATAACAGTTCCCGCATTTGTGTCCGACTTACGAAGTTCTAAACATATTGTTTTTTTAGTACCCTGCAATACAAAAACAATGTCAAGAAACCTGGGAAGTCAGAACAAATGCAAAAGTTTTAGTTTTCTCTACATTACAAGTAAACTGATCTTTACCTCGTCATCAGCCAATATACCTTCAATTTCCTCTTTAATCCACAGCCGGCTATGTTTGTTAGGTTCATTCGGGTGCTCACGACGAACAATGTTCTTTCCCATTTCTTCTATATGGTCATGCATGCCCAAGACCTGATGATATTCATCAGAAAAGATATTATATTCAGAAGAAAAAGTTATGAGAGATCTCTGCTCAAGAACTTTTAAACCATTTATAGCACGAAATCCACAGCATTCAAGAATTCTGATTGCATCTTTTCTTCTCCAGCCTTTCATCATGCATGCAATATCTAGAAATATTTCCTTATAATCATTCTCGAGACTTGTATAGCTTAATTCTAGCTTTTCCTGAGTCTCCTTTAAAGGAATTTCTTTTAGTCTTTCTATGGCATCCTTCCATTCATGCTCATCTTTACCACAAAGAAACGAACCCAAGACTTTGAGTGTTAAGGGAAGACCAGCAGCATAGCGTACAACTTTTCCTGATAGCTCTTCGTATCCTTGAGATGGAATCTCCCTTCCAAATGCATATCTACTGAGGAGACAAATTGCTTCCTCATCTAATAAGAGATCGATATCTCGAATCTTCACTCTGTGTGCTTTCAATACTTGCTCATCTCTTGTTGTAACGATAATTCTACTACCCGTCTTAAACCAGTTAGGTCCACCAGCTAACGCCACAAGTTGGTCTATGTGATTCACATCATCTAGAACAAGAAGAACCTTTATACCGCGCATCCTCTCTTGCATCATGTTTATCCCATCAGTAACAGCATTCACATTGACATTTTCTTTCAGCACATCTGAAAGGACTTGTTTTTGTAACTTCTTCAAACCAGACATAGAGGGTTTTGAAACTTCCCTCACATTCTCAACAAAGCTTTTGGCTTCAAAATCAGCAGATATATGATCAAAAACAGCTCTAGCTGTAGTTGTCTTCCCAGCCCCTCCCATGCCCTTGATCCCTATCATACGAACATCATCAATTCCCATTTCTAAAGAGTCAACAACATCCTTTACTCGAGTCTCCATGCCTACTAACATTTTATCAAAGCCGGAATTGATGGAACGTAACTCTAGTAAAATCTCTCTAACAATTTTTTTGATGAATTCAGCTTCGTGCCTGTATGCATGGTAAAAGAAGGTTCTGTTTAGCATACCCTATATCCCACATGAACCTTGTTTTAGATCTATACTACTGTAATAATAATTTTTCACCCATGATCCGTTTTAAACACATATTAGCAACATACAAAAAAAATGAATATGGCACACATAGATATGAGGAAGGAATTACCCATCGTTAGTGTTCTTGAGCTCCCAACCAGCCAGATCGGCAGCTTCTTTTAGGGCCCCTTTCCATTTCTCAGCTGCTTCTTTCTCTTTATTCTTGGAAAAGGCATTTTCAACCTCCCCACTTTGGTTTCGGACTTGGGTGGGTTCCACATCATAGAAAACGGGGTAAGCAGTGTGCTCATCCATCTTCTGGCACTCCATAATCTTGACAAGCTCATCCAAACACCATGACGAAGAAGCATAGTTTTTGGAAAAAACAATGATGTAAAATTTGGAGTCTTCAATGGCTTTGATAAGCTCATCGCTGATAGTTTTCCCTTTATGGATTCTTACATCATCCTTGTAAGTGTGAATGCCTTTTGTCTTAAGAGCTTCATAAAGATGGCCAACAAAGTTCTTGCGAGTGTCGTCACCCCTGAAACTCAGAAAAACATCATACTTGAAGCTCTTTTGAATGGATAGACTTGAAGTGGACGCCCCTGGAGTTATGGATGAAGGACCGGATAAACGTAATCTTTTGTTGGAGGACATTTCTACAAACTGATTGCAAAGAAAAGTGAATGAAATGGATCGATAACCCTGATAATGTGAAGGTGATTGTGAAAGAGTAAATGTGAAAAAGTGTGTGTGAAATGATGTTGAGAAACAAAAGTTTTTGGTGAATGAAAAACAAAAGATAAGACTTAGTCTCACTGTTCTTTATATGGCCTTTTGGTCAATGATAAAAAGAAAGCTAGGATTCAAAAAAAAAAAAAAAAAAAAAAAAGCGACCCAATACATCTTCCTGGAAATTGCTTATTCATGTCAAAGTAATTTCTTCTTTTGGTGCAGATGAGTTGGAAGAAGTTATGGATAAATGATCGGAGAAGAAACGTAATATCTTGCTGAAGGTGATTGGTTAGTGTAAATTATGATGAAACTCCAGCTGCAGTAATGTTGAGAAACAAAAGCGTATTTTTGGTCCATGAAAGAGAAAGATAAGATTTACTTTTGAAAAAGAAAGATATGCCACTCATATATGGTCTTTCGGTCAATGTGAAAGAATAAGCCAACAACCCAATACATCTTCTTGGAAACTGCTTTTTATACTCAAAGTAATTTAATCTATTTCTCCAAAAAAGACACAAATAAACTCATCAATTTATCTAACAACTTATTTTGAGAAGAAAAAGAAAGGAAAGGTAGAGTAAGAATGATATTATGTTTACCAGTATACCCTTTCAAATTTTAATCAACTACGAATACTTTATTGTGGAAAAAACCTTTCTTTTCCCAAAAGAAGAGTAATATAGCTATACCAGGAAGATTATCCCACCAAAATTCGAATGCATTTTCTTAAATTAATAAAAATCAGAAAATCTACTAAAATTAATTAAAATCCCTGCTAGGAATGAAGTTTTTGCAATTCATAATCTAAAAACATTTAACTAACACGAAACCCTCTAAATTAAAGGAACGGAAATGAATCCAAATCACACATAAACCTTTTCCTCAGCAAAAAAATAGTTTGACGAAGTTCCAATTTTGCTTATGGTGGAAAGAACTTGATATGTTGAAGAAGCAAAAAGTGAGATCTAGTTTAGATGAAACAAAATATCATGCGGGTCCATAATTGGAAAAGTTGTCAATTCATTATGCAGCATCTCCTTTCCTCCCATTTCAGCCCAAATTTGGGCGGATGACTTTTGGTGAAAAATACTTGAAACTTCCCCTCATTTTCATTTTCTGTCCATTCCTTTTCCCTTCCTCTATTAAAAAAAATCTTAAGAATACGAAATGTTTTTGGTTCCTTCTCCTTTCTTTCCATTTCAGTTTTAAAACAAACTAAATACTTGCTCCGACATTGTTATTACGATTATTTTTCCCACATATGAGCTTCCTTGTAAACTATTGTCCGGCCACTTATACTATATAATTGTTTTATCATAGCTACTTTTAGTATAAAATTCGAGGTGGTGGACTTACTCGAACCGCTGAAAGTCCTGTTGAACCCGATTTTCATATTAAGTATCGACGTGAAAAGTATCACTTCACTAGGATCACACAAAACTCAAAATCCCCGACTTAATCATTAAAACTATTTTTCTTTTTTACCAAAAGCTAAGACTAGTAGTAGTGGTGGTGACCACAAACTTGACAAAACAGCCCCGCCAACTCAGCTATACCAAATGCTCGTAGTAATGGTCACTTGTTGGAATCTTATAAATGACCGGATAACACCCCTAGTTGCAACCTATATAACTAAAAAGTATGACCGATAATTACAACAAATGACTACTGTTGAAACTGATCATCTCGGCTAGGTGTTCTTTGAAGAATTTGGATCGGAGTTGCTTGAATTCTAACCCTACAGCTTCATTTGGTAGTTGAATTTATGTATGTTTCGTCAAGATATGTTTTTTTATTATTGAGTTTATGTTTCGTCAAGAATTTGGTTCTTGAATTTATGTATTCATTGGTTTTTTATTATTGATATGTTTCGTCAAAGCACTGCTTTCTAAAGGGACGACATGATGAAGTACAAACTTTTGTAAAATGTTTTCTTTAAAAGCATTAAAAGTTGATCGAGAAAGAATATTGAAGAGGCTTTATTAGCACATTATAAGCTACTCAAGATAGTAACTTGGTTTTACTGGATCAACTTTTACAAACCGTGTCACGCAATTTAAACTACTACTAATAAGCCTATTGAATACCAATTATCGCTTACTAAGGATAAAATAGTTTTTTTTTTTTTTGTTATTTAGATAATATCCATTCAAAAAATCATCAAGCAGTGTATGTACATATATAACCGACACAAACGGGCCAATACTGACCGAACCGAGACTAACCGACCAATACCCGGGTCGGGACTCGGTTTGGGTTTTCCACCTTGTCGGGACTCGGGTCGGGACAAAGAAAACCGACTCGTCCCGAACCGAACCGAGTAGTTTCGGGTCGGGATTCGGTTTGGGTTTTTCAGGAAGTCGGTTTCGAGATGGGTCGGTTTCGGGTCGGTTCCGGCCTGATGCTCACCCCTACACGTACGATCTTATAATATGATAAAGCAATTTTGATTAATATGAATATCAAAACTTATATTCATATTAATCAAAATCAAATAAGACATGCACTATTCAGTACGGGTGTGTATCCAAGTACAAAACAACTCATATATCCTTAAGATAATTATAATCATACATATAAAAAAGGATCCTTAAAATCAACAAATTAGCTACACAACAATAACCACAATTAATCACTTATAAATGCTAAGTATCGGTACAAAAAGTGTAAAAAAAAATGTACCAAAATAAGAAGATGTGAGCAATGATGAATTTCGGCTTTGGAGGATCAGGTTCCGGAAATGATTATTTGGATATGTTGAAGAGAGTTTGGGAGTTTGGACTGTCTAAAAGTACCAAATTACCCTTTACTTGCAAAACTATAAAACTTGTTAAGACCCTTAATCGTTTTTATCTTAATCTTAACTATATATAAAATTAAGAGTTAATTACACAAATCGTGACTGTGGTTTGTTGTATTTTTCGCTTTCAGTCACTACTTTTTTTTACTGATTCAGTCATTGTGGTTTTTTGTTATTACAGATTCAGTCCAAATCCGTATGAAATGACCAAAAAGCCTTTGTCACATTCTTTTTTAAATGAGTTAATTACATAAATGGTCATTGTCGTAATCTTACAAATCAATATGCTTACTAGCCAAATCCAACTTGACTGGTTTCAAACTATACAATAAATGGCCCATTTATGCCAAAATACTAAAACCCATTACCCAAACCACCCGCCTTGTCTACCTTGCCACCTCTACCAAACATTATTCTAGAACAAGAAACATTAACCATGTCACTCAAGCAACAAAAAAAAAAGTTTACCCGGTAAACATTAAGGACCGAGTAAGTAATTAACTCTAAAATAAATTATGTGGATTTAAGTATAAACTTATCATTTTTCATTTTTTTAATAAGTTTACGAATTTATTATATACCGCTAGACTTTAAATTTGTTTTTATTTATAAATATTATTATTATATATTAAATTAATGTATATGCACAGGATTATATATTATTAAAGCACGGGATCCAATGACATTTAAATAAATATACGAGATAGTATATTTTATAAACGACTCATGTTATTTGATTTCAGCCTATATATGAGCTTATAAGCTTATTTTGATTTGGGTCTATATTTCATAAGCCAGATTTTTAAGCTATTGTACGCTACACTGTAACAGATGTACCTTTTGTACTTTTACTTTTTTTAAGAAAACATTTTGTACTTTTTTTTTAATGAAAAAAACTTTTGTACTTGTAAACTATTATTTTCATTTCTGCAATCTTTATACTATTTATTTTTTAACTAACACACCGGTCATCTCACACATATACACACACATTCCTTTCTATACTTGACTTTTTCAATTCTTCTCCAATACACAATCCTACATTAATCCATGGCAAATGTCTAAAGGTAAATATATTTATTATGTTTCTATACTTGATTTTAAGGTTAATTAGTTACAAATCTAATTATTTGTTTAAACCCTTTATGCAAACAGAAGTGTCAAAAGAGGTGGTGGTAGATGAAACATTTTAGCAAACATTAGAGGATTCATTTGATCAAGAAATACATGATGAACACAAAACTGAAGTTCCTGAAAATGTCAATGGTGATGGATGGCTTACTGAGGAATAGGAACATTAACTAAAATTAGATGAAGAGACATTAGGAGAAACATTAAAAGAAGAGGAAAGGGCTAAAAAGAGTTGGATGAAAGAATTAGGCAAGAACGAGAGTATGAATTGATGTTGTTGTTGGAATTAGGGGTGATGGAATCTGATTATGAATCAGATTAATATGTAATTTACTTTTTGCAATAATAAAGATTGTTCTTAAGTGTCATTTATGTTGTACAACTTCTCTTTTCAATACTTTAATTGTAGATCTATTATACAATAAAGCTAAAAAGAAACAGAGTGTTAAACTTAATGACTATTAGAAAGGGTAAAAAATAACTGGAAAGCATAGTGTAAATAATTAAGTAAATACGTAACAACTCCGCATAAGTTTAAAAAAGATAAAAAAAAATACAAAGAAGATGGAAGTACAAGTGGCCAACTTGTTGACAAGACACGCCACTGCTTTTTATATTTCCAAAATCTATCGAGGCTTTCAAGATACGCTCAACCAACTTGTTCACATAAGTCGAAAATTCAAGTTAACAAAACCCACCCACGCAGTACCTCACTCATTTGGTACGCCCAAGATACGCTCGACCAACTTGTTCACATAAGTCAAAAGTCAAGTTAACAAACCCACCCACGTGTACCCTCACTCGCTTGGTATACAACCAGTGTAGTCAAATTCCAACTAGTAAAGTTCATACTTTTTACATATTGCACGTTTAGTCCAAAGTTTAGCACACACAAAACCGTAATAACTTTTAGTAACAGACAAGTGTCATTTCAATTATTTTTTTCAAAATTTATTGTTTGAATGTAACTTTTGGGACTAAATAACTGCAATGATCAACCATGGTCATATCAAAGAACTATAGTCGTATATCTCTAGTTCGTATCTCTATATATGTCAGAAAATGTACTGTATGGTTATCCTTTTTATATGCACTTAAGCCTTTTCATTACACCCATTCTTGCCACTTAACGCATTAAAGTTCTCTTTTTTTCGTGATGAAGAAGTTCTGAGAGGAAAAGTTAGTGTTATGTGATGAATTAGCATATGTGGCTAATTCAAAGTTATTCAAAGATATGATGCTTGTTCACTATAGTCGAGAGGTTCAAGCAACTTTCTGTGATGAAGAAGTTCTGAGAGGAAACGTTTGAGAGATAAGTGAGTGTATAAATCATAGGCATAGATTGATAAAGGAGCTGAAGCTTCTTTGTTTTTGGTTCGTAAGAATATAGTGATCAATTAACATAATTATAATCATACAGATAAAAAAGGATCCTTAAAATCAACAAATTAATTAGTGTTATGAATAACATTATGTGGATGTCCATATAACCCATAAGAAGCCCATGGCCCAATTAGTTACTAGGGTTTTTACCCTAATATTTATCTATGTATACCTTTTGTATCTCCTACATTATAATGAATAGAAGAATACTTTCATTCCCTCCATTCTTGTTCACAACACGTTATCAGCACGCTCTATTTTTTTATGAAAACCAATGATTGGTAGTAAGTCTATGGCACGTCTACAACGTGATAGACTAATCGATTCCAAATAAAAGTCCTCGAATGAATAGATAAAATGGAGCAAGAAAATTCAGATGGTATAATCGAGGTAATAAAGACCCCATAATAATTATCCTATATAGAAACTAGACATGAAGGTAATTGAGAAACCCTGGGTACTTGAAAAACTATGAGATATCAATAAATGATATATTAGAATGTCTAGTAAAGTGTGGAATCGAAAGTATAAATGAATCGACGTCGATGGTGATATTGTATACGATAATACACATGGTAATGATTATGTAAATAAATAAGATAGCGCTATAATCATGTGAGGATCATGGAAGCATACCTGCAGGAAGTGCAGATGTATCAATGAATGGCCAAAAGATATAAAGATGCAAAGAACTAATGAAAGATTGAAGTCTCTTGTGATGAGACATGGTTACTGGGACTTGAAGTCCGTACACATGAATGTCCAAAATTATTGGATATGCATCGGTCTTTGTGTGAAAGCAAAATTGAATTACTGGAATCATGATATTCAAGGCACAACTGATGGCACACATATATTTCACAAAGACTAGAAAATTATCTTGAGGAGACATGTTCTAATGTGGTGGATCCAATAATGTATTTTGTAATTATAAAAGTCCGCAATGTGATAAATAACTCGATATGCGCCTAAAAGAAAATGAATAGAGCTCATTTGAAGTCGAGATTCCATGATGGATATAAATGCATGGAGCATGTCTCATGATTTAAAATGTTGAAAGCCTATAAGAAAATTTTCAAGAATAACACTTGATCAAGTTGAATAAATCACTATATAAGTGAAAGGAAATATGGTATTGGTTTGAAATGAACCATTTAAATAATAAAGTTTACCCATGTTAGTTTTAAAGATATTTGTATTTGAATATGGTATAAGTTACATATGGCTTGATGAGCTAAATGTGAATGGAACTCATGAAGAGATTTTCAAGACGGTTGAATACCTTGAAATGAAATACAAAGTTTTGTTTTGTTTTATGAATTGAACATCTTAAAGATGAAATCATTTTCAGAATGAAAGCTAAAGAAAGATGCTATATGTTATGGATAAATGACGCTCATGTTTATGAGGTCAATTGATAAAGAAAGACCCTTTTACTTATAAAGATGATGATCACAATATCGATTTATGGGTGTCATAGTTATATAAAACATTGATTGTTCTCACTAGTGGTCATAAATGATATAATGTATCATTTACTTTGCATTCGTTGATACTATATAACTTGTGAAGTACGAGGATGTACTCATATAATGATAAGTATGACATATGTTTAATCCTTTTTGATATGTGAAGGTTAAGTGAAGAGCACTTGTTTATATGAGAATCAAACATATATTCTATCAAGACACTTACTATATTGACATTAAAGAAGTTGGTTTATTATATTGATTGCACCAACTAAGTGATTTAAGTGATGCGATCATCGGGGAGAGAAGATACATGTTGCACTCTTTTCCCTCGACCATGGTTTTGTCCCCATAGGGTTTTCCGGCAAGGTTTTAATGAGGCAACATCCCCGAGCGATAAAGGAAGTATGCACTCTTTTCCTTCACTAGATTTTTGTCCCACCGGGTTTTGTCTAGTAAGGTTTTAACGAGGCATAATCCTCAAATGGACATCCAAGGGAGTGTTATGGATAATTATAATATGGATATCCATATCTTATAAGATATTGATTAGAGGTATTTGAGTTATATTAGAAGATTACGATCTTCCGAATGTTTGACTTCTCAATGGTTGATGAGTGTCTAAATACTCATCATTTTTGTACAATCTAAACCGCAAAATCATCTCGAAACGCCGTAAACACATCAAATGATCAAAATATCACAAATCAATGTTTTATGTGTTTTAAATGCAAAATATCAAAATCGATGAAAACGATCAATTTGCAAAATTGGCGCTTTAGTCCCCAAGTTTCAAAAGTTGTCAAAACAGTCCCTCGGTATATCAAAATAAAGAAAATTGTCATTTAAGGTCCATGGATTCAAAAGTTGTTAAAACAAACCCTTCAAAGTTTAAAATTTGCAAAATCACAACTTGGTCCTTAAACTTTGAAAATTGTCATGTTTAGTCCTTCAAATTTCAATCTTGGCAACACGGTCCTTGTATTACTTGAGATTTACAAGTTTGGTCCTTGGTTTATTTGGGAGTGGCAATATTGGCCCTTGAAGACATTTTCAGATTTACAAGTTTGGTCCCTGATTTTCAAGATATGCATTTTTAGTCCCTAAATTACACCTTGGGTCCTAAACTAATCCTAAAACACAAACAAAGCCCAATCCAATCCCTAAGCCCATAACCCGGTCTTATATCACAACCCGGTCAACCAATCACCCAAGTCAAACAAACACACCCCCCTTGGCGCCCAAAGTCTCACCTTCTCAACTGCTTCTCTGCAACTCCTCACCTCCACCTCAACATATCACCATCCTTGTTCCCCCCCACCTCCACACAACTCCAAATAACATTTATTACCTCCCCCCTCTTCACACTCAAGCTCCAACTGTCAATATGTCCATTTCCCGCCAAAACTGAATCAAAGGCCAAGATTGCTTTAAGTGATCCAATGGCCACAAAAAGAGGTGGGATTATCTCAGACCAAGAGAGAGAAGCTAGTGGAACTATAAAAGAAGGAAGAAAGAAGCAAGAAGGGCAGTAGTTTTAGTTTTAAATTTTCCTTTAATGTCGTTTTTTAAATAAAAGTAGTAGTTTAAGTCTAAATGTTGTAACTTCACTTTCTTTTGTATCACATTTAAGTTAACTTATCATTGTAATGTGTTGTTGAGTTCTCAATTCAAGTTTTAGATAAATTCCATATTTCAAGTTATCGTTGAAATTTTCAATCTTAAAATCTTATGTTTAAGCTTTCGTGCTTATATTTAATCTCAAACAAGTTTAGATAAGCTCATGTTAGCTTTGTATCACCACATTCAAAGTTTAAGTAATTTAGGTTCATGGTCAATAAAAGTCAATCTTTGGTGCAAATGGGAATTGGAAATGAAAATGGATGTTGCAGTGGTGATAATGGGTTGATTGCTAAAATAGAATATGTTGGATTTGGTTTTGGTCCGCAACATAGTCGGATCTATGTGAGTTGGCATTTCAATTTTCAATTTTCAAGTCAATTTGTAGTTTTGCTTGAACTTGTATCTGTGGTTTAGAATGGTTTAAATCTGTTTATTTAGTGTTAACTATAGCAAATGAACTTAATTTGATCAATATGGCATGTTGGTTCGTAAGATGGTGTAGGTTTAAGTGCATATCGTCCTTAATGAGGTGTTTGGTTCAAGAGCTTTAATCGAGCTATAGGGTTATGCAAGGGTAGGTTTCGTTGTTTCATACTTGTTTAGCCATTTCATACCATTTCTATCTTATTTTGTGCCCGCAACCACTCAAGTCAAACTTTTTCAATATCTCGCCTTAATCATTGTCATTGGGATTTTTACAAGATCAAAGGTTCATTTTGTGTTTAAAATTCATAGGTCTAGCTTACATAAGTCTCATTTCACCTTATTTCATCTTAATCAGTCCTAAATTGGATCTCAAATCTCAAGAAAGTCAAATCTCTTCACTGTTTTTAAAAGTCAAATGTGTCAAAAACCTGTTTTCATCAGATTTTCTATGCCTTATATTAGCTTCATTTGAGCTTTTCTTTGCCTGAAATTTGGTGCATATGTTCTCTAGTTGGTGGTTTTTAGTTTCCCATTCATGATTTTTGTTTTAGCTTATTGGATAAGCAATTACAGTAGCTCAAACTAGGGTCCCTGTTTACTGTTTCTGCATATGCAGCCCACTGTCCCATTTAGCCAGATTTTGTTTGATCTATAACTTCCTCATTAATAGTCCTAATTAGCTGAAATTTTAGATATAGTATCTCTGCTAGGTGGGCTTGAGAACCACACTTTTGGTTTTCATGTTAGCTTATTGGATAAGCGCTTCATCCGCTTAAACAAGGGACGATTGCTTTATTCGCTTTAGTGGTCATTTAGCTTAATCAGTTGTAATCTGCTTAGTAGGTGTTAGGATTAGCTTGTAATGGTTGCCTTAGAGTAGTTGTAGTATAGTTTAGCTTCAGTATCAGTTTGGTGTCCTATAGTGCTTATTAGCTTATTTTCGTTGCTTATTCCATCTCGTTTACATAGCAGCCTCAATTCTCCCACATAAGCCCATGTTTTCTTATTTTCATAGATTCAGAATAAGATTTTAGTATTTTTCTGAAATTTTCATTAATTTTGGTCACTGTTTAGTATTTTTCTTATTTAAAAATAGTTTTTAATCATTTTAAAATAGCTTTTATTGCAAATAATTAAGAAAAGTTTCCAAAAAATAATTTTTCAATTTTCCCAGTTTAAGAAAAATATAAAAAGCATAAAAAAGATTTTTCCTTATTTTTTTTCCCTTTTATTTGGTATTTTTCACAATTTAAATTAGTTTTAAATAGTATTAAATTAATAATAAATACATAAAAAGTCTAAAAAATATATTTTCAGTTTTAAAATAAGTTTTATCATATTTTAGATTTTTCCAAGTTATAATTTCATTTTTCTAGGTCAATTTTGTATTTTCTTATATTTTAGTGCATTATAAATACTTAATAATTAGTTTTTAATTAATAATAATTAGATAAATAGTTTTAAAAATAATTTTCTTTTTCTAATAATTTTCTTATATAATTAGGATTGTAAAAATGTATTTTCTATATACGTAGGTATTTTCCTTCTTTATTTTCACGTTTTATTTTGTACGTTTGCGTAATTTTATTTAAACGTACGTTTTTAGGTTTTAAACGTTCATCGATTTTAAATATAGTGATAGTATTTATTTAATATATTTTATCTTTTTAATCTTCTTAATTTGTATTTAAGTCGCTTTATTTTATAAACTTTTTCAGTAGTGTAATTATCCTTCCAATTCCTTATTGATCACTATCATTAGTGATCAATCTATCGTCTGATCAAGTGTTTACACACCATTGAGTCTCCGTGGGACATAACGACCCGGGAATTCATTGTATTCTCCAGGACTTCATTGTATTTGTGTCTGAACTGTTTTAAGCCTGTTACGGTTGGTCATTCACAAGTCGTAAACGGTGATTAGACTTGACGGTTCGGACCGCATCAATGGTCGATCACAAACCGGAGATGTATTTACAAGTGGAGGAACCGCAATTTCATGATGTCTAATTAAAGCAGACGATCTCATGATATCATCCAACCATGCAATAATTCTAGAGATACATGAAGCAAGTCGAGAATGTGTTTGGCTAAGAAGTGTGATACAACACATACGTAGATCATGTGGTAATTATTCGTAGATGGTGGCACCCAGCTTTGCATGAAGATAATGCAAAGATGTATTCAAAGGGCTTAAATGATGAAATATATTTAACCAAAATTTTATTTAATCATGACTTACGTAAGAATTGTGATATTATTGTTCAACAAGTTCGCTCAAGCGACAATTTGGCGGATCTATTTACCAAGGCACTTCCTACCTCAACATTTAGGAAACGAAGTCAAAACATTGGGATGCGCCGACTCAAAGAGCTCAAGTGATATAGTCATCGAGGAGACAATACGCTGCACTCTTTTGTCCTTAGTCATGGTTTTGTCCCAATCGGGTTTTCCGACAAGGTTTTAATGAGGCAAGATTCCTAAAGCGTATTAATAATATGGACATCCAAGAGGGAGTGTTATGAATAATATTATGTGGATGTCCATATAACCCATAAGAAGCCCATGGCCCAATTAGTTACTAGGGTTTTTACCCTAATATTTATCTATATATACCTTTTGTATCTCCTACATTATAATGAATAGAAGAATACTTTCATTCCCTCCATTCTTGTTCACAACAATTAGCTAGATATTTAATTATTGAAAGGGTTTTTCTTCTTCCATCAAAACCACAATAAATTATATAAATCACTTATAAATGCTAAATATCGGTACAAAAAGTGTAAAAAAATGTACCAATAAAAAGAAGCTGATGAAACTACACAACAATAACCACAATTAACTATCATTGATGAATTTTGTCTTAGGAAGATCAGTTCCGTGATGATGATTTGGAGTGACCGAAATGATTATTTCGGATCTGTTGAAGGAAGGAGTGTTTGGGAGTTTGGATTGTCTAAAAGTACCAAATTACCCTTTACTTAATTAACATCACATGTTCTATGTTAAACAACACTTTTTTTAATTATAATTATCAAAAAGGTATAAGTATGAAAATAACGAGTTCATTTATTTTACACAAAATGATGAGACTTAAATACAACCCATATGGATTGCTATTTTGAAGGTATAATTGTGTAAAAATGTATCCAACTTAACAATTTTTCTTTTGTTGTGTACTCAATTTTTAATTTTCTTATTATATGTATCAAATTTCTAATTTTTCTTATTGTATGCATCATTTTTTTAATATTTCTTATTCTATGTATCATTAGTGTTTATGTTTTTTTAAGAGCTAAGTACATTTTTGGTCCATTTGGTTTGCCGGGTGTAACACTTTTAGTCCATCTGTTGAGTCCCCAATACTTAACCTCAGTTAATTCGAAATTCATAACCACCACCTACCACCGCCACACACCACCACCACCACTCACCACCACCACACCATGCACCACCCATCGCCACCATCACCACCTCCCATCACCACCACCTACCACCACCACAACTCACCGCCGCCACCACGCCACTGCCGCCACCACCACGCTTCACCACCATCACCATCACCACCACCACGCACTGCCACACCTCGCCACCCGCCACCCACTGCCACTCTACCACTACGACCATTCACCACCACCACGTGCCACCACCACACCACCACCTACCACCAACCATCACCACGGTGGTGGTGGCGAAGTAGTGGCGTGGTGGCGTGGTGGTGCATGGTGGTGGTGGGTGGTGGTGCGGTGGTGGTGACGGTGGTATGGTGGTGGCGTGGTGACAATGATAATGATGGTTGGTGTGGTGGCGGCGCGCGTGGCGATGGGGTGGCAGGGTATGTGGTGGTGGTGATGGCAGTAGGCGGTGGTGGCGATGGTGGCGGTGGTGCATGGTGGTGGTGATTGGTAGTGGTGGTAGGTAGTTGTGGAGTGGCGAGTGCGTAGTAGTGGTAGGTGGCGGTGGTGGCAGTGCGTGGTGGTGGTGCTTGGTAGTGGTGGTGATAGGTGGTTGTGGGTGGTGGTGGTGTGTGGTGTGGTGATTGGTAGTGGTGGTGGTGATTGGTAGTGGTGGGTGGCGATGATTGTGGTGATTGGTAGTGGTGGTGGTAGGTGGTGATGGGTGGCGGTGGTGTGTTGTGGTGGTGGTGTTAAGTGGTAAGTGGTGGCGGTAGGTGGTGGTGGTGGTGATGGGTAGGGGTGGTGGTGACAATGGGTGGTGCATGGTGGTGGTGATTGGTGGTGGTGGGTGGCGATGGTGAGCGGTGGTTATGTATTTCGGACTAACTAAGGTTATATATTGGGGACCGAATAAATGGACTAAAATGTTACCCTAGGCAAACTACGATGACCAAAAATGTAGTTAACCCTTAACAAATACAACACTTAACAATAATGATGAAATATTAAAAGAATGATACATACAATAAGAAAGATTAGAGAGTTTGATACATACTATAAGATAATTAAAAGTTGAGTACACAACAAAAGAAAAAGTATTAAGTTGGATACATTTCTAGAGAATTATCCCTATTTTGAAGATAGGATGTAAGCATAAGATAGTAAACCTATCGTAATATTTGCACTGACAATCTCCCTTTTTGATGATGACAAATATATATAAACCCTAACGCTCGGTAAAATATAAAAGTTACTCGCTTACACTCACTTCTCCCCCTTTTGTCAAAATAAAAAGGTGTCAAATGAAACTATCATGGTTTTTATTCAAACGGTGGCACTTGTGGAAAATTAGGTATGCTTAGAATTCAAAGATCTATTTCCAACAGAGTGATCTAACTTCGACCACTTTGATAGTGAATGATGAACTACCAATGTTGGATTTGAGCATGTACACGTTGATAATCCGACCTTCTATTATTTTATTTCTTTTCCAAAATCTTCAAAGTTGAAAGATTAAAAGTTAGAAGAGGATATGAAGCGGTAATCTACCATCTACTGGGCAACTTAGAATTCCTCGTAGAGAAAATTAAGGTGCGGTGTACACCATAATAACAATATAAAACTCATTATAACTCATTATAACTCTTAGTGTAATGTTCATATCCGATGATGAGGTCTAACTCGGACGGCTTGTACGAGTCATTTATAGATTGAGCCATGTGGTGAGCCGTGCATAAATCATTTTGACTATACAATTTACCACAATATGCCCTTTTTTATTACATTACACAAGATTTTCTTGAAATTTTAGCCAACCTAATGGAGGATATTATACTCCAATTGCATTGACTCTCTTTTCTAAGAAATGAAAACTTTGTGTATTGGGTTACTTTTGTTAAACTTCCCACATGGAGTAAAGAGAAAAAGCTTTGCTTGCTTATATATTGTGGTGAATATGGTTTGAATAAATTAAGATTAGTATTATGTTGTTGGTTTCACATGTTCAATGTTGTTTATGGAGATAAAAAGCAACTTTGGAGTCTGTGGAGCAACAATTCATATAACATCTAAATTTTTTGTAGTCTCTTTTGTATGCTATTAGCAATTGACATAGTGAATATCCCACTAACTACAATAGATAATACTTATAAATAATTGAACTAAGAAACTGTAATTTTAGTTTTTTATAACGCTATAATAGTTTTGATAATAATACTTTTATGTGACACAAAATAACCTTGTTTGAGTTGGCATCAAATGTCTGATAGCTTAAAAAAATGGTTATAGAAAGAAAACAGGCAAATACAAATTACAATCATGTGTAATCGACTTTAAAAAAAAACGATTACTTATTCGTCTTTTTGCTTAATTTGTAATTTTGATTGTTTATAGTATATGATGGTCATGGGTTATCTTTATACAAGTTGTTTGACTAATCTAATGGTTTATTGTGTAAATATATTCAAACATGACACTTGTGGAAGATCAAGTATGTTTAGAATTCAAAGATCTATTTCCAATAGATTGATCTAGCTTCACCACATTGATAGTGAATGATGAACTCCAATTTGTTTTTAATTGCCAATCCTCCCACATGGGAAAAGAGAAAAGGTTTTGCTTATTTATAAACTCTAGTAAATATGTCTAGATAAGTTGAAATTAGTATTATGTTGTTGGTTCTATTCATAGTTTTGGTTTAAAAAAATGAAAACAAACACTCTGATTAGAGCTAATAATTCATACAACTTATGGATTTTTTTTGTCATTTTAACTACGATAAATAGGTCGAGATCGTATTTTGCTGCTGGCTTCTAGTATTGAATGTTGTTTAAATGATACATAGTAAAATAATTAAAAAAAAAAAACCCAAAAAGTGTAATTGTTTGGTAAAATAAGTGTATGGATTCAAACAATGAAAGGAAATCACCCACCCCCACATTTAAAACAACCTGCTTTTCACTTTGTTGATACAAAAGTTGGGTGTTCCTTGTTCGGGGCTCCGCCTCGTACTCAATTGTTGATTGTTGCTTGAGACCTGCGCACTAAGAAAGAGAAAACACCGTTAGGCTTATCGTGGGATTGTCTCCCACGATTATCCTCCGGCGTGAGAGTAAGTAATCGGTTTAGGGTTAAAGGAGAGTTAGGGTTTGTAGATCGTACCTTTAACGAGGGATGGGATTCCCTTTATATACACACGGAATCCTTGTTGGTTCCGTGTTCCTCAACCTTCGGCGTATCCCGCCTAAGTCGGTTGGGGAATGATTATCTCCATAATTAGGAGATATCCGATATCTATTCCGTGAATAGCTTTGGGTTTGGGCCTTCATGAGCCCAAACCGTTTCGCTTAGCCCGGCCAGACCGGGCTAAGTTAGTGTTGGACTTTAGTCGGGTTCGTGACCCGGATATAGACTATACGTCATCATGTCCCCCAGTCTAGTATGCGCAGTGACTAACTGCGGATGCTAGACTAATAATCGTAGTCAATGAAAAAACTTCGAAGCGTAGCCAAGAAGCCATAAAAAAGATACCCGCCAGTACATTGTATCTAGACATGGGATTAAAAAATGGGCGCCTCGTAAGTCGGGGGAAAGTAACTGCAGTAGCGTCCCATCAAGCGATCTCAGCCACACAGTTAGTGTTAGTGGGGTCCACGTGTCACTCATCGCGTGGATGAGAAAAAGTATATAACCCTTGCTTTATTTCCACTGTGTTTCTCACAGTAAAAAGAAAACTCAAGCCGCCATTGTCAAGAATCCTTGCATTTGCAATCCAGAAAACCACCTATTTCAAAGGTAGCCGCGCGTGCGCTTTGTTAAACAATACTATGGTCAAACAGTTGTCTGACTTCACCTCCAACCTCACCGAGAGCGATCTTCTAGAATTCACCTCGGATTACTTTATACCCTTGTGCATCCGTTGTTCAAAGCGCGGGCATTTATGCGGACTTCCCGATGGGAAGGTGGGGTATATACACGTTTTTTTCGCGAATCAACGTGTGCCCTATCCCGATTTCTATGTGATGTGTTAAATTATTACAATCGCACATATCCCAGCTTGACATCAGACGGTGCGGCTAAAATTACCAATTTTGAGGTGAACCGCCGCATCGCGGTTAACCCAACCATCCACCTATTCCGCGATTTTATCACACGACATGGTCACATGGGTGGGTATCCTTGCTAAGCGCTACCGGTAGACTTCATGTTATATCGAGAAACTAGACGCGCTTAGAAATTGGAGGAGTCATTTTTCCGGGTAGACGACACATGCTTTCCGTGGCATTATAATTTTATACCCGGTACATTGAGAGGGATGAGTGCCCTCGCTCGGATCATATGTCGAGGATGCAGAATCGATAAATGCTAACCGCATCCCCATTAGTTCCTATCCCGAGGAATTTTTGGTGCATATGGGCATCAGCCGTAATTATTTTGGTATGCCGGATGAGATGCCAATCTTCTTAGGCGCCAATGGCGAGGGTGGGTACTCGTTCCTCCGCTCCCCCTTTTGTAATTAATGTAAGAGCGTTCTGCCCTTTTCTGCGCATTATGTAACCTGAGTTATTTGTTGTCTTTGATTGCGTAGAGATGGATCTTTTCACCGTTGTGCACTTAGCGAAGCCAGTAGAGGTAAAGACAGGGATACGGCCATTGAAAGAAGGAGAAGAGCCGATACTAGATGCTACCGCAGGGCACACCATGGAGATGAACCTAGGAGAAACAGGACCGCTCTTGGTTGCGATGGAGCGACGCCACTACAAAGCGTGCCAAGACCCTGGGGTGCCATCCTCAAGGCGCAGCCCACCACCCATAGCAGATGGCGCAACCGATGGAAGAAGAAGAAGAAGAGCAAGAATCCGGGCTAAAGCGCAAAAGATCGCTTCGAGAGGATGACGCGAGCTCATCAAGGAAAAACGCCGGTGGTCTTCACCGTGAGTCATCCTCCGATGATGGCGCATCATCGCACCCCTCCGCCAATATCTCCGCCCACGTAAGTAATGGCGTCAATATTTTTTTTTTTTTTTTTTGGCGCCCAACCGCTTATATGAGAGACTGATAATCCTCCGTATGTATGCAGGTTTGAACAGGGTGCGGAGTCGCCCCCATGATAGTCCGCACATTCTTCCGAGCCACAGCCAAAAAGTGAGGATATGGTCACGGAGATGCTCCAATGGGGCAACTGATGGAAGAGTTGGTGCAGGTGTCTGCGCATCAAGCTTCACTGGTTGAGAAGCTAAGGGCTCAAATCTCTGGTGAAAATAGCCAAGGCGCTCAAAAGGATCAGACAATTGCGTTGCTGGAGGCGCAGTTGGCTAGTACCAAATCTGAAATGGAGAGCCTGAGTGCGTATGCCCAGAAGATGGCCGATGAAAAGATGGCGTTGATGGGCCAAATAAATCAAGAGTGCGCTGAGTCCTCTGGGTACAAGTCTTCGTGCATCTGGGCACTGAAGTATTTGGAGAAGAGTAAGGATGAGCTGACCTCGCAGATGGAAAACTTCGGTGCCACTGTGAAAGATGCTCTAGAGGTGCAGGAAATGAAACTGCGCAAGCTCAGCATAGAGTACGACGAGGAGTTATATCCCCAACTCCTGTCTACCATTGCTGAGCGCAGATGGCTCATAGGCCATGGTCTTCGTCTTGCTGCACTGAGTACTCTGGAGTCGCGAGAAGTGGTTGATGCCTTTGGGGAGGTAGTTCAGTGCGCACTGGAGCGCGGTAAAGCAGAAGCTGTGGAGAAGCTGCATGAGGCTGATCTTCTAAAGGTGCCTATTGAAGAGGTACCTAATTATGATGCAAAGGCTTATGATAACCTGGTCGCTGCCATGAATAGGATGAAGGACTTAGAGCTCCCCATGATTGCTGAACTGGAGCGCGATCAGGATTACCCCATAGATGTTATTATGGCAGGGTTGACTCTAGCACGTCATCGTGGTGGAGAGGCCGTTGCGCAGCCAGACCATTATCTTAAGCCTGATGAATCCCAACTTCACGTGCCTGTATTTGTGCGCCCTAAGGATATCTTGAATCCTTTTGCGTTGGAGAAGGAAGTACCCTTAAAGAAAGTTCTGGAAGCGCATGCTACGAGACTTGCCAAAAAAGAAGGGATTAAAGGTAAGGCTGTCTTGTGTGGCGTGGGCGCGGCACATCTTCCCAGGTCTGATGGGATACCAGTTAGTGTGGCAACCGTGTCGCGCCAAGATTCCGACCTCCTGAAGAGGCTGAGTGAGGTTAAAGATGCACCACCGTGTGGGTAGCTCATCTCTGGAGCGGTGTAATAGTTGGTAGGTTTGTACGTTGTAAAGTAACAATCCTTTTGTAATAACTCGTAGTTATTAATAAAATCTTCTTTTGTTAAGTTCGTATGGATATTATTGCAACTTGTAATATGTATGCTTATCTGTTTGTCTTTGCGTAAAAGATATATTCGTTACACAAGCGCGAGTAATATAGGAAATTCATAGTCATGTATGAAAATCATAGTATACTTAAAAAATTCTAAGTATTTTATATCATAGTCGTGTATGTTGTGATATGCAGCGTACTGTAAATACCACATTAAGGAATCAAGTGTCTTGGTTCCAAAGTTGTTAAACGTGCACATGTGCGTTGTTGCGCATTCATCGTGGGATGCGCACAAAACTTATTCCAACGTCTTGAGAACAAGGTGTTTAACAAGGATACGTGATCCAGTGTTGATGGGTTTGCAACCCTCTTATTCAACAAGTTGTTTAGTAGGTTAACTTATCCTTTTACCATCGTGGGTCTATTTTAGTGCATGCACGCCATGTAGGCAAGAGATAAGAGATTGTTAAGACATACAGTATATGGAAATAACAAAAATGTGTCGCGGAGTTAGCTAGAAACCGCGACCTTTTATTGATACTTGCAAGTTTTTATGAGAAATAAATAAGACATTATACTAAGGAAAATGAAAAATAAAAACATAGATGTTTATTGGGCACTTTAATAAAGTGCAGGAGCGTCTGTGCGCTGGGCCGTAGCCATTCCTATAGGTAGCACCTCTTGAGGTTGCAGATGTTCCATGTGCGTGGCAGTTCACGACCATCCAAGCCTCGTAACTTGTATGCGCCTGTTCCTAGTGCTTCAGTAACCTCATAGGGTCCTTCCCACTTTGGTCCAAGCTTACCTGTGTCTTCTGCGTGGCTCGCATCATTGGCGCGGTAAACGAAGTCACCTGGTCTGAATGAAACACTTCGTACTTTAGCATCGTAGTATCCCTTCATCCTTGACTTTGATTTTGCTTCACGTATAGCTGCGCGTTCGCGCCTTTCTTCTAGCAAGTCTAAGTCGATACGTCGCTCGTCATCATTGGTTGCCACATTGATTTCAGCAGTGCGGATAGTAGGCATTCCAATTTCGGCTGGTATGACGGCTTCTGTCCCGTAGACTAGAGAAAAGGGAGTGTCTCCGTCTCGGTTTTGATTGAGGTGCGATGTGCCCACAAAACATGTGATAGCTCTTCCACCCACCTTCCTTTGTGCTTGTCCAGCGCGCCTTAATTCCTTCACCTAAGCTTTGATTCGCACGCTCCACTGCCGTTGGTTTGTGGGTGTTTAACCGACGCGGCGTGTTGTGTGATTTTCAACTTCTCGCACCGCCTTTGAAAGGGTTGTCGCAGAATTGTTTCCCATTGTCCGAGACGATTTCCCAGCAATCCGAAGCGGCATACAATATTTTCCCAGAAAAAGCGTTTTACCTGGTTGCCAGTGATTGTCACTACTGCCTTTGCTTCGATCCACTTGGTGAAGTAATCTATAGAAACTATGAGGAATTTTAGCCCCCCTGCTGCAACAGGGAAAGGGCCTGCAATGTCGATACCCCACTTGTAGAATGGCCATGGTGCTGTAATTGGTGTTAGCTCGTGATGTGGTTGGCGCGGGACGGGTCTATGAACTTGGCAATCGTTGCACTTCCTGATTAAGTCCCGCGCATCGCGGTGCATGGTTGGCCAGTAGTATCCTGACCTCAAGGCGCGAGCCACCACGGACCGTGGTCCCGAGTGCATGATGCATGAACCTTGGTGGATTTCTCGTAGTACATAGTTTGCTTGTAGAGGACCCACACAGTGGAGCCATGGTTGCAAGAAAGAGCGTCGATAAGTATATTGTCCCAAAGTTCAAACCTTTGCGCTGTGCGCCGTATCCTTTGGGCTTCCTTCTGCTCTTGGGGTAATACTCCCTTGCTTATGAATTCAACTATCGGTGTCATCCACGTAGGTCCGTCTTCTTCTATTACCGTGGCTATTTCCATTTCGGAGATGGATTTGCTTTTCAACGTTTCCACCAACACCTGTTTGGATAGGTGTGCAAAGCTTGTGGATGCGATCTTGCTTAGTGCGTCCGCCTTGCGGTTTTCCCCTCTTGGAACCTGTTTGATGGTAAACCTGTCAAAGCTTTGAATTAATGCCTTGGTTTTGTCGAGGTACTGAATCATGTTTTCCTCCTTGGCTACGTACTCGCCCAACACGTGGTTGGCTACTAGTCCGAATCTACATTCGCCTGTGTTGCGACACCCATTCGAGATGCAATGCGAGTCCAAACTATAGGGCTTCATACCGCCTCATTATTTGTTGTCGTGAATTCAAAACGCAATGCGTAAGTGAATTCCATTCCTTCGGATTTGTGAGAATGAGGCTCGCCCGGACCATCTACGCACGAAGATCCATCGTGAATAAGATCCATGGATCCGGTAGCCTTCTTGCTTGTACGGGTGCATCATCGGTGTCGGTTTTTCGATGATGAAGTCTCGCTAGTACCGTCCTTTTACGCGATCGCGGTCTATAGGAGATGTTGTGCTCACCTAGCAATACACTCCATTTTTGCGCCGTCCCGATGCATCGTGTTTGGAGATGATTTGCTTGATCGGTTGGTCCGTGATTATCGCTATCGATGCGCTTGAAGTACTGCAAGAACCGCTTGGCGGCGAAGACTAATGCTAGGACCAACTTTTCCATTGCGCTATAGTTCATCTCTGTTTTCTTGAGCGCTTTGCTTACAAAATACACTGGAGTTTGTACCGAGTCCCTATCCGTTAGTAATACTGCGCTGACTGCTCCCTGAGTTGCAGATAAGTACATGATCAACTCTTCCCCTGGTCGGGGTGCTACAAGTGTGGGGAGTGTTGCAAGGTGTTGTTTAAGCTGTGCGAAGGCTTCTTCCGCCTCCGTAGTCCATCGAAAATCTCCCTTTTTTATACACTTCTTGAGTGTTTTGAAAAGGGGTAATGACTTGTCTGCTGACTTGATAGGAATCTATTTAGGCCGGCCAGCTTTCCGTTGAGAGATTGGACTTCCTTCAACGCGCGTGAAGGAAGTTCGATGACGGCCTTAGTCTTTTCTCGACATGGTTTTATGCCCTCGTGTTCTATCGTATCCAGGAACATGCCTTCGTGAGCGCCAAGGTACATTTTTGGGATTCAACTTCATGTTGATCTCTCGTAGAGTTTTGAACGCTTCCTCAATATCGCGCACTAACTCATCTTAGTATGGCTCTTTATGACCAAGTCATCAACATAGACCTCTAGGTTCATGCCCAATTGTTTTTCAAAGCATTATCTACTAACGACCGGTAGGTGGCGCCGATTCTTCAAGCCAAAGGGCATTTTGTGTAACAAGAGACGCCTGGCTTGTGTGAAAGGCCGTTTTTCCTCGTCCTCCTTAGCCATCCGGATTTGATGATATCCTTTGTATGCATCGAGGAAACACTTTAATGGATATCCGCACAAAGACTCTATTTTCCGCCTATCTCGGTAATGGGTAGCGCCTTGTGGACATGCTTTGTTAAGATCGGTGAAGTCACGACATCCGCCGCCTACCATCGCTCTTTTTACCATGACCGGGTTGGAGAGCCACCATGATAGTAGACTTCCGCATGATTCCCCGCTCTACTAGCTTGTGTACTCGCCAGATTGCTCAAGCGCGCCCGAGCCCTGGCCGCCGCTTCTCGGCGCGATGGGTGAGTATCCTTGTCGGATTCTCGCTTATGCTCGTGATTGAACGTGGTACCCCGGTCATGTGTTTTGGCTCCCATGCAAAATGTCCAAGTTATTTTGCAGAGTGCACATACAACCGCTTTGCCGTTGTCCGACAAAGTGACCCTCCGATGGATATTTCTGCCCGGTATTCGTGGTGAATTGCAACCTTCGATTTGGAACTTTGGTTGCTCACTGCTCGAGATCGGTGCCGCTTTCGCATGTAATCATGTTACATTCTCTATGCGGCATCGTGGCATTGTAAAGAGTAACAATACCACCTTCCACCGGGAATTTAAGCATCCCGCATGCCGTTGATGGCACCGCAAGATAGTCGATATCCTGTGTCTCCCGATAATGCCATTGTATGGCGAGGAGATTTGATCACCATAAATTCCATCCAAGCCGTCGCGAGTGTTTTTCATTTCCGATGTCGACTGGTAATCCTATTTGCCCCATAGGCCATATCTTTCACCGTAAACCCGCCGGTGCCTGCTCGACCGGCTTAACCGATCGCAGATTTCAGGCGCAGCCGCTGAAGCAAAGGTTTCATACATGATGTCCGCAGATGCTCCACCATCAACGCATATGCGTGGATGTCGTGACCCGCGCTAATCTCTATGGTGAGTGGTTCCACCACTGCGTTGTCCGCAGCTAAGGTGGGAAAGAGATTTCGCCCACGAGAAAACTCTGGCTAACCTTCGCTTAGTGACCACCGCCATGATTGTATCATGTAGATGGTGTCGGCCTTGTCCTTGGGTGTCTCTTTCTTGTTTCCACTCTTCCGCTCTATCCTTTCCTTCCTTGATGTTTTGACCAAATGGTCCAATCGCCTCTTTAACCATTTTGTCAATGAGTCGGCATTGGACACATTCGTTAGTGGTGTGGCCCTTCCGCGTGGTAGTCACAAGATCCACTCCCGGTGCGCCGATCCTCCGAGTGCGATTTGTGGCGGTCTCGGAAGTTCGCACCTTCGCTGTAGTATTTCCTTTGGAGTCTTGGTCAACGGGTGTATTTGTCATTATCCTTCCGCTCCTCGATCGCGATAGCTCCTATTACGGTTGCTACTCCGTCGGTGGATTGTCTCCTGTGTTGTTCCCGTGACCGATAGTTCGAGTAGTTTCTTTTGCTATCACGGCGGCTTCTCCTCGACGAAGGACCGAGAGCGTTTCATGAGTTCATCAAAGGTTTCGGAATCTTGTCGCTCAACCTCTTGATGAGTTCGGGTTATTAATCCCATTCATGAAACCGTAAATCTTTAGCACTTCGTGGCATGCTTTAACTTGCATGCATTCATCTTTGAAGCGTTCCATGAATGCGCTTGTAGATTCTCCTCGCGCCGCTTTACCTCGGCGAGTTCCACAGATTTTAGCGCACTTCTTCCGCCGAGTAAAGTTTAGGCGAAACGCCTTTCTCAATTCCTCAAAGCCATTGATGCTTCGCTGGAAGCTTGTTGAACCGCCCACGCGCTTCCCACCGAGTGGAGTTGAACATGTGGCACCATACACGTTGTGGCCAATTTTCAATTGTAGCGGCCGATTCAAAATTTTGAGGTGATCATCGGATCACCGTCCGCCATAGGTTTTACGCTGGCGTTATACGCCTTCTTTGTTCTCTCGAGAAGTCACCGATGCGTCGAGTGAACGATCCACCTTTGACGGCGCCACGGGAGAGATATATCTTCATCCTCCCGGTCATTATATCTATTTGGACTTCCAAGTGTCCGGTTTCGCTATCCTCGTTGTCCGAGGAATTTCCAGAGGACGAATTTTCCTCCTTCGGCCATACCGACCGTCCTCGAGTTTGTACTCGAAGGGCTTTCACTGGGGAATATCGTCGCCCAAGTAAGTCTTGTATCCTGCGGCTACCAAGTCCGTGTGGACACGGTACGCCTGCTCATCCTCCTCACTTCCTTCCGATGTCGCGAGTTGGACGCCTCATCATCCTCAACTCTCTTCCCAATTCGTTAAACACAGGGGTCGGCGGTTGTCTCTACCACGCTTCCTCCGACGGCGCGGTAGGGAGGTTTCAGACTCGAGTCAAAACCGAGTCGGGCTTGTAGGCTTCGACCGACCTCTTTCTAGCTTCCTCTTCATGATGAGAGCGCCAAGGTTTCGTAATTTTGGGATACGAAACCTTGGTGTTACTTCCGGTGCGACCCCTTCAGAGCGAGGGTATTCGCTCTCACCGCGTGCCTTGTTTCTATCAGTGCATCCGTGCCTTTGTCGCCGATCTCTAAGACCGATTGAAAGGGAGTGGTAAGAACAAAGGCGCATGGATCCACGCTACGGTGGTGGTTGTAGTGGGCCGGGTTGTCCCCGAGCGGTTCCACGGAGGAAGACCAAGTCCCGGCCCGATCCCTTGTTTTAGCAAGATCTGGTTGTCCTGTGAGTCTACGCTGAAGTCGAACCGATGCGCGGCTTCTTTCCGTAGAAGATCTGTTACGATCGCCGATTTCCATGCTTCGTCATTCTAGTCTTAGTTCTTAGTGAATGGTCCCACGGATGGCGCCACTTGTTGATACAAAAGTTCATGCCTTGTTCGGGCTCCCGCCTCGTACTAATTGTCGATTGTTGCTCGAGACCGCGCACTAAGAGACAGAAAACACCGTTAGGCTTATCGTGGGATTGTCTCCACGATTATCCTCCGCGTGAGAGTAAGTAATCGGTTTAGGGTTAAAGGAGAGTTAGGGTTTGTAGATCGTACCTTTAACGAGGATGGATTCCTTTATATACACACGTAATCCTTGTTGGTTCCGTGTTCCTCAACCTTCGGCGTATCCCGCCTAAGTCGGTTCGGGAATGATTATCTCCATAATTAGGAGATATCCGATATCTATTCCATAAATAAGTTTGGGTTTGGGCCTTCATGAGCCCAAACATTTATCGCTTAGCCCGGCTGCATGCCGGGCTCATTAGTGTCGGACTTTAGTCGGGTTCGTGACCGGATATAGACTATACGTCATCATCTCAGCCCAAATTTGAGAGGAAGACATTTTATTTCAAAATCAATCAAGTTACCTTTCTTTTTCCTTAGTTAAATTATTTACTTTCTTCATTAATGTGCGGGGTATAAAAGTTTTGATTAAAAGAAAACCGGTGTAAAATAAAAATACAACCCGGGTCAACCCGGTTTTAAAACAAACATCCTCCCCCTGCCCTCAAAGCCGGTTTTAAAACAAACAAACAGTTGATGAAAATGAAGGCGGCTAATTATTTGCAGCAAAATCAATCGCAGAGAATAATAATAGCATTATCCCCAATTTCTTCTTCTTCTTCCCAAACAAACGATCTTTTTCAACCTCTCCCGATCTTATCCCAATTTATTCTCCGTACGTAAGCAGCATTTCATTTAATTAGGTCAATTCAATTTACTTTTTTTTTAATTGAAGTTGTTATAGTAATAAATACTTCATACATTTCAATTAGTTACCTCTTTGTTTATATAACTTTTTTGGCCACTGTCTTGGCTTTATATCGTGTTTTTAAGCTCTTAACTCTTAGAATGGTGGTGGTAAGATGTTACGTTTACTATGCAGTTCTTTCACCGATATATTTGATGTCGACCACTTTATTGAGGTCTTGCAAGATGAAATCTCTAGGGGTGGAAACGATCGAGCTCGGCTCGTTTATATTTTAGAGAGCTCGAGCTCGGCTCGGTTCGAGCCTTCAAGTTGAAGCTCGAGCTCGGCTCGTGATATGATATAAAAGCTCGAGCTCGGCTCGGGCACGGCTCGTTTATGATGGATCTAGGTTTCTCGAGGTTCTTTGTTCGAGCTTGTTATCTAGAGCTCGTGTATTTGTTAATGAGCTCGTTAGTTATTTTTGGTAACATGTTTCATTTAGTTATAAATCATTTTACCAGTCAAGTTAATTTTTTTCTAATCTATAATATTTGGTAGTATATATGTTGATCGATCAACTCAAAGGCTTAATAATCCACCTCAGTCAACAACAGTGTAACAAAGACCATAACCATCTCTATTCCCATATCCATATCAAACAACAAGAACGATCTCAGTTTATCACAAAACTTGTTCTTATAACAAATGTTTAAAGATAAAATAATCATAGATCACTCGAAAAATCAAACAAAACAACCAAAGATCTCATATTTCTTTCATTCGTGGTGTACAATAAACTTCAAGACCTTCAAAAGATCAAACAAACGAAAAAGAAATTATCATAGATCTGTAACTTTGATATCATCCGAATAAAAAGAAAGAATTATAACAAGTGTGTTACAATCTTACTTTGATTCGTTAAAACAAAAACACAAATTGATTAATACCTACCCGAGACCTTTAAAGATCATGAAGCCGTAAAAATGATTGGTTCTTCACTCGTAGAGTCATAGGTATGTTGGTTGCTGCGTTTTTCACAAGAGAGAAAAAGATGGGTGTGGCTGCTGGAGCATAAAGGATGTGAGTGCGTTTAGGGTTAACTTGTGATAAATATTTATAAGGATTAGCTTTTGGGTTTGGTTTATTACATGGGCTGAACTCATAATTATATCCGAGGAAATGGGCCTATTGTTTTACTAGCCTATATGCAGATTTGGGCTAGCTGTTTGAGGTTGTATGTAAAGTTCGTTTAGGATCATGGCTATTCGAGTTTTGAATATAAAGTTCTGGCTCGGGCTCGATTATTAAATGAGCTTTAATATAGCGAGCTCGGGCTCGAGAAATTCGCTTAGTTTCATTCGCTCGAGCTTTTTACCGATCCGATCTCGAGCTTTTCACGAATGGCTTCATTGCTTCCACCCTAGAAATCTCCATAGTTAAAGAGTCGACGGGCATGTACTCTTGGAGCACAAGGGATTACTATGGTATCAAGGTACGACCTACTCGAATCAAAACGGTGCCTGCTCATGCTTGCCTGCTGGTGGTATCTCGAAAATGTCTCGTTGCTAAATAGGTTCGTGATAATCTTTTCTTTAATATTGTACTTCGATTCTAGCACAAACATGTCAAAGTTATCTGCTTTCTCGGTTTTCGCTATCACTTGATGATTTAATGCGTCACTATATGATCTCTCGCATGATATTATGGTTTTAGCATGTTTGCTTTTTCCGATACTTTCACCTTATAAAAAGTATTCGATACCACTTAAAATTTATCTCGTTTGTCCCGAGGAAGTTGCGACATTTGTATGGACACGTAATTTATGGAAGTGTCTCATAGTAGCCAAATGCGCTCGATATCCATCGTAAATACGCATTATGGCACGTTGTTGTTTATATTATCGAGTCAAATGAAGCATTATATCTAACAATTGCGTTCTAATGTTTCATCTTGGAATTGCCGATATTGCCCCATTCTCGCACCGCTTAGGATTTGATAACCTACCAAAAGAATTCCGACTTCTATGATGTAGGTTAACTTTCAAGCATTAGTTTTGTTCCTCACATCAAGACTAGCGACACCTGCTCAACGCTTCAAGCTCTCCGACTACAAACAAAGGAACAACAAACTATATAAGGGAGGATGAAGTGTATTTGAATTCAAAAGACTTGGACAAAAGCGTGGGTGGGTCCAAACCCAACCCATTCTGCTCCAACCCGCCTAACGGGCCTTTTGACCCTTTGCTATCCCCGACTTCTAAAACAAATAATTGTTCCTTGTTTTTCGACTAGGTATCGAGCATACAAAAGCTTAAAGACTATCGCACCAAATATGGTGCTCTCGAGCCGCCTCTTTCTTTACAAAACTATGGGTGGCTCAATTTCGGCTATACAAAACGCAAGATAAGAATAGACAAGGTCAAAATAGATTCTTCGAGTATAAATATAAAACCAAGGGTGTTTGTAACTTATCTTTGTACTCATTGGCTAAAACTTAAAATTGTTTGTGTGTGTTTTTTTTTGCCATAACCGATCGTACAACCCCTATTGGTTGTCGATCACATTGTTTTTCCAAAACAAATTATTTTGTGTTCTTTAAACTAACATTTACTTTAATTTGTTAATAATGCGTGTGTACAAAGAACGCAGTACAATCACACTATTGATTGTATCTTGGATTGAATTACAAAGCAGTGAAGGGTAATTTATAATCCTATAAACCCTAATTAGGGTTCATCCAATTGCTAGTTTGTGGATTTGATTCTTGTTCGGCTAGAATCAAGAAAGTCTGCATACTCTTGTTTATGTTAATTAATTATTCGTTAATCTTTCCTATACGCTCCGCATGTGTACTTGATGTTTATTGTTTATATTTATGATTAGTCATGTTATATAATTCCAACGGTGGCATCACGAGTCATTAGTTTTAATGAGTAATTAATTACATAACGCGTAATAAAACAAATAATTGTATGTTGTTTGATATGGTTAATCTAGGGTTTATGTTTTATTTTTTGGTCGATTTATTTTTAATTGGGCGCACCCATTATTTTTTAAGTCGATATGTAAAATTTTTTGGGTTTTGAAAATTGTTTGCTAACCTTATCGAAACCTAGAATTAATATATATGTTTCGTGATTAATTCATGAATAATTGTTATGTGACATGGGATTATTGATATGCGATCTTGTGACTATTTGAATAATTGTTATGACATATCCATGATAATACATGCATGTTTGTCATGGATAGTTGTTGAATTATTGTTTAATTGTTAAGATATCTTTATCACATGTTTTTTTTTTTTTTTTTTTTTTTTTTTTTTTTAATGATAAATCTTGAATTGGGAAGACTCCAATTATATATATTAATGAATCAATTATGTGCAATTTGGTATATTTTTAATTGGGGTTTACGCAATCGATTCGATCGATATATGTAGCTCACTTTCAATTCGAGAGAGGAAAGCCCTAATTAATATATCATTAATTTAACCTAGACATTGATTATTAATAGGGTTTTATCGAATAAGTTGCACATACTTGTTTACATGTATAAATTGTTTACTATATATGCATTGTTTTTAGTTGTTTATTTCTTATTTGTTACTTGTTTGTTTATTATGTTAGATGGTTTTAAGCAAGGGTAATTTTGAATAAAAAATAATACGGACTAAACAATGGTGAAATTTGATTTGTTTTTGAAGAGTTAAGTTTTCAATAGTTTAATTGATTGATGATTTTGGTACAAATGGTCCGAACAGCTCACCAATTTGACTGATTGTGTGGGAAGTACTAGAGGGAGCGCATTAAGATTGTGACCCTAAAGAGGAGGTTATTGCCATGCGTACGACCAAACTCTCCGCTTGCTTCATGAGTCAAATTGGAGCTACTTAGTAAGCCATAAATGTACAAACTCATCTTAAGGCTTAATTAGTTTTAATTCCATGCGCCACTTTGGTGGTAATTATCCCAAACACTAAGTGTTTACACTTATGCAAAAGTACGGTATAATGGACGATAATTAACGCTAAATTCCTTGATTGGTGAACCTAATACCTCAATCAAAACTTTGATAATTTGATCTTTATGAATTGGTAATAAAAAGTTTTTTTATTAAATTTATGCTACAAGATGAATGCATGACATCTTTGTACATATTTGATTTGACCACATAAAATCAAAACTTGTACCCTTATAAATTAAGTAATTAAAAGGAACACTTTATGTAAAGTCAGACCTTACATGAACATATTTGCAGTTCTTTAAGTTAGACACTTAAGTTGAGTAGGAAGTGAGAACTGGACTCAAGGCATAAGATGGGATGAAACATGTATATACCATGCATGAACTAATATGATGATGATGTTGCTACTGATATGTATACTAAATCTAGTCTATATGAAATGTCCTCGATGATTGCTCATGAATTGCAGCCTAAACCATTAAGGTTACGCTGATTTGATGCTCGTAAACCTAGTTTACGATAAATGATGAATAGTGAATCATGAATAGTGATTTTCTCCGGAATGAATAGTGTTTCGTGAATAGTAAAATTTTGAACACGTTCCGAATATCAAATCGACCAAAATGATGAATAGTAAAATGATAAATAGTAACCGATGAATAGTAAATTCCGATATGAATAGTAAATTTGAGAAATGACTTGAAAGTACGAGTTGTCACAGTAAATATGTCTATATAAGTTCAAATTAGTATTATGTTGTTGGTTTTATTCATAGTTTTGGTTTAAAAAAAATGAAAACAAACACGATGATTAGAGCTAATAATTCATACAAATTATGGACTTTTTTTTGTCATTTTAACTACGATAAATAGATCGAGATTGTATTATGTTGCTGACTTCTAGTGTTGAATGTTGTTTAAAGGAAAAGGATAAAGAACATCGAATCATGGTATCCGCTAATTTCATAGAAGATCTGAACTTTTTGTCATTTTCACTACAGTAATAATACATTATCAATATTTAAACTTTTTATCTATGGTCAGATCACAAGTTTACTGATTAAGGAAAAAGTTAAGAAATAAAAAATAAACATTTTCAGTCCAGTTTTAAAAGGAATCATTTAACTTAAAAATTAACAAAATCACCATTCTTTTTTCTTTTCTTTTCTTTTATTTCTTCAATGATATTCGAGAACACAACTATTTTTGTTTCATTTCATTTTTTTAGGTGATACTCAAAAATATAATGTATGATATACAAAAGTTTTGATTTAAAGAATAAAATAAAACAAAAAACCCAAAAAGCGTAATTGTTGTAAGTTTATGTAATTTTGTATATTGAATGAATAATAATGTTTGGTACATCAAGATTATATACATAATGGGCCGAATATACAATGGGCCAATACTTATACTAATACTAATAGACTAACACTCCCCCGCAGTTTGAGCGGGAGGAGACCGAACACCAAGTCGTCACGAAAATCAAGTAAACAAGGATGGTAACCCTTGGTAAAAATATCAAGATACTTAAACCGGAAGGAACATGCGAACTCGAACTTGACCAAGAGCAACCAAATCACGAACAAAATGAATATCAATCTCAATATGGATGGTACCGATGTCGAACAGGTTAGTAGACAAGTACACCGCACTCACATTATCACAATAAACAATAGTAGCGGATGACAATGGTGTATAAGCTCACGTAGTAAATTCAAGCCAACATGTCTTAGAAACAACATTAGCAACACTCGATACTCAAACCTCAAGACTCGAACGAAATCATCGGTCGGCGCTAGAGGACCATGAAAGTAAGTTGTTGCCAAGAAAACACAATAACTCGATGTAGACCGCGAGTGGTAGGGCAACCAAACTAATCAAGATCCGAATAAGCAACCAAAGACTCAAGAGTAGAAGAAAATAATCGTAAACCATAAGCCAAAGTCTCCGAACATACCGTAATATCCGCTGAGAGCAAGTGAAATGAGGCTCGCGAGGATCATGCATATATAAACAAACTTGCTTGCACAACATAAGTAATATCGTGTCTAGTGAAAGTGAGATATCAAGAGAACCCGCAAGACTCGATATAACGAGGATCGAAACCGGATCACCATCATCACCCAACTTAGACTCGGCGTCAGCAGAGTCCAGGAAGGGTTACAACCAACCATATGTGCACGCTTCAAAATCTCCATAGCATACTTACGTTGTGACAAAACATCCCGTAAGAGTCACGCGAATCGACACACCAAAAAATAATTAAGAGCACCCAAATTTGTCATAGATAACTCCTTATGCAGAAGCAATAATCCGCTATAATAAACTATCGAGGAAGCAGAAGCACAATATCATCCACATATAGTAGCGTAAAAGCGATTATCATCACCACAGCCGGTAAATAAATAAAGAAGAATCACACCGACTCAAGTAAACCCAACAAGTAAGAATATAAGCAAAGAAACCACTAAAACCATGCCCGAGGCGCTGCTTAAGACCATAAAGAGAACGCTCTAATGAACAAACATAATCCGGATGCTCGGGATCCCAAAAGCGGTGGTTGATGCATATAAAAGTTTCACCAAATCACTATGCAAAACGCATTCTTGACATCAAGTCGATGAAGTGATAATGTCGAGAAATAGCTAAACTAGGAACGATCGAATGGTACCCGCTTAACAACCGGACTAAAAGTATCATCAACATCTACTCCCTCCACTGTGTGCTACCATTGGAAACAAGACGTGCCTTGTACCGACTAAGAGTGCCATCAGCCAAATACTTATGGCGAAATAGCCACATACACCTAACAACATTGACACCCGCAGGACGAGGTACACAAGTCCAAGTTTTATTCTTAATAAGCGCATTATATTCATCAAACATAGAATTTCGCCAATTTGGATCATTAAGATCATCCTTATACGACCTAGGTGACGAAGAAACAGTGGACACATGACCAACATACTTAGGATTAGGACGAGTAGTCCCGACACGAGAACGTGTGACCATGAGATGAATAGATACAATAAGTGGTGGCGTTGGTGGGTCAGGGACAGGTGCGTGAGGGACAGTTGGCGTTGGTGTAGGTGGGGCATGGGAGGTAGGTATGTTGACTGGTTCGTGAGGTGTAGGTATGTCAACTAGTGGTATAGGAATCGAGTTTAAAGTAGGACCAATTGGGGTGGTGTTGATAATGGTGGAAATGAGATTGGAAAAATCTTCCAAAAAATCATAGCAGGGGGTGGGTTTGGACGGATGGGTTTGAAACGGAAAAACCGTTTCATCAAAGGTAACATGACAAGAGATAATAATTTTGTTGGTATTTAGATCAAGACAACGGTAACCAAAATGATTGGCAGCATGTCCAAAAAATATGGCTGGTGTAGCGCGAGGTCCTAATTTATGGTTGGTATCAATATGGGTAACAAAGGCATCCAAAACACAAGTACACTATAATCGGTGTAACACCAAAAGGCGGGTAAAGGGTATGTCATTGTTAATGGCATCGAGAAGGTAGGATATTCAATAAATAAACATCCATATTAAGAGCTTCATCCAATAGTTGGGTGGTAAATGTGCTTGAAACAATAAAGTACGAATAAGGTTATTGATGGTACGAATCATGCGTCGATTTTCCATTTTGTTGAGGCGATGGGGCAAGAAAATCTAAACCAATGCCATGGGTTGAAAATAATTTATGAAAGGCGATTTTCAAACTCACCACCATGATCACACCGAAACGATTTAATTTCACACTTAAACCGAGTACGAACATAACTACGAAACAACTGAAATTTAGACAAAACATCAGATTTATTCATTAATGGATAAACCCAAACATACTGAGAATAGTGATCACAAAACAAAACATAATACTTGAAACCAGAAAGACTCGGAATTTGGGAGGTCCACAAATCCGAGTGAGCAATGTCAAAACAAGAAGTAACAGAACTAGACAAACTAACAAACGAAAGCTTCACGTGTTTACCAAGATGACAAGCATGGCAAAGAACGGGAAGCTTCTCTTTATTACAAGAAATAGAATCACTAGACACAAGACGCCTCAACACTTCACTTCCTGGATGTCCAAGTCGTTGATGCCACATATACTGACTGGTAAGATATGCTTGAGGATTTGGAGAAGGCTTCGTAACAGGGTAAAGATCACCTGTGCTATCACAACGGAAGAGTACCCGCCGAGTTATGAAGTCCTTCACAGAAAAACCAAAAGGATCAAATTCAACAGTGCAAATAATTATCACGAACGAATTGACGCACATAAATAAGATTTTTAACGATATGAGGGGTAATTAAAACATTATTTAAACGAAGAGGACGAAAATGTGTAGACAAGATACTATGACCGGAGTTGGTAACGGGAATGAAACACCCATCACCAACCGCGACAGACGGATAAATGCACTCATTAAGAATATCACTAAGACAATGCACAAAATCATTAAGACGAGAGCTCGCACCTGTATCCATTTTCCAATTTCCAGCAGACGAGTCCTAAAGAGTGTTAGTGGCGAAAGCATGCGGCTAGAAAGTCGCTTGACCCGAACCCTGTTGACCCGACGCAAGTAGTTGACCCGGGTTAAAAATGGAACCAAACACCGGACCTGTTGAAGCCCCTTGCGGAACCCCATGTTGCGTTGAACTAGCAGAAAACTGGATCCCTGTTGCTGCGGTGGTGAACCCCCTGGCAGTGGTGAACCGGCAGGAAACTGGACCCCCTGCTGCGGTTGTGAACCGTTACCTTGAACCTGCGCAAAACTGAACCCCGGTTATGGACCTCATGCAACAAACTGAACCCCCTGTGATGGTGTACCTGTCAAAGTGTGAACCCCCTGTGTTGGCGTGGTATAGCAATTGGGAAATTGGGCCAGCTGTGTGGTATAGCAATTGAGAAATTGGGCCGGCAGTGGACTGGGATACAATTAGGCCGTAGCATGATATGCAACAGGAAGTTGGGCCGGTAGTGGACTTGGAGTAGCAGGTTTGTTTTGTATAGTAGTAAATCCCAATTTAGCCAATAATTGTTGCAAAGTGTCCATATCCACAGAACCGGAACCACGAGGAAGTATTGTAGATTTGCCATGAAAGCCATTGTGAAGATACCGACACGCCTCACCAAAACGGCAATGACCTTTAGCAAAGAAACAAGGTTTGTTCACTTTTTCCAATGGATTAGACGGACGACGAGGAGTATTATTTGCCAGTAAGACCGTAGGAGAAGCGGATGTAGCATCCATAAGCGGGTCTTGAACTTTAGACTTCATGCTCATCTCTTGTGTGGTCAACAAAGAATGAACCGTCTTGAGATCGGGAAAAGGTTCCCGACTAGCAATAACGGTTGAAATCACATCATACGTGTTGGGTAAGCCTTCAAGTGCAAACGTAACAATGTCGTCATTACTTAGAGGAGAACCAAGGCCATTCAAAACCAATGTAATTGATTTAGTTTTCTGAAAGTATGCATCAATTGTTAAGTCCCCAAGCTTTAGATTACGTAACTCCGCCTTCAAAGCCATAACTCGAGGGTGTTTATTGTCTTGAAAAATCCCCTCAAGACACACCCACACCTCTTTAGCAGATTTAGGATTAAGAACAACCAATATTTTTTGAAGATTCGAGGCAAGTGTGGAAAAGATCCTGAAGTCAACTTTGAGCCATTCCGCATCCTTAGTCGGGGGTGGAGGAGGTGTAGTAGATGAGGACGCGGGTGGATCAACAAGATGATCCAAGATGCCATATCCATGACAAAGGTGAGAAAAATAATATACCCATGATGAGTAATTCATCTCATCAACATTAAGCTTAATCGGAACAAAAGTAGTCAAGTGATTCATCGCCATAAGTTTATCCGATAACGTGAGGACAGGTGGGGGGAGTGGTATCCGTAGTCATTGTAGGTAGCAGTTAGGGTTTAGTAACAAAGGGTTTAGTAAATTGAATCAACACAGTAACAAAGGGTTTAGTAAATCGAATGTGTAAGGGTGTATTGAATCGAACAACACACAGTTTTATGGTTTATTGAATCTTTGGGAGAATAAATAAAGAAGGGTTTAGTAATCGAATGTGTAAGGGTTTAGTAAATCGAATGTGTAAGGGTTTAAGGAATCGTGAAACAAGGAAGGTCGACAACACACTTGGTCGACAAACAATCAAACACGCCTCGACAACACACAAGGTCGAGAAACAGGAATGCTAAAACGAATAAAACTTGCGGAAGCAGTTAAGTGGATCGAAGTTCGGGTTTGATACCATGTAAGTTTATGTAATTGTGTATATTGAATGAATAATAATGTTTGGTACATCAAGATTATATAAGATACATAATGGGCCAAATACACAATGGGCCAATACTTATACTAATACTAATAGACTAAGGGTCTGTTTGGGTAGGCGTAATGGACTGATAAAGAAATGTAATCAATGATGTAATGGAATGAACATAGTAATTGAATGAGTCATTACTGTTCCATTGACCTATTTGGTTGCTATGTTGGAATGAAGTATATCGTTTACGTATGTTGTTTGGTACAATGCAATAGATGTTAGAAAGGAATGAAATAAATGAAATATGGCAAAATGTGATTCCATGTCGTAATGGAATAAGAAAAAACCAAGGGGCGGCTATGTAATGAAATTGGTGGTTATTGTCGTAATGGAATGAACCAATGAATAGACCATTCCATTACAAGATTTAAAACAAACAAAATTTTTTCATTTCATTGTAATGATCTATTCCATTACAACCTTTATTCATGCATACCAAACGCTACATAACAATTGTTTGGTAAAATGAGTGTATGGATTCAAACAATGAAAGGAAATCACCCACCCCACATTTAAAACAACCCGTTTTTCAGCTTATTTATCCGGGTCAACTCGGTTTTAAAACAAACATCATCCCCCTGCCTGAAAGTCTGAAGGGAAGGGAAGGAGAGTAGTAACTTCATAACTCCAGGCACCAACCACTTGAATCGATTAGTCAGGGTTTGAAGATTTGATCCAACGACAAGATTTCACAAAAGAAATGAGAGTTAATAATAATAATAATAATTACTTGAAGCAAAGTCAATCGCAGAGAATAGCATTATTAGCATCAACAACATTTGTAATAATAATTAACCCTAATTTCTTCTTATTCCCAAACCATCTCTTTCAACCTTTCACCCGATCTTATCCCACCTTATTCTCCGTAAGCATTTGATTCTTATTATTTCATGTCATTGATTCACTTTATATAAATATAATAATAATTCACTTAATACACCTTAAGCTTGATCAATTCCAAATTTGAAAACTTTTCAAAAACACAAACTATATTAATTTTAAAAAACACACGCTTTGCATCAAAGGTCGAACCAGAATCACGATTTCACAAGTATAATTATTCACCGCTATACACCGTAGCTTTGTACGAGTATTCGTCTAGTTGTTATGTATTTCTGGTTTGTTTTAAAATTATGACGTTAACCGAACATCCCTTTGCCCTTAATCTAGTTTTCAAGTTTTTTTGGTAAAAAAAAATATAAAAAAAAAAAAAAAAGCATTTTCAGCCTAAATTTGAGAGGAGACATCATTTTATTTCACAATTAATCAAATTACTTTTCTTTTTCCTTGTTAAATTATTTACTTTCTTCACTGATGTGCGGGGTATAAAAGTTTGAGAAATGATATGGGGACCTAAACTTAGGTATAATTTTAAGGTTAAAACCAAGTGACATCATCCTGATGGTTGTAAAATAAGTGGTCCTGCCTGTAGCCGTCAAGATGATGCCCCTTTGGTTTTAGACATAAAATTAGGCAAGTTTAGGTTTCTAAAACAAACATATCCTCCCCCTGCCCTGAAAGCCGGTTATAAAACAAACATCCTCCCCCTGCCCTGAAAGCCGGTTTTAAAACAAACAAACAGTTGATGAAAATGAAGGCGGCTAATTATTTGCAGCAAAATCAATCGCAGAGAATAATAGCATTATCCCCAATTTCTTCTTTCCTAATAATCTCTTCCATCCTCTCACCCGATCTTATCCTAATCTATTCTCCCTACGTAAGCAGCATTTCATTTAATTAGGTCAATTCAATTTTATTTATTTTTAAATTTTTTTAATTGAAGTTGTTATTAATAAATACTTCATACATTTCAGTTACTTACCTCTTTGTTTATAACTTTTTTACCAATTTAATTAAGTTAGTTAGTTATACTAGTATCACATTTTAAGAAAAGAAACACCACTTCCCCTGCGTAGCGGATCATTGACATTTAAAGCAGTTTCATCTCAATATTTCCTATTAATTAATATGTTTTTATCATCTTAATTTGAGACATACTAGTAGTAGTAGGTAAGTGTTATTTATTGCGCGCTGCACTATTGTATACGACAATGTATGCCATGCCTTGCCTACTTAACACTGAAAAATATTATCATAGTTTTATATGACATTAGAACCAGCTTCATCTTCAATATTCTTATACTATAATTGTTTTGCTCGTTTCCTACTAAATGTGTTTTATCATGTTAATTTTGTAATATCGCATATGCTGCGTAGTACTAGTCTAAACCGAACCAGTTTGGTTCGGTTCTCGGTTCATGTTCATGTTTTCCTCAAAATCGGTTTTAATTTGATTCCATTCGATTTTGGTCAGTTCGGTTGGTTTTGACCCGAGCCTACTACTTATAAAATACTTACTTGAGAAGTCACATTAATTGATTTTGAATTTTAATTGACGGTTGGTTTTAGAATGTGGACGTTAACCAAACATCCCCGACATGCACACCAACCAAATGAGTCATCCGTCCGATCGTGGTTTGAAGATTTGATCCTCATCCTAAAACAAACAAACAAAGAAACAGTTGATGAAAATGAAGAAGGTTAATAGTAATCCATTATTAGTGTTTGCAATTAAATTAGGTTAGTATAATTCGATCTATGTACTTTTATATCTTTTCATCGTGCTTATAGGAGCTTTTATTTTTAGACATATAGTTTCGCAAACTAGCTGTAGCATATGAGAGTAAAATGACGGATAAGATATATTACTAACGTAGTAATTAGCTATTCCAAAGGTTCAAGTCTTAGTTGAAACAATTCGGTAACACTTGTCTGATATTTTAAGGATGTTTAGTTACGACCCCCCGCCCCAAAGTGAAAGTATTCAGTTACAATATGTTTTTTGGTAGCTTCATATCACATTAGAAGCACCCTTTATACCGATGGTCTATATAATAAATTATACCAATATTGTGAGTGCCCCAGAGGTGTAGGTTCTAGTTGCTTATCGACACTTTCTTTAAGTCAACAATGTGTGAAGAACGTGTTTTAGTATCTTCCCCATTAACCGAATAAGGCTTCCATCTACTAATTTTAGAACATCTTTATGTAATTTATATATATGTTGTTATCCGATTATGTATTATGCGAATAGTTGTTGATCTCTTTGCGTGTGGATTCTGCTTTGTTTACGGTGATTTTATTGAATTGTAGGAATTGAATGCTCCAGTGACAAGCACGTTCGTTTATTAGAGGTCGCTTTGCTTCAACAAATTGTGAGTAGTAGTGCCTTTTATCATATATGTATAAAATTCGCCTAAAACTTGTGTCGCTTATGGAATCTTATATCCCTTTATAACCGCCCGAGAAACAAAATTCGGATACTTGGTCTCCGTTGTTCGACAAAGGATGGAAACCTTGTACAGACTCGCCACTGCTCCATGTGAGCTCCTTAACCGCCTCTGTTTCATCTCTCATCATGTAATCGAATCCCGATGTTTATTTTAAGCCATTCCAAAAATATAAGCTAAAACAAACACCCTTTAAGAAAAAACGTAAGTAAATAATAAGTTTTATATATTTTTCTAAAATCTTAAGCGCGACCACTGGTAATACCGCATCTAGAATCCCGTCCAAGCAAGATACAAGGTATTTTACAAATGCTTATTGGCTTTATATCGTGTTTTAAGCTCTTAACTCTTAGACCGGTGGTAAGATGTTACGCTTACTATGCGCTTCTTTCACCGATATATTTGATGTCGACCACTTTATCGAGGTCTTGCAAGATGAAATCTCCATAGTTAAAGAGTCGCCGTGCATGTACTCTTGGAGCAAGAGGATTACTATGGTAATCGCCATACGACCTACTCGAATTAAAACGACGCCGTCCATGCTTCTCGCTAATTGGTATCTCGAAAATGTGCCGTTGCTAAATAGGTTCGTGATAATCTTTTCTTTAACATTGTACTTCGTTCTAGCACAAACATGTCAAAGTTATCGATTTTCTCGCTTTTCGTGTCACTGATGATTTAATATCCGATCTCTACCGATATTATGGTTTTAGCATGTTTGCTTTGTCTGATACTTTCACCTTATAAAAAAGTATTCGTGCGGCACTTAAAAGTGCGCCACTTAAAATTTATCTGTTTGTCCTGCGGAAGCTGCAATATTTGTATGGACACGTAATTTATGGGAAGTGTCTAAGCAGTAGCCAAATGTGTTCGATATCCATCACAAATACGCATTATGGTACACATTTTAAGAAAGGTCATTGCATTATATATATTGACTGTATAAAATAGTAACAGAGGTCATTGCATTATATATAACTAATCAATTTGACGCATTATGTTACAGTGTTGTTTATATTATTGAGTCAAACAGAACCATTATACCTAAGAATTGCAGTTCTAATGTTTCAGTCTTGGAATTGCTCCGATTGCCCCATTCTCGCACCGTTTAGGTTTTGATAACCTACCAAAGGAGATTCAGCTTCTTCGATGTAAGGTTAACTTTCAAGCATTAGTTTTTGTTCCTCACGTCAGAAGACTAGGTGACACCCTTGTTCAACACCTTCGAAGCTCTCCGACTACAAACAAAGGAACAACAAACGATATAATGGAGGATGAAAGGGGAAGTGGAAAGTTTTACGTTTTACTCAAAAACATAATGTAGATGCGAGGGATACAAAAGTTTTGATTTAAAGAATACTATCGTAAAATAAAACAAAAAACCCAAAAAGTTTTGATTTGATTAAAACAACCCGGTTTTCAACTTCGGGTCAAACCGGTTTTGAAACAAACATCATCCATCCCTCTGCCCTGAAAGTCTGAAGGGAAGGGAGGGAGAGTAGTAACTTCTTAACTCCAGACACCAATTATAAATTGAGTCGGTTGATGAAAATGAAGAAGTTACTACTCTTCCATCCTCTCTCCCGATCTTATCCCTATTTATTCTCCGTATGTAAGCAGCATTTCCTTTAATTAGGGCATTTCCTTTAATTAGGTCAATTGAATTTTTTTAAAAATTGAAGTTGTTATAGTAATAAATACTTCATACATTTCAGTTAGTTACCTCTTTGTTTATAAGTTTTTTTAGCAATTTAATTAGGTTAGTTAGTTATACTAGTATCACATTTTAAGAGAAGAAACTCCGACTTCCCCTGCGTAGCGGATCATTGACATTTAAAGCAGTTTCATCTCAATATTTCCTATTAATGTGTTTTTATCATCTTAATTTGAGACATACTAGTAGTAGGTAAGTGTTATTTATTGCGCGCTGCACTATTGTATACGACAATGTATGCCATGCCTTGCCTACGTAACAATGAAAAATAATATCATAGTTTTATATGATATTAGAACCAGCTTCATCTTCAGTATTCTTATACTATAATTGTTTTGCTCGTTTCCTACTAAATGTGTTTTATCATGTTAATTTCCTAATATCACATATGCTGCGTAGTACTAGTCTAAACCGAACCAGTTTGGTTCGGTTCTCGGTTCATGTTCATGTTTTCCTCAAAATCGGTTTTTGATTCATTCGATTTTGGTGAGTTCGGTTGGTATACTTGAGAAGTCACATTAATTGATTTTGAGTTTTAATTGACGGTTGGTTTTAGAACAGTGACGTTAACCAAACATCCCCCAGACAGACACCAACCAGTTGAGTCAGTCCGTCCAGTCAGGGTTTGAAGATTTGATCCCTCCTTCTAAAACAAACAAACAAACAAACAGTTGATGAAAATGAAGAAGGTTAATAGTAATCCATTATTAGTGTTTGCAATTAAATTAGGTTAGTATAATTCGACCTATGTACTTTTATATCTTTTCATCGTGCTTATTGGAGCTTTTATTTTTAGACATATAGTTTCGCAAACTAGCTGTAGCATATGAGAGTAAAATGACGGATATTCAAACAAAGATATATTACTAACGTAGTAATTAGCTATTCCAACGGTTCAAGTCTTAGTTGAAACAATTCAGTACCACTGTATGATATTTTGAGGATGTTTAGTTACGACCCCCCTCCCCAAAGTCAAAGTATTCAGTTATTGTAAATGATGATTTAGGTTATATGACTTACAATAATATGTTTTTTGGTAGCTTCATATCACATTTGAAGCACCCTTTATACCGATGGTCTATATAATAAATTATACCAATATTGTCAGTGGCCCAGAGGTGTAGGTTCTAGTTGCTTATCAGACACTTTCTTTGTGGTACCTTTTAAGTTAACAATTGCGTGAAGAGCGTGTTTTAGTATCTTCCCCTGACACTGAATAAGGCTTCCATACCACATGCTCTACTAATTTTACAACATCTTTATGTAATTTATATGTAACGTTATGCTGATTATGTATTATGCGAAATAGTTGTTGATCTCTTTGCGTGTGGATTCTGTTTGTTTACGGGTGATTTTATTGAATTGTAGGAATGGAATGCTCCAAGTGCTAAGCACGTTCGTTTATTAGAGGGGGCTTTGCTCCAACAAATTGTGAGTAGGTGCTATTCATTAATGCTCATCTCAAAAGTAGTTATCATTCATGTAATCTAATACTCCATACTTTAATTATAACCGTTTCTGTTTCATCCTTCATCATAATGTAATGCAATCCCGATGTTATTTTTTAAGCCATTCCAGAGAAATCACGGGGATATATTCGGGTGTTTCTGGATGGAGGATTGAACCAGCAGAGAATGGGGGTACGTGCTATTTTGTATCTTAAACAAGCGTAAGGGGGTGTTTGGCTTATGGGCTTATTCAACTTTTGAAAAGCTAATAACCTCAAGTTTCAAGGCTTATGAGCTTGTGGCTTATCTAAGCTCATAAGCCTAAAAGATTGAGCTTATTAGCTTTTTAAAAGTTTTACTTTTTATTTTTTATTTTTGAAAAAAAGCTTTTAAAAGTTGAAAAAGGCCACACTCCAAAAGTATAAGCTAAAACAAACACCCTTTAAGAAAAAATGTAAGTAAATAGTAATTTTTATATATTTTTTCAAAATTTCTTGCCCCTGTGTTAAAGATTTGTGATGCAGTAGCTGTTGCTAAAATTTTAAACGTGACCCTAGTGATACCACACCTTGAAGTAAATCCGATCTAGCAAGATACAAGGTATTTTACGGCCACCATTTGGCTTTATATCGTGTTTTTAAGCTCTTAGCTCGCAGACTGGTGGTAAGAAGCTACGTTTACTAGGCAGTTCTTTCACCGATATATTTGATGTCAACCACTTTATTGAGATCTTGCAAGATGAAATCTCCATAGTTAAAGAGCTGCCGAGCATGTACTCTTGGAGCACAAGAGATTACTATGGTACTGGCATACGACCTACTCGAATCAAAACGGCGCCTGTCCATGCTTCTGCTAATTCATATCTCAAAAATGTGCTGTCGATGCTAAATAGGTTCGTGATAATCTTTCCTTTAACATTGTACTTCAGTTCTAGCACAAACATGTCAAAGTTATCGGTTTTCTCAGTTTTCTGCTGTCACTTGATGATTTAATGCGTTACTATCTGATCTCTCGCCTGATATTATGGTTTTAGCATGTTTGCTTTGTCTGATATCTTCACCTTATAAAAAAGTATTCGTGCGCCACTTAAAATTTATCTGTTTGTCCTGAGGAAGCTGCAACATTTGTATGGACACATAATTTATGGAAGTGTCTAAGTAGTAGCCATATGTGTTCGATATCCATCACAAATACGCATTATGGTACAGTGCTTCTTGTTGATATATTGACTGTATAAAATAGTAACAGAGGTCATTGCATTATCTATAACTAATCAATTTGACGCATTATGTTGCAGTGTTGTTTATATTACTGAGACTAGGAGACACCCTCGTAAAGAGATCCAGCTTCTTCGATGTAAGGTTAACTTTCAAGCATTAGTTTTGTTTTGTCATATCAGAAGACTAGGAGACACCCTCGTTCAACGTCTTCGAAGCTCTCCTACTGCAAACAAAGGTACAACGAACAATATATTGGAGGATGAAAGGGGAAGTGGAAAGTTTATCGTTTTACATCTCCGCTTTGACAAAGTATGTCTCTTTCCATGTTTCTCCATCATGATCTTTAGAATGTAAATTTACGCCGTGTTTGTCTTGTTTGTTCTAAAATTGATTCTTTTTTCACCCATGTTGTTAACAACTTGATTGCATGTATCTTTTTGTGATTCGAGAGTGGCACCAAGTGAGTCGAAATGGGTCGGTTTGACCCACCAACACTTTTTTTGTCTCTCACAGTTGTATAAACGATTAATCCCTTAAAAGAAGTTTTATGAAAACCACTACTAAGATAATGATCCTAAATCTATCCAATCAAGTTATTAGGAGGTTATAACCACTTGAATCTGCTTTTGATATTAATTGTTTAATCCGTTAGTGGTAGCAATTTAGACTCATTTAGTTAGGAACGGGTCAATCCATGTTATATATTATCTCTAAGTGGACGAAAAGTGGTTCTGGTCAACCTAACTCCATGTCTCCATCCCTACCAAAAAGTATACCAGTGTTCACCCGATACCTATCTAAATCTTGCTCATATTGCCACTTGCCACCTCGATTACTTTCGCATAAGTTACAAATAGGTGATGGTGGCATTATGAAGGACATGTTGTTTACAATATTTTTATCGAACAGGATATGGCTGCCCATTCAGCTTGTGATTTTGGTGGTGGAAAAGCTGAAAAGTTGGCACTTGCAAATTACCACCAAGTAATTTGGCAGGGAAGAGTGATGAAAACTCAGTTCACTAACGAGGAGTTAAGACATCAGGGACAATGTCCACTCACTTCTGAAGAAATTGGACTGCTTTTGACAGCTTTGGGTTTTAACAATGACACACGCCTTTATCTTGCATCTCACAAGGTAACATCTAATCCACCCTATGGAAAAATACGACTTTCGGATTCATACACAATTTAAAGGAATTATTAGACTATCTGGTTGTTTGTGCAGATAATTGGAAGATATTATTTGATTATTTGTTTGCATTTTCACAATTTAAAGAAATAGTTTTACTTATTTATCAATTTCAAAATTAACCTTTTAGAAAGAAAAACATGGAGTCTTCTTAGATCCAAATTAATATCAACGATCTTTTTGCTATGCTGATAATAGGCAAACTAGTATTTGACTATTTATTACCTACATCAACCGCACCAAGGCTCTATTTCTAGCAAATTAAACAGTGAAACCAGCAAATTTTACATAATCTGCTTGCTTTATCTCTGAAACATAGGTATATGGTGGAGAGGCAAGAATTTCTGCACTGCGTAAACTGTTTCCACTTATGGAAAAAAAGCCTTGCATCTGACAAAGAACGGGCAGAAGTTGAAGGAAAAGCGTTGTTGTTAGCGGCTGTTGATTATTATGTCAGTATGCATACCGACGTCTTCATATCAGCTTCACCAGGCAATATGCACAATGCAATGGTATGTTTGATTGACCTCATTCGTTTCTGTTAAAAACTAAAAGTAATATTTTCCTCAACATGTAAAAAAGAAGCCATATGCTATGTAAATAGGAATTTTAGATCATATATGAGAAAAAGTATAGAGAAAATTAACTAAATGAGCTGTGGAACATATTATAATCTCTACCTATTTAATGGAATATATCCGGAAATGACCCTATAAGACGCAAGAGTAACTTATAAGAAACAAAATATCCCAAAAAGGTAAAAAGTGCTGGATATATGTATAAATTTTAGAAAAAGTATGTTCACCGTAAAAAACTGATTTTTTTTAGAAGCCGCTCCCATTTAAATAAAAACAGATAAAAGTCCGGTTGACTTTTATTGATGAGGACTAGTATTTAGGTTAATGTTAAAGTGAACGAGTTGAATACTTGAATGCGGTCCTGAAGTGTATTTGAATTCAAAAAGACTTGGACAAAACTGTGTTGGTGGGTCCAAACCCAACCCATTCTGCTCCAACCTGTCTAACTGGCCTTTTTGACCCTTTGCTTCCTTGACTTTTATAACGAATCATTGTTCTTTGTTTTTCAGCTAGGGTATCGAGCATACAAAAACTTGATGACTATCAGACCGAATATGGTGCTCTCGAGCCAGCTCTTTCTTAACGAAACTATGAAATGGCCTGAGTTTCAGTGGGCTATACAAAACGCGCATAAGAATAGACAAGGTCAAGTTAGGTTAAGAAAGTAGACACAATCCACATATACCTATCCCATACCAGATTGTATGTGTCAACAACAATTGCGTGAAGAACGTGTTTTAGTATCTTCCCCTGACACTGAATAAGGCTTCCATACCACATGCTCTACTAATTTTACAACATCTTTATGTAATTTATATATATGTTGTTATGTTGATTATGTATTACGCAAATATTTGTTGATCGCTTTGCGTGTGGATTCTGTTTGTTTACGGGTGATTTTATTGAATTGTAGGAATGGAATGCTCCAAACGCTAAGCACGTTTGTATATTAGAGGGGGCTTTGCTCCAACAAATTGTGAGTAGGTGCTATTCATTAATGCTCGTCTCAAAAGTAGTTATCATTCATGTAATCTAATACTCATACTTTAATTATAAACAGTCTGAGAAACAAGATTCAGATATTTGGTCTCCGTTGCCTGACCAAGGATGGAAACCTTGTACAGACTCGCCTACCGTTCCATGTGAGATCCTTAACCTGCGTTTTATTTATATTTTGTTCTATGTCGTGAGTCATGTAATAGTAACAGAGGTCATTGCATTATGGTATAGTGCTTCTTGTTGATATATTGACTGTATAAAATAGTAACAGAGGTCATTACATTATATATAACTAATCAATTTGACGCATTATGTTACAGTGTTGTTTATATTATTGAGTCAAACAGAACCATTATATCTAACAATTGCAGTTCCAATGTTTCAGTCATGGAATTGCTGCTATTGCCCCATTCTCGCACCGTTTAGGTTTTGATAACCTACCAAAGGAGATCCAGCTTCTTCGATGTAAGGTTAACTTTCAAGCATTAGTTTTTGTTCCTCACATCAGAAGACTAGGAGACACCCTCGTTCAACGCCTTCAAGCTCTCCTACTACAAACAAAGGAACAACGAACGATATATTGGAGGATGAAAGGGAAGTGGAAAGTTTATCGTTTACATCTCCGCTTTGACAAAGTATGTCTCCTTCCATGTTTCTCCATCATGATCTTTAGAATGTAAATTTACGCCGTCTTTGTCTCCTTTGCTCTAAAATTGATTCTTTTTCACCTATGTTGTTAACAACTTGATTGCATATATTTTTTGTGATTCTAGAGTGGCACCAAGTGGGTCAAAATGGGTCGGGTTGACCCACCAACACTTTTTGTCTTTCACAGTTCTATAAATGATTAATCCCTTAAAAAGGTTTTACAAAACCATCACTAAAATAATGATCCAGTTTTTTCCGATCAAGTTATTAGGAGGTTATAAACACTTGAATCTGCTTTTGATGTTAACTGTTTGATCCGTTAGTGGTAGCAATTTAGACTCATTTAGTTATGAATGGGTCAATTCATGTTATGTTTTATCTCTAAGTGGACGAAAAGTGGTTCTGGTCAACCTAACTCCATCCCTACCAAAAGTATACCAGTGTTCACCCGATACCTATCTTGCCCATATTGCATATTGCTTTTGCCAGTTGATTACTTTTGCATGAAGTTACAAATAGGTGATTGTGGGATTATGACAGGATATGGCTGCCCATTCAGCTTGTGATTTTGGTGGTGGAAAAGCTGAAAAGTTGGCACTTATGGCCGCCAAGTAATTTGGCAGGAAGAGTGATGAAAACTCAGTTCACTAACGAGGAGTTGAGACATCAGGGACGATGTCCACTCACTCCTGAAGAAATTGGACTGCTTTTGAAAGCTTTGGGCTTCAACAATGATACACGCCTCTATCTTGCATCCCACAAGGTAACATCTAATCCACCCTATGGAAAAATGCAACTTTCGGATTCATACACAATTTAAAGGAATTATTAGACTATCTGGTTGATTGTGCAGATAATTGGAAGATATTATTTGACTATTTGTTTGCATTTTCACAATTTAAAGAAATAGTTTTACTTATTTATCGAATTTCAAAATTAACCTTCTAGAAAGAAAAACATGGAATCTTCTTAGATCCAAATTAATATCAACGATCTTTTTGACTATTTATGACCTACATCAACCGCACCAAGGTTCAGTTTCTAGCAAATTAAACAGTGAAACCAGCAAATTTTACCTAATCTGCTTGCTTTATCTCTGAAACATAGGTATATGGTGGAGAGGCAAGAATTTCTGCACTGCGTAAACTGTTTCCACTTATGGATGACAAAAAAAGCCTTGCATCCAAAGAACGGGCAGAAGTTGAAGGAAAAGCGTCGTTGTTAGCGGCTGTTGATTATTATGTCAGTATGCATACCGACGTCTTCATATCAGCTTCACCAGGCAATATGCACAATGCAATGGTATGTTTGATTGACCTCATTCGTTTCTGTTAAAAACTAAAAGTAATATTTTCCTCGACATGTATAAAAGAAACCATACGCTATGTAAATAGGAATTTTAGATCATATATGAGAAATAGTATAGAGAAAAGTAACTACATGGGATGTGGGACATATTATAATCTTTACCTATTTAATGGAATATCTCCTGAAATGACCCTATAAGGCATAAAAATAACTTTTGAGAAACAAAATATCGCAAAAAGGTAAAAAGTGCTGGATATATGTATAAATTTTAGAAAAAGTATGCTCACCGGTTCACCAAAAAAAAATATTAGAAAAAGGTACACAATTTTGCCTGAAATAATTGTTTTGTACATATATTTTTTTTGTGAAAATTTACAGTTTCTTATTAGAAATGTTGAACTGGATAGAGATGAATAAAATGTACAATTCATTCATTTGTATCAGGCTTTACACAAAACAGTCAATTAGGTTTTTTCAAAAAATGTGCAAATATGACCGTTGCTCTGCATATTTTCATTAAAATCGCTCATTTCCAAAAGAAACTGATGTTTTTCTTTAGAGGCCGCTATTTCAACCCATTTAAATAAAAACAGATAAACTCCGGTTTACTTTTATTGATGAGGACTCTAACGGGTCAAGTATTTAGGTTAATGATAAAGTGAACGAGTTGAATAACTTGAATGTGGTCTGAAGTGTATTTGAATTCAAAAGACTTGGACAAAACTGTGTGAGTGGGTCCAAACCCAACCCATTCTGTTCCAACCCGTCTAACGGGCCTTTTTGACCCTTTGCTATCCTGACTTCTAAAACAAATAATTGTTCCTTGTTTTCAGCTAGGTATCGAGCATACAAAAACTTAAAGACTATCAGACCAAATATGGTGCTCTCGAGCCAGCTCTTTCTTAACAAAACTATGGACTGGCCTGAGTTTCAGTGGGCTATACAAAATGCGCATAAGAATAGACAAGGTCAAAATAGATTCTTTTTCTCACAAGTTGTTAACAACTTGATTGCATATATTTTTTTGTGATTCTAGAGTGGCACCAAGTGGGTCAAAATGGGTCGGGTTGACCCACCAACACTTTTTTGTCTACACAGTTGTATACATGAACAGTCCCTAAAAAAGGTTTTACAAAAACCATCACTGAAATAATGATCCACGTTTTTCCGATCAAGTTATTAGGAGGTTATAAACACTTGAATCTGCTTTTGATAAGAACTATCTGATCCGTTAGTGGTAGCAATTTAGACTCATTTAGTTATGAATAGGTCAATTCATGTTATGTTTTATCTCTAAGTGAACGAAAAGTGGTTCTGGTCAACCTAAGTCCATCCCTACCAAAAAGTATACCAGTGTTCACCCGACACCTATCTTGCCCATATTGTCACTTGCCACCTTTGCACAAGTTACAAATAGGTGATTGTGGGACTATGAAGGACATGTTGCTTACAATATTTTTATCCAACAGGATATGGCTGCCCATTCAGCTTGTGATTCTGGTGGTGGAAAAGCTGAAAAGTTGGCACTTGCAAAGTACCGGCAAGGCGGCAAGTAATTTGGCAGGGAAGAGTGATGAAAACTCAGTTCACTAACGAGGAGTTGAGACATCAAGGACGATGTCCACTCTCTCCTGAAGAAATTGGACTGCTTCTGAAAGCTTTGGGCTGCAACAATGATACACGCCTCTATCTTGCATCCCACAAGGTAACATCTAATCCACCCTAAGGAATTATTAGACTATCTGGTTGTTTGTGCAGATAATTGGAAGATATTATTTGATTATTTGGTTGCATTTTCACAATTTAAAGAAATAGTTTTACTTATTTATCGAATTTCAAAATTAACCTTCTAGAAAGAAAAACATGGAGTCTTCTTAGATCCAAATTAATATCAACGATCATTTTGCTATGCTGATAATAGGCAAACTAGTATTTGACTATTTATTACCTACATCAGCCGCACCAAGGCTCTATTTCTAGAAAATTAAACAGTGAAACCAGCAAATTTTACATAATCTGCTTGCTTTATCTCTGAAACATAGGATGACAAAAAAAGCCTTGCATCTGACAAAGAACGGGCAGAAGTTGAAGGAAAAGCGTCGTTGTTAGCAGTTGATTATTATGTCAGCATGCATACCGGCGTCTTCATATCAGCTTCACCAGGCAATATGCACAATGCAATGGTATGTTTGATTGACCTCATTCGTTTCTGTTAAAAACTAAAAGTAATATTTTCCTCAACATGTAAAAAAGAAACCATACGCTATGTAAATAGGAATTTTAGATCATATATGAGAAAAAGTAAAGAGAAAATTAACTAAATGAGCTGTGGAACATATTATAATCTCTACCTATTTAATGACACAAAAATAATATATCCTGGATATATGTATAAATTTTAGAAATGACCCTATAAGATTTTGCCGAAATAATAGAGTAACTCATAAGAAACAAAATATCCCAAAAAGGTTAAAAGTGCTGGATATATGTATAAATTTTAGAAAAAGTATGTTCACCGTCTTAAAAACTGATTTTTTAGAAGCTCGCTCCCATTTAAATAAAACAGATCAACCCATTTAAATAAAAACAGATAAAGTCCGTTGACTTTTATTGATGAGGACTCTAACGGGTCAAGTATTTAGGTTAATGTTAAAGTGAACGAGTTGAATACTTGAATGCGGTCCTGAAGTGTATTTGAATTCAAAAAGACTTGGACAAAACTGTGTTGGTGGGTCCAAACCCAACCCATTCTGCTCCAACCTGTCTAACTGGCCTTTTTGACCCTTTGCTTCCCTGACTTCTAAAACGAATAATTGTTCCTTGTTTTTCAGCTAGGTTATCGAGCATACAAAAACTGACTATCAGACCAAATATGGTGCTCTCGAGCCAGCTCTTTCTTAACGAAACTATGGACTGGCCTGAGTTTCAGTGGGCTATACAAAACGCGTGCATAAGAATAGACAAGGTCAAGTTAGGTTAAGAAAGGAGACACAATCCATATATACCTATCCGATACCAGATTGTATGTGTCAACAACATTAGTTCCTTTTTCAGTTTTGTAGAGTTAGAGAAACTATGTTCTAAACGAGTCATGCGTGTAAATGAGCACAGTAAAAACAAATTCAATATATATATTTGGGTCTCTCTGGTTATGGTGAATGAAATCGGGCAACATCATGGTTTGGTTTGCAAGTTTTATCCAAATGTATGTTTTGCATGTGTTTTTTATCGTTGTTGATTATAGTTATATCTGATTTTGGTATACTAGATTTGTTATTAAGTATATATTTATTGGAGGGTGTTTTAGGCGACTTAAAGATAGTCAAATAGATTGAACTATGGGCATCACGTTATCAAGGAGTGAGATTATACAACACACCCATTACCGAGAACAGTTATATGGGATCTGATTTGGATATCACAAGGATTGCCGCACGTCAACCATGGTTCCTGCTGATGGTTCCTAGCCATCGGATTTTGCAATATGTCAACCATGGTTCCTAATTGTGTCATGTTATGCAATTTTTCTTTAAATACACTACCCTTTATGGAGGTCAAAAGTTGGGGGCTAGCTTGGTTTGGTTTTGCTCGTTTTTGCCTAAAAGTGAAACCAATCCATAAATATTTGGTTTTGCTTTTGAGAACCCATTATGTTTCAGTTTTTATCACGGTTTGGTTATCGGTTTTCCTCCACCTCCATGGCCTTGGAGACTGTCTCCACGGCCGAGGTTTCAACTACTAGTGGAGGAAAATGGTATTGATATATTTGATGAGGGTTTTCGCTCATTAAATATACTGTTGCTAGAGTTTCTGCATGAATTCAAAGAAGATGAATAAGGTGAGATAAAGGTCAGATAAAACATGCAGATCATTTCACATACAGATCATTTCACACATAATTAGTTTACCTATGTCACAATAAACATTCTACCATAATATCATAAATTGGTAAGACGAAAGTACAAAAACAAATTAGCTAAATACGTTATAAATAGAAATAGTAAAACGATCAAACAATGCAAGTGAAGATAGGCAGCTTCTTAACGAAGAACTTGAGTTTCCCATTCTCCTTAAGCAAGTTCTGATCTCACAACATCGATACCATTCACCAACTAAACTTAACGAAGAACTTGTTAGCGTTTCCCATTCTCCTTCAAAGAGGAGTACCGAGTAGTTAATAAACGAGCCTAGCTCGTTTAGGCCTATACTCGACTCGGCTCAAATCGTTAACACCCTGTCTAGATCCGCCACTGCTTGATCCGCCGTATATGCCAGAGTGCCACCTTAAAAACCAAGAAACTACTTTAGCTTATTTGGAATTGCGCCATTAGTATGAAATTAAAATGCAATCGACAATAGAGAATGTTTGAAAACAGGTACAATAGTTGCATTTTATCCATGGACCTTCTACAATTTTTTTGAAACTTTAACATCTTTAACACAATAAGGGACCAAAAGTGTAACAAGTTTTATGATGGATACAGTTTATGTAGATTTTGGTATTTAGAGACCAAAAATGTAATTTGGTATAAACTATAAGGACCATCATGTAATCCAATATTAAAATAAGAGGAAAATGAATTTAGAAAACAAGGAAAGTGTGTTATTTATCTCCGACGGTTAAGCTTGTATGCTTTATATCTTCAGGTAGCTTCTCAAGAAGAGCACAATGATTAAGGTCGAGATATATCAGATGTTTTAACATACAAATGCTATCAGGAAGATGTTTAATCTTTGTAGCCGACAAATCTAGACTCTCCAGAGATTCTAACTGGCCAATGTCCTCAGGCAACTTCCCAAGACAAGAACAGTCTCTAACATCGAGCGACTTCAGACGTTTTAGCATGCAGATGCTATCTGGAAGATATTCAATCTTCTTACTCCTCCTCACATATAGCTCTTCTAAACATTCTAATTTTCCAAGATCCTCTGGTAGCTTCTCAAGAAGAGCACAATCATCAAGGTAGAGATGCGTCAGATGTTTTAACTTACAAATGCTATCAGGAAGATGTTTAATCTTTGTAGCCGACAAATTTAGAATCTCCAGAGATTCTAACTGGCCAATGTCCTCAGGCAACTTCCCAAGACAAGAACAGACTCCAACATTGAGCGACTTCAGACGTTTTAGCATGCAGATGCTATCCGGAAGATATTCAATCTTCTTACTACTCACATATAGCTCTCACATTCTAATAGATTCTCTAACTTCTAAACATTCTAATTTTGAGACCAAGATACAAATGCTATGAAGTAACTTCTCAAGAAGATCTAATTGGCCAAGATCATCTGGACTTCTCAAGAAGATCACCATTGACATTGAGAGATTTGAGACATTTCAACATACAAATGCTATCCGGAAGATGTTTTATCTTTGTAGATGACAAACAGAGCTCCTCTAGACATTCTAACTTGCCAAGATCTTTGGGAATCTCTGGAATATCGCATTTGAGTTCAAGCTTTCTTAAGCATCGTAAACTACAAATCATGTCTGAAAATTTCTTAAAGTCTGTGCAAGCACATAGACCAAAAGAAATAAGCTTCTCAATATTTCCAACTGATGACGGTAGATTTTCTTTATATTTACAATGAAACTGAAACTTTGGGAGATTACTGTTGGGGTGCAATGGGCATAAATCTAGGGACTCACCATCCAGACATAAACTAGCTGAAGACCGACTATCCTTTGGTTCCAATTCACCACCGAGAACCTTAAAATAGGAAAACCTCAAACACGAGGTTAAGTCTAAGTAGACAAGTTTTCTTAGACATCCAACGGGAGCGTTAATTTCTACCAACTTATCACAACCTTCAAGATCTAACCTCTCAAGATTTGGAAACAGCTCAAGGTCAAGGCTCCTCAACCTTGATTTACGAAGTTCAAGGAATTTGAGATTTGGACATGCACTAGACACGTGAAGTTCTTCAAAATCAGCACAATCGTTAAGAGATAATTTCTGGAGATTCAGAGTCAACCCAATGTCAAAGGTTCTTAACTTTGAGTAACTGATATGGAGGTTGTTGAGCTTTTGACAGCTAACAGGCATGAAAAGTTCTTCTAATTTTGGAGAACATTCAAGAGATAACGTCTCGAGATTCGGAGTAATCCTAAAGTCAAAGGTCGTCAAGTTTGAGTATTCGAGAGAAAGAAATTTGAGTTTTGGAAGAACCTGCCAGCAAAAATAAGACAAAAAGATTAATGTTAGTGTATTAACAAGACCATAAAATTAACAGCATTATTACGAAACAACCAATCAACAATTATTCTACCTTTTTTTCTCCCTCTTCCCAAAGTTTTACCATTCTGCTCCAGTAAATTTCAAGTCCAACAAGATTGTTTGCTTGAAATGTTTTGGGTAAATACAAGAAAGGGTAATAAGAACATTTTAGATATTTTAAAGAGTTTGAAAAGTATTGGGCGGTATTATCAAGATCTTCGCATCTCGGCATAATAATCTTGATATGGAAAATACACTTGAAGATATCTAAGTTTCTTCATTTTTCCAAGACCTTTCATAACAGTTCCCGCATTTGTGTCCGACTCACGAAGTTCTAAACATATTGTTTTTTTAGTACCCTGCAATACAAAAACAATGTCCAGAAACCTGGGAAGTCAGAACAAATGCAAAAGTTTTAGTTTTCTCTACATTACAAGTAAACTGATCTTTACCTTGTCATCAGCCAATATATCTTCAATTTCCTCTTTAATCCACAGTCGGCTATGTTTGTTAGGTTCATCCCGGTGCTCACGACGAACAATGTTCTTTCCCATTTCTTCTATATGGTCATGCATGTCCAAATATTGCTCATCTTCATATTCATCTTCATAAATAGTTATGAGAGATCTCTGCTCAAGAACTTTTAAACCATTTCTAGCATGAAATCCACAGCATTCAAGCACTTTGATTGCATATTCTGTGTTAAAGCCTTTCATCATGCATGCAATGTCTAGAAATATTTCCTTATAATCATTCTCTAGACTTGTATAGCTTAATTCTAGCTTTTCCTGAATCTCCTCAGGTAAGGGAAATTCTTTTAATCTTTCTATAGCATCTTCCCATTCATGCCCAGCTTTACCACAAAGAGATGAACCCAAGACTTTGAGTGTTAAGGGAAGACCAGCAGCAAAACTTACAACTTTTCGTGACAGCTCTTCGAATTCTTGAAGTGGATTCTCTCTTCCAAATGCATGCCTACTAAAGAGGGAAATTGCTTCCTTATCAGATAAGAGATCGATATCTTGAATCTTCACTTTGTGAGCAACCTTATCTGATAGATCGATATCTCGAAAGATCACTCTGTGTGCTTCCAAAACTTGCTCATCTCTTGTTGTAACGATAATTCTACTTCCCGGCTTAAACCACTTAGGCTCACCGGCTAACGCCTGAAGTTGGTCTATGTGATTCACATCATCTAGAACAAGAAGAACCTTTATACCTGACATCCTCTCTTGCATCATGATTTTCCCATCATCAACACTATCTAGAGTGACTTGTTCATTTAGCACTCTTGAAAGGACTTGTTCTTGTAATTTATGCAAACCCAATTTTGTTGAAACTTCCTCACATTCTCAACAAAGCTTTTGGCTTCAAAATCAGCAGATAGATGATCAAAACAGCTCTAGCTGTAGTTGTCTTCCCAGCCCTCCCATGCCCTTGATCCCTATCATGCGAACATCATCAATTCCCATTTCTAAAGATTCAACAACATCCTTTACTCGAGTCTCCATGCCTACTAACATTTTATCAAAGCCGGAATTGATGGGACGTAAATCTAGTAAAATATCTTGAACAATTTTTTTGATGAATTTAGATTCGTCCCTGTGTGTACGTAAAAATAAGATATGTTTAGTACTATAATAATAATATTTTATCCATGCATTATCCTTTTTCAACACATATTAGCAAGAAACAAAAGTAAGAAATTACCCATCAAGAGTGTTCTTAAGCTCCCAACCAGCAAGACTAGCTGCTTCTTCTAGAGCCCCTTTCCATTTCTGAGCAGCCTCTTTCTTTTTATTCTTGGAAAAGGCATTTTTAACCGCCCCGATTTGGTTTCTCACTTCGGTGGGTTCCACATCATAGAAAACGGGGTAAGCAGTGTGCTCATCCATCTTTTGGCACTCCATAATCTTGACAAGCTCATCCAAACACCATGACGAAGAAGCATAGTTTTGGAAAAACAATGATGTAAAATTTGGAGTCTTCAATGGCTTTGATAAGCTCATCGCTGATAGTTTTCCTTTATGGATTCTTACATCATCCTTGTAAGTGTAAATGCCTTTTGCATTAAGAGCTTCATAAAGATGGCCAAGAAAGTTCTTGCGAGTGTCTTCACCCTGAAGCTTAAAAACATCATACTTGAAGCTCTTTTGAATGGATGAAGTTGAAGTGGACACCATTATTTTTGGTTTGCAGATGAGTTCAGAAGAGGACGATTCTTCTTTTTTGGTTCAGATGAGTTTGAGGAAGAAGATGAGTTTGAAGAAGATTCTTCTTTTTGGTTCAGATGAGTTTGAGGAAGATTCTTCTTTTTGGTTCAGATGAGTTAGAAGAAGATGCCTTTGAATAAAAGTAATAGATAAAAGTTGAAGATGCCATTAGCATAACTCCTAAAAAAGCTATGGATGAAGTTGAGGTGGACACCATTATCTTTGGTGCAGATGAGTTAGAAGAAGATTCTTCTTTTTTTGGTGCAGATGAGTTTGAAGAAGATTCTTCTTTTTTTGGTGCAGATGAGTTTGAGGACGATTCTTCGTTTTTTGGTGCAGATGAGTTAGAAGAAGTTATGGATAAATGATCGGAGAAGAAACGTAACAATCTGCTGAAGGGCATTTTTACAAACTGATTTAAAAGAAAAGTGAATAAAATGGAAGAAAAAAACAACTTGATAATGTGAAGGTGATTGGATTGGTGTAAATTATGATGAAACTGATATGGTTCCAGTCTACTGCATTAATGTTGAGAAACAAATGCCACTCAGAATGGTCTTTTGGTCAATGAAAAGAAAGATAAGCCACTCATATATGGTCTTTTGGTCAATGTGAAAGAATAAGCTAGCAACCCAATACATTTCTCCAAAAAAGACACAAATAAACTCATCAATTTATCTAACAACTTCTTAGAAACTGCTTTACACTCTTATTTTGAGAAGAAAAAGAAACGAAAGGAGAGTAGGGAAATGATGTAAAACTCTACTTTTGTTGCGTGTTCTAAAGTTTATTGTAAAGGAAAGAAAGGCAGAGTAGGAAGTAGGAACTATATTATGTTTACCAGTATACCCTTTTAAAGTTTATTGTGGAAAAAACCTTTTTTATTTCCCAAAAGAAGAGTAATATAGCTATACCAGGAAGATTATCCCACCAAATTTCGAATGCATTTTCTTCAATTAATAAAAATCAGAAAATCTACTAAAATTAACATTTAACCAACACGAAACCCTCTAAATAAAAGGAACGGAAATGAATCCAAATCACACATAAACCATTTCCTCAGCAAAAAATTTCTTCTGAGTAAAGGGTGACCGACATAACTCCTTAGCAAAAAAATAGTTTGACGAAGTTCCAATTTTGCTTATGGTGGAAAGAACTGGATATGTTGAAGAAGCAAAAAGTGAGATCTAGTTTAGATGAAACAAAATATCATGCGGGTCCATAAAGGAAAAAGTCATTAATTCATTACGTGCAAGATCTCCTTTTCTGGGGCCTTTGGTGAAAAATACTTGAAACTTCCCTCATTTTCAAATTCCATTCCTTTGACTTCCTCATAAAAAAAAAAAAAAAAAAAAAAAAAAAAAAATCTTAAGAATATGAAATGTTTTGGTTCCTTCGCCTTTCTTTCCATTTCAGTTCTAAAACAAACTAAATACTTGCTACGACATTGTTATTACGATTATTTTTTCCACATATGAGCTTCCTTGTAAACTGTTGTCCGGCCACTTACACTATATAATTGTTTTATCATAGCAACTGCTAGTACAAAATTCGAGCAGGGTGGACTTACTCGGAACCTGGTTCCGCGAAAGACTCTTGAACCTAATTTTCATATTAAGTATCGACGTGAAAAGTATCACTTCACTAGGATCACACAAAACACAAAATCCCCGACTTAATCATTGAAACTATTTTTCTTTTTTACCAAAAGCCAAGACTAGTAGTAGTGGTGACAACAAACTTGACAAAACAGCCCCACTAACTCAGTTAGACCAAAAATGCATGACCATATGCTCGTAGTAATGGTCACTTGTTGGAATCATATAAATGATGTGCTCTTTTAAGGATGGTCATGTGAGACAACTACAAATGTAGTAATAGCACCGTTAATATGAATCATAATCAAAACTATTAATATCACCATGAAACTCAAGTGAAATATTTTCGCTTTTTAAATGGTTGAATTGTTAGAGTAAAATAATATTTATAAATTTTTAGTCCTTTGAAGACATTTGTAGCACTTGGCTTGTTTAGTGTGATGTAACATAGTTTATTCATGTATTTTGCTAACTGCAACCTTATATATGGGTTATAGTGTTGTGGAAAGCTTTGTTTGATTGAAAAATCAACATTTAATTAACATCACGTATTCCTTGTTTAGCAACATTTTTTCTAATTATAATTATCAAAAAGCTATAAGTATGGAAATAACGAGTTCATTAAATGTTATTTTACTTAAATGATGAGACTTAAACACAACCATATGGATTGTTATTTTGAAGGGATGATTGTGTAAATATGTATCCAACTTAACAAATTTTCTTTTGTTGTGTACTCAACTTTTATTTTTCTTATTATATGTATCAAACTCTCTAATTTTTCTTAGCATCATTTTTTTTTAATATTTCTTATTTTATGTATCATTAGTGTTTGTGTTTTTTTAATAGCTAACTACATTTTTGGTCCATTTGGTTTGCCGGGTGTAACACTTTTAGTCCATTTGTTTAGTCCTCAATACTTAACCTCATTAGTTCGAAATACATAACCACCGCCACACACCACCACACCATGCACCACCCACTGCCACACACCACCAATCACCACCACTGCCACCCGCTGCCACTGCCGCCACCACCACCACCACCTACCACCATCACTAGCATCACCACCACCACGCACCACCGCCATCCGCTGCCCCGCCACCACCACCACCTACCACTACCTACTTTTCACCACACCACGCACCACCGCCACCATCACCACCCACCACCGCACCATTAATCACCACCACGCACCATCGCCACCCACTACCACCCGACACCAACCATGACCATGGTGGTGGTGGCACCGGTGGTGGTGGTGTGGTGGGTGGTGCGTGGTGGTGGTGGTGGCAGTGGTGGTGAGTGGCGACGGTGGTACGCGGTGGCGGTGACAATGATGAGTGATGGTAGCGCGCGGGGCGGCGATGGTGGAAGTGGGTGAGCGATGGTGGCGGTGGTGCATGGTGTGATTGGTAGTGGTGGTGGTAGGTAGTTGTGGTGGCGATACGTAGTGGTGGTGATTCGTAGTGGTAGCTGGTAGGTGGCGGTGGTGGCAGTGCGTGGTGGTAGTGCTTGGTAGTGGTGGTGGTAGGTGGTTGTGGGTGGCGGTGGTGTGTGGTGGTGGTGATTGGTAGTGGTGGGTGGCGATGGTTGTGGTGATTGGTAGTGGTGGTGGTAGGTGGCGGTGGTGTGTTGTGGTGGTGATTGGTGGTGGTGGTAAGTGGTGGTGGTAGGTGGTGGTGGTGGTGATGGGTAGGGGTGGTGGTGGCAATGGGTGGTGCATGGTGGTGGTGATTGGTGGTGGTGGGTGGCGGTGGTAGGTGGTGATGGTGAGCGGTGGTTATGTATTTTGGACTAACTAAGGTTATATATTGGGGACCAAATAAATGGACTAAACGTGTTACACTCGGCAAACTACGATGACCAAAAACGTAGTTAACCCTTAACAAATACAACACTTAACAATTATGATGAAATATCAAAAGAATGATACATACAATAAAGAAAGATTAGAGATTTTGATTTATACAATAAGAAAATTAAAAGTTGAGTTGGATACATTTCTAGAGAATTATCCCTATTTTAAAGATAGCATGTAAGCATAAGATAGTAAACCTATCTTTTGTCTTCAAATTGGGGCTTATGAAATATAAGCCGAAATCTAATAAGCTCATAAGCCCACATATAAGCTTAAATAAACACACACATATTAGGCTGTGACCGTCTACATTCTACCTCTTATAGCTACGTGTGAGCCGAGAATGAAGGACTATTATATAACTTCCGTTTGCGCGTATTAAGTTAAACGAATGAGGTTTTCCTTGTTCAAATTACCCGGGGAGGCATGGGCGGAGATAAAGGGGGCACAAGGGGCATTTGCCCCCTAGCGAAAAAAATTGTAGTGTAAATTTTCGAAAATATTTAGCTTTTTTTCGTAATTTGCCCCCCTTGAGTACCAATTTATAGTGTAGTTTCTAAAATTTATCAAAATGTGCCCCCTCGACTAAAAATTTCTGGCTCCGCCCCTACCGAGAGGGCAACTTTTCCATTAGAAATGTACTTAGGTAGGTTTGAACACTAGACCTCTTGTGAAGAGGTTGGGCGTACTAAATTAGTTGAGCACATCAACTAGTCTGATCCTGCCAATAACTCAAGGTTTGTAGTATTGACTGTAACAGACGTGACTATGAGCTTTTGGTCGGGTCAGCGAGTGATCAAGAGTAGGAAGGAACATATTACTTTTTTGCTTCCATATATGCAGCTCACAATTAGGCGACATGCTAACTTTAGACATAGGAGCATGTAAGCATAAGATAGTAATGATTAATGGAGATTTGAACTACCGAAAAATATCAGCAAAGTGCGAGGGAGGGACCACTAATAGGCTTTGCATAGATTATAATACACACGCAAGGCAACTCCTGCTCTAGTTAACGCTAGAAGAAACAAGTTACTTAGGAATATAAAACATCATTGGATTTCCTACATATAAAACTTTCAATCTAAACTTCTAATAGTGTTAAAGGTGTAACTTATTTCCTATAGGTTACCGTTATTGGTGTATTTAAATTTAGGAGCACGAGCATCAATATATGGTATCGTGACTCAACAATTGCAAGATAAGATCCGGTTAACTGACTAACACTTATTTAGTATGGGCGTCATTGTCTGCAATAGAGTTTTTCATGTTTGGATATAGATACAATCATACAACAGCCGTTTATCAATTGTTTTTTATTCCTAATTGAGTATTTATGCAGATGATGCTGCAGTAACAGAACAACTCCCACAACCGGGTTCAGAAATACTTGAACCAAAGATAATGGCAGATCCAAAGGACGACGTTAGTGTTGTCCAAGAAATCCCACAATCTTACGCAAAACCTATAGCTGATTTGTTTGAAGCAGATGTTAACGCACATCCTGAAGCAGAGGCCCTTGTAGCCACTGCATCGGCTTCACCTACCAACAGCAATCCGAATTCATCAGAAGATGTATGTTTTGATGATTATGTTGATAGTTTAACATATAGATATTTTATAGCTTGCTAACATAAGCTGATCTGGCTATAGGATGAAGCCGTCAATGCTGATTCACATGAAGACCCGAGGTTGTATCAGAGATCTCTATCGACTTGTTCCGACACTGCCAACGACGATGGTAATTCTTACATCTTTTGTATCAATGCCATAATGTTTCGGAATTTCGGAATTTATACTAAAATGTTTGTTTTTATGTCTAGGTATCTTCTGTGGACCATCTTCAGATCATTGCACAAGCGAGTTGGAAATGGTCAGTTCATGCATATCTGCTAATCTGACTCAAATATGATCTTATTCTCAGTAGCATATGTTCTGTTTTTCGTCATGACACATCATGATCTAGTGCAAGTATGCACATTTTACTCTACGCAAATCTTAATAAACAAAAACAAGTGAACAATAATAATCTCCGTAGAACTTGTGAGTGTCACTGTGTGTATTTTTCATCCTAAAACACAAAAATTGCAGTTCGGCCTATTGCTTCTGTTGTCGGCTGTCTTGTAAGTTTACATCTCTTTAATAATTACAGGACGATGAAGAAGTAACAACAGTTGTCTTCTCTCCTGATCATATGGCGTACCAAGATAGATATTGCATAGATTGTGGCCTAACCTTCACTAGCAGTTGCATCAAAATAGAGGGCTCGTTTTTAGATGATGATGAAGAACCCTTTAGATTGCAGTGGGGCATTGAGGATATACTGTATATCAAATCTCATTGGTCAGCATGTAAGTCCATATCAAGTTTAATTTCAATTTTCAACCGCCTCTGAAAAGCTTATGTGTCTCTTCTTGCTCACTGGTGTACCGTAACTTTTTGCAGGCTGGGATGACAATGCTGAAGATTCGTGTACTTATGGAGGATACATTACATGCTGAAAATGTTGAATGCCCTTCAGGTTATAGTCATATTCTTTTTAATGCTTTTGTTCTTAGGATAGGTATGCTATCAACTGCTCACATGTAAGGGTAAATTGGACTTCTTAACCTTGAAAAATGTCCAAAAAAAAAAAAAAAAAAAAAATTATCCCCTTTCGCATGCCAAAAATAAATATTTTGTGGCGCTTGCTTTCTTATTGATCCTGCAGAATAAGTTCAAAGTAGTTTCATTGTTGCAACTGATGTTTTTTACTCTTGATTCCTTGCGTCTTTTCAGGTACCGAGTTGAGGTTTGCATTTATTGGCACTGACTGGTATGGGAAACAGGAAGCAGTCACATCTTTGAATGACACATACAAAACATTATGGACCGGTATATATGAGTCAGGGTGAGCTATTTAGCATGTTGCTTGCTTTAGTGTTTTTTGCTGCATTTCATGAGTGATATACCTATAATTAGAAAGTAAATAATATCTGTCAATGGCATAATCCCAATCCGGAAGTATGTAATCAGTTTGTAGGTCTAAATGTCCAGCTCATAAGCGGGGAAATAAATCGAAAAATATGGGCTTTTGAAATTTAGCCGAATAAAATAAAGCTCATGAGCCTGAAAATAAGCTAAAACTAACGTATCCTTTGTAATCTATGCACGGGAATTCTTTTATCGTTCAATTGATGATTTCTTTTGTGTCATCTTTTATAATAAAATCGATAATTTTTTTTTTTATATATTGACAACTTGGGATTATTGTTGCAGGGACACTGTCCATGGACACACCGAAGCATCTTTCCCGAAGTATTTTCCCTGGTAAGTGAAATGAAATGAAATTTTCTTTGGTGTGGAAAGCATATATAATAAGTTAAAACATCGAGCAATGTGTTTTGGCATTAATGTCGATCCATGCACTTTACATAATTATGGATGCTTGCAGCTTTGATCAACCTTTTGAAGAAGTTATCTATCCAAAAGGGGAAGTTGATGCTGTTTCTATTGGCAAGAGAGACGTCGATATGCTTCTACCCGACACTTTTGTTAACGACACCATCATCGACTTTTATATCAAGTATGCTATTCTGTATCTTGTTTCCTCTTTCTGATGATGCTTCTAAGTGACCGTCAGTCTGTTACAGTGGCAACTTTAGCATACCTTAATATTTCTTGCTAACAACAAGTGTCATATTTTCAACTGACGACAGATACTTAAAGAACAAAATCAACCCCGAGGATAGACCGAGGTTCCATTTTCTCAATAGTTTCTTCTTTCGAAAGCTAGCTGACCCAGATAAAGAACCTCTTGAGGCCTGTAAAGGGAAGGAAGCTTTTCAACGTGTAAGAAAATGGACAAGAAAAGTGAACTTTTTTGAGAAAGATTACGTCTTTATTCCTGTTAACTACAAGTAAGTTTATAAGCCTTTTGAATCTGGCTCGCTTACAAACTTGTTTTGACTAATTAAACCGGCCTTTTGACAGCTATCACTGGAGTCTTATTGTAATGTGTCATCTTGGGGAAGTGGCCACATACCAAGGTCTGTCTTTCATTTTTCTTATATCTCGCCATGCATATCGAATGTGATAATTCCTATTCTAAAGCTATGTTCATGTTTAGCTGAAGATGTAACCAAGTTGAGTAAAGTGCCATGCATTCTGCATATGGATCCTATTCGAGGCAATCATACTGGCTTGAACGGTGTTATACAAAGGTAGCATTTAATCATGTTTTGTTTTGTAAGTTCACGTTATAGAACAAGTACACTTCTTACACTTTGTCAGAGATAGCGAGTCGGCTTCTAAAATTTTTTCGTTTACCGTGTTTCATAAGTTTTACCGTCCCCCTTCATTAACTTGTATCGTGTTTCCATACTTGTATAATTGAACAATTGTGGTTTACATGTGGATATGTCAATGCAGTTACCTTAAAGAAGAATGGAGAGGGAGGGTACCGGAGACGTCTGAAGATATTTGTTCAAGATTTGATAATTTACGCTTCATCTCACTTGAGGTAGCGTGTGTGTTTTACTTGTGTACTTTTTAATATTACTTTTTAAAGCATACCCTCTTTATGTAACTCCATAAATATTACTATCACACAATATAAAATTTCCTTACTAATATTGGACACTTTTAAACACTTTCCAAACATCCGTTTTTATGAGTTTACGCTTTTTGAAACAGACACGGGAAAATAAAAAACACTAGTAATGCCAAACGTGGCCTTGTTAGTACAAACAATTTTTACATTCTCACTTGGCTTTCACTTAATATGAATGTTGAATCTGGAATCTTCTTGTTTGTGCAGTTACCGCAGCAGCCAAATTTATTTGACTGTGGTCTATTCTTGCTCCATTACGTAGAACTCTTTTTGGAACAGGCTCCAATTAATTTCAATCCATTCAAAATATCAAAGAGTGTCGACTTTGTAAGTAAACCGACTCATTTTTCATTCTCATAGCATCAGTTTTAGTTACATGTCTGATTTATTTTTCTACATATTGACGTTTAAGCAGATAAAGATACCTTTTATGGTACTTTATAATATACTTGGCGTCACACCATTTGTTCAGCATCTTGTATCGTGAGTATGTGCTAGTTTTTCTGGATTATTATTCTTAAAGTTAATACGAATCGCATATTTTTCAGCTAAATGTGGACTGGTTTCCGCCTGCTGATGCATCCCTTAAAAGGGTGGTTATCCAGAGATTAGTATATGATCTCCTAGAGGCACCTTCTCAGGAAGCTCCTCCTGTACGTGCCAATGATGATAACATACATAGAGAAACTGCTGTAAATTTCTTTCCAGAAACGTTCAATAATAACCCTTCAACGGTTTGTCAAACTTCTCATGATGATGAGGAAATTGAAATTTCTTTGTTGCCATCATTAACTATGACAACTGAACCATGTTCTTTGGGTCCTACTGAATCCTTAAAACCGACATTTGAACCAAGATCATTTCTAAGCATGCAATTTCCTTCCTTCAACGAGGCAACATTCGATGGGTACAAAAGTTCCCTAGCACCATCACTTGAGGTAATTCTGTTCTAGTTTGTCATCTGAAGTCCTAAACTACATTTGGAAAAATGGGCAGGTTGGGTAACAGGTCAAAACGGTGTACGGGTCAGGTCAGCTGGGTTTACCCGAACCACCTTTTTCCATTTTTTAAAAAAAATTCTATAAATATTAAATAATAAGTGCCTTAAAAATAATTTATACTTTCAAATAACATGAGTAGGAAGTTTTATGCATTGCAAATAAACTTTGGGTGGCTTTTGAGCCTTTTGATCTATTAGAGATAACCGTAACTTGAATTTGACCCGTTGACGACTGTTTTGGGTAAATTTTGACATTTTAGTCTTAACATAACACAGCTTTCATTTGTAAAACAGGAAAATATAGAAAACGGAGGACAATCTGTTTTTTCTCTGACAGAAATTGATCTTGAGCAAGACAATGGAATCACACCCGAAATCCCATATTCATCCCAGAATCTCAAAAACATTAACTTTTATGAAACATCGCCACAAACATCAATCTCCGGTTGTGAAGATTCATTAGAAGTCATCAATAGTAATAAGCAAATGAATGAAGAAGTCGACTTCATGGAGATGAGACATGAACCAAGATCACCATTAATGGAGCATGTGGAAATTCCTGATGATAACGATAATGGTAACGGCTATGCTTATAATCTTACATTATCTTCTCATTTTTCCGAAATGCAAGCAAACGGGTCCACCGGTTCCGGTGAGTCCTCGGGCTTGGAATCAGATGTGCAGCATCCACCCAAAAAGATGCGAATGACAGAACCACCTCTTGAAGATGGGTCTCTGTTTAGCTGAACATAGTGTTAATAGGTTTTTGTTGGATGATATGTAGCAGTTAGAATGGACCACCCTCACATGTATACTGTCGGTTATTGATATTTTGCGTTTTGGTGTTTGTTTTTGAATGGTCCAGTTATGGGGGATATGATAAATTATACTAGTAGTGTTTAATCCTTTGAACTACTCTACTTGCTTTTAATTGAGTTATATCATGTCTTCTAAAATGGGTAAAAATCAACTCCAATGTGCGCGTTGCACTTCTAAGCTTAAAAGGTGAAAGATGAAAGGTTAGATGAAGTGTTTAAAATCTACCCTCTAGAAGACAAGTCAGAACTCCTCGAGAGAAGATTAAGTGCGGTATACGGGTGTTGTTTACTTGTATGTGTACAAACAAAGTGCATAGTAAAAATGTGTAGAAATGAAAAAGGATCTTATGAATGAGATTAGTAGTGTGATTGTTTAGAGACACACCATAATAAAAACATAAAACTCATCATAAGTCTGGGAATAATTAATGTCTAGATCTGATGACGAGGTCTAACTCGGACGGCTTGCACCAATCATCTATAAATCGAGCCATTTGATGAGCCGTTCAAAAATCATTTTAACTATACAATTTACCACAATATGCCATTTTTTTTATTACATTACACCAAATTTTCTTGACATTTTAGTCTCTTCCTATGCTTCTTCCCTACCCTTTCCCGTCCTTCTGAATTCTCCACTGCCATGACCTCGATGAGGACCCTTGGCTCGTGGAAAGTTAGAATTTAACCATGTCAAACACTTTGGATAAATTAGAATAATATGGGATCTACCTCCACGGCCCTGGAGACCGTCCAGAGCCGTGGTTTCAACTACTAATGGAGGAAATGGTATTGATATATTTGACGAGGGTTTCCGCTCATTAAATATAATGTCACCAAAGTTTCTGCATGATTTCAAAGAAGAAGATGAATAAGAAGGTGAGAGTAGTGAGATAAAAACACAGTAGCAAAGCTCATGCAGATCATTTCACACTACATATAAGTTTACACATAATTAGTTTACCTATGTCACAATAAACATTCAACAATATTATCATAAATTGGTTGGACGAAAGTACAAAAAAACTAATTAGCTAAATACGCTGTAAATATAAATACTAAAACGATCAAACAATGCAAGTGAAGATATGCAGCTTCTACGGACAGCAATAAGCAAGTTTGAACACACATCGAGACCATTCACCAACTAAACTTAACGAAGAGCTTGTTAGTGTTTCCCATTCTCCTTCGAGACCATTACTTATTTCACAACATGTGAGGTCCTGCCATTCTCAAGATTTGTTTTCCATCGCTCCCATATCAAATTAGCTTCAAGAAGTAATCAACGACCTTCAGCCTCATCTGAAGATGTGTCTCTACGTACAGGGGTAAGCAAATAGAAAACAATGCATCGAAGAGGAGTACCACCTTAAGAACCAAGAAACTGAAAGGTTTATGGATAATTATTAATATTAGTATGACCGGATTCGAACTCGAGACTTCGGGATTGCACACATTACGTATGAGAATTGATGTACATAATTAATATAAATAAAACGTTATTGTTATTAATTATTAATCACTAAATAAAACATAACGATAGTTAAATAATTAACGAGGTTTGGTTAACGGTCGTTAAATATTAACTAGAAGGACTAAGAATGAAATTAGATGTCGGAAAGTTCTAGAATCCCTTTGGGATGAATAGGCCGATCGGTGGGGTTTCAAACCCAATCCCACTCTAACTTGGTCACCAAGATAAGTTACCTATAAATACAATTCATTGTATTCATTCATAACCCAATCTTGGATCACCAATAACCTAATTTCTTCTCCTTCTCCTCTCCTCTTTTGTGGCGGTCGAATACCCTCACCCCAAGGGTTTTCGATTTTGTCTTAGCTCAAAGATAAAGTGTTTGGTTTATTAGTGATTCAAGGAACTAGCTTTTCACATCAAATCGCTATTAGTGCGTGTACAAGAACGAAGAACAAGCACGCTGAGCTTGTGAATCTTGGTGGTTGATTTAATTGGTGGGTCGACATAGATGTTGGTCGACATTCACAAACCCTAATTTATTAGGGTTTAGGGTTTCTTGTTCTTGATCCTAATTAAGGGTTTTTTCTATAAACCTAATTGCATTGATTCGCAAAAGTACGCACATACTTTTAATTCGGTTAGTTAATTTACAAGTATTATTCCTATTACTCACGCATGCTTTGATGATGATTACTTGTTTATGTAATTGTTATGATTAGTAAAACCAACAGTGGCATCACAGTAGTTAATATGTTGTAATTAATTATCAAACACATAAAAATTGAATCTTTATGATTATTATATGCTTTTATGGTTTCTAGGGTTTTGAAAATTGGAACCCTAATTTTTATTAATTGGGTCGATTACCCTTTAATTGTTTAATTAGGTTTTATTTTTGTAAAACCTAGAAACCCTAGGATTGCATGTATATTTTATGTGGTTTTCATGAATAATTGTTATGTGCCATGATTATATGCGTATCTTGGGTGATAATTGTTATCACGGAATCCATGGTGGAACATGCATGTTTTGCCATGGAGTATTGTTTTTGTTTTTGATTAATTGTTAAGTGATATACACATGTTTATTTATTTAATAATTATTGAATTGGGAAGACCTCAATTATAACTAATAAAATTCGTTATGTGCTATTTGGTATACTATTGACTTTGGCTTACGCAATCGACTTGTCGATGTATGTGGCTCATCTACCTTGTAGTTGAAAGCCCTAGTTGATGTATGCATTTTTTACGCCTAGAATTGTTATTAGAGTTTATTGAAATAATTATGCATGTGGCTAATTGATTTTACATATGTTAAATTGTTTAGTTATATGTTTATATTATTTGAGTGTGTTTAATTTTTATTAAAATGCTTTTTTGTTTATATATTGTTTGACATGTTAGTAAGCAAAAAGGGTTTTTTTATGAATAAAAAATTAAATGGACTAAATAATGGCGAAACCGATTTGTTATCTAAGTATTATTCTTGAACTTTTAATCGATTGATGCGATTGTACTAAATGGTTAGAACGGCTCACCCACTAGAACAAACTATAAAGGGTTATTTAAGAAGTGAGCAGCCTCACCGAATGGATGTCTAAGGTTATGCTTTTGCGCACTCGGTCCTCTCGCCTGTGAGTTCGATTGGAGCTACCTAGTATAACCATTCTATGTACGAAGCATCTTAGCAAAGTTGTAAGTTTCTCAACGATCGATTAAAACTTTGTAGAATTTAATCTTAGCAATTAAAATACAAGTAAGTTTTTCCGAAAATTTTGTGTTATAAAGTTGTATGCATGCTTCTTTATACATAAGTTTTGATTACACGTCAAAATAATTGTACCCTTTAAATTTAAGTTTATGCCATCTAATGATATGAAACACTTGAAGTTGTAATTTAGTTATGTGAGACCTTGATCTAGATTACAATGACAAGGCGAATTATTTTGTTGTGTGAGACCTCAGCTTAATGATTTGCAGTTTCTAAATTAGACAACTTAATTAAGTTAGTTAGTGAGACCTATGACTTAAGGCATAAGATGGGATAAAACATGCTTACATTTTGCATTAATTGTTTTGGCAAAATTGTAAATCCCATATTTACTAGGAATTGAAAACTTGTTTGTCAATTATTGTTCTTCGACAATTACCTATTCTATACTTTCATCACTAGCAGATCAACTGATGTGGTGAAACTATGATAATGAGGGTCCTAGATTCAAGGAAAATTCTATGGTTAATATGAATATTGACCAAGGGTATTTTATTTTCTTGAAAGATTTAATTATCGAAAATACTAAAAATTGAATTTTGTTAATTCTTTTGATTGTATTAATGCAACATTAAACCGTAGAACGTAGTTTGGGCTTTGGTAAATTGATCTAGTTACGTTTTCAAACGAATATTTGATCAAGAAAAATTTACTAAAAGACAAACATAAACTCTTTCCATGGAAGAAGAGTGTGACTCAATCCTATTCCTTTTCATGATTGAGAAAGGTATGTTAGAACATTAGAATTGTCTAAATTCTAATATAACTCATAGCAACTTTAATAGTTAAGAAAATTGCACACAATGTTTTCCTTAAGAGATTTCATTACCTCTCGTTGGTGATTGAATTCTTATATGACATTTTGGTCAACTAGAAAACATGTTTGATATTATATGAGTTATTAAATTAGAAGCTAGACTAATTACCGCAAAATTGGTAAAAGACAAACTAGTATATTGTATCTAGTTGTTTTGATTTGACCAATTAAAGGTGCTACACACCATGTGGGATAGTAGACCTATCGAGAAGAAATTGCATGCTCAATTTTTCAAGTTAATAGCATTGATGGATGATCCATCATCTACAGTAGAATACACTCTTTTAGTACCTAAGTAATTGTTACGAATGGTCTTACAGGGGTAGTAACGTAATAGACGCTATTTTCACCGGTTAATGAAACACTTACAATGTTGTCAAATCCAATGGGAGTATTATGGTGTATTACCGAATAAGACATTATTGTAACGTTGTCTAATTCAGTGGGAGTTACAAGATTTATTATCTTGGTAGTGACTCGATTATTTCTAGATTTTCTTGAAATAATACATTACGCTTAAAAATGTAGACATTCATATTCTCAAGGATAGTCATGAACGTTTCCTTGATAATTAAGTGCTCCTACATCTACTTGTAATGCTTATATATCTATGACACTATCATATTGCTCACATAAACAAACGAATGTCATGGTGTTTATTCGCTATATGGTGTTGTTCTATGCACAAGTGGGAGAAGAATTTATTGTGCATAGGAACAACACATACAAATATGATTAATGGATTCTCTTGATCGTAAGATAAGAGATTAACGTTCTAATAAGATTGACTTGTTTAGAACATGTGTCAAGATTATAACATAGACTTCTTTTATGTCTTATATCATTCAAATTATAGAAACACTTGAAGTTACATTTTAGGTTAAGTGAGATCTTGGCTAGATTGTAATCTCAAGGTAAATCTCCACTTGTTGTGAGATCAGGCGTGGATGATTTGCAGTTTCTTAAGTTGGACACTTCAACGGATGACATAATTAAAATAAAGTAATCTAATGCTATTTTAAATATTTGTGTATTCTTGGAATGACATAAATAGTTTATTAACTTGAAAATTAATTAATTGAAATCATGGCGTGGTGTTCATAATAACTTTAAATTATACATGGTTATGTGTTTCAGATAGACTCACAAACATGAAGTCTTTTAAAGACTTATAATATAAAGTAAGATACTATAATCAGTATGTCTTTTGACTTGGTCAAAGAATACTTATGTTATAAAACATGCAATTGGCTTGAATATTCATATACCATTAAGTTGTCTTAGTTGGTAAATAGGTAAGCCAAATGGAATAAGTTTATCTTAAATATTGTTAGATTGTCTTACAATATTAATTCTAATGAAATCGTGTATGTATATGGAATGTTCGATTAGAAGAATCAAACTTTGTCATATTGTTTGATTCAAGATAACTATATCCTCTTTTCTTCCAAAAGCTATCAAGGTTAGAAAATTGAGTATTGATTGGATATACTTAATAAAACTCAAACCTAGAAGATTAATAAGACACCATTTTAGTATGGAATGTGATGAATCACATTGAGTCTTATATTGAAGTTCTGATTTGTTAAAACTACTTATGGAGTAGGTTATTAACGAATAAGATTTACGAACTGTCAATGTGTTTTGTAATATCCCAAAAGAAAACAATTTGGTGTTGTTCTACTTGCTAAAGTATTTATAGATAGTCTTTAAATTACAAAAGCAAGTGGGAGTTTTGTTTAGATCTTGAAGAGATTAAATTACAATTACAAAACACATAATCTTCTAAAGCACACTAGTGAATATCATGATGAGGTCATATATGATATACCTCAAAATGATGGAATTCTCATTCATAGATCCGCAAGGATATCTCAAATATTTGATATGATGAGAAATATGAATTACAGGATCATGGTAAACCTGTTAATCATAATGATATATTACTATGAATGATAAGATGCTGTCCATGAAGATAATCAACTTTGGATACTTGGTTTATCTTAATAGTAATGAGTTTCTTCAAAGGAAGGAAAACCCTAGTGGTTTAAATCTTTGTGTAGAAATCATATGGACAATATTGTACTTGTGTTTAATGCATGACTCGTGACAAGATTATTAATCACACTTAAGCAATTAACTGTGATTGAATATTCTTTTCTTGGCACATTAAATATATAATGATTATAATTGTCATACTTATTTTCATTGATATGAAAATGACAATGAAATATCAAAACTATTTGTTATGTGATTACTTTTATGAGGACGATAAGTAATACAAATGAGTTTTATGAATTCACATAATCTTTGAAATGTACAACGGCAAGAATCCATAAATGGATATATGCATGCATCTAGGAGATGATTCTTATGTTTAACTATTAAATCAAAGTTTGGTTTAAAAATTAAAATAAGATAATTTCTAAGTATTCCTGAAAGCTAGTGGGAGTATTGTGTTTATTTTCTTTAAATCTTATATGTTGTGGGTAGTAACATTCCATCTAAGCTAAATGTTAAGTTTTAGTTTGGAATGGAACTTCACATGAAAGATTTAGAAAATAAGACATACAACCTTGGAATATATGTTTATTATTAATAAACATGTGCGGTAAAATAAATGAGTCTAATAGAACATGATATATCATTTGGAAAATGGATATGTAGAACATGAATTAAATCTTTGTTTAACATAAGGATTTTTCATGTACATCATGTTACTGTTGTATCATGCTTGAATACAAGATGATTTGACAACATTGATATCTAATGAAGTTATTAGATAACTAGTGTAATGAATATTCTAATAGAATATGTTTGAATCTAGAATTACATTCTCACCGGATTTGCTCTCAAAATTCTATGGATGAGCAATACAAAGAATTGTTGCGTAATTGTCATAGCTAACAAACTTGAAAGTTTGAAGGCATCAAACATTACACTATAGATATTGAAGTTTACGAAAATTTTTAAAGATCATATTGTTGTTTGTATACAATGATGCTGGTTTAATTGAGATGACACTCAATACTAGTCATGGGAGGATTTCATCCTTGTAAATGGCCATGTGAACTAGTTGTGCTCAACCAAGAGCATAGTTGCATTATACAATAAAGAATTAGAATGCTTTAAACTTTAAAAATTGTTTGAAAGTTTGATTGTCATAAATTGGTGTTGAGGATGTCACACACTTTATGAAATATATTATGTGGTAATATCAAGATATTTTGAATGCACACATACAAGAACTTCACTAGTTGAATTCTTGAAATAAGTATTCTCAAAATTTCGATAGATCAAAGTTAGTTGAAATTATGCCTTGTCAACAAGTATGATTGTCATTACTTGAGACATAATTCATTAACAAAGTATTATCATGCATTGATCTATTTAGTATTTGGATAAGGGATGTTTTGAACAAATATTATTTAAATGAAATAAAATAAAATATTGGTTATGTTTATTTTCATTTTCTTAATATTATATCCTATATTTGCATGTTTAATCCGTGAATAACTTATGTTATTCTAAAAGTCCATTGTCGATCAATGATGTGGGAATGTCATTGAATTAAGACAAACTGAGTTTTGGTAGAATATACTTTAAGTATATTGATGCGTGACATGCCAATTACATGATATTCAATGAATTGAATATAGGATGATCCCAACTTTACATGATGATACTTTATGGATCTTTGTCATTAAGTATATCATGAAGTGTTTATCCTCGACTTGAGATACCGGATAATCGTTATGAATGTAGTGCATTTGTGTAAGATAGTCTAACGCTATCCGTGAATCGGTAGTTATAAGGGCTATTTTCGAAGTGTTACAAAGTTCATGAGTTATGTTTGTAGTCAAGAGAATTTGTTTTTTGAATTTGTTTCAAAGCATAATACTATATTTGGGCCCCTCGTAGGATTGGCAAGATGTTTGTAAGGCCTTACCCAAGATCTATCCGAATACGCTCGATGATTTCGTAATCTTGTTTCAATCAAAATACAACGAGAAATGTAATATTAACTTATGAAATGACTTGATCCATATTCATAGTTAATGTAGTATTAGTAACAAAAGGATAAGTAAAATGATGAATCATTAAATGGTTTTTTCCAGAGACCATACTCGATTTGATCCGGGGCATTGCGTGAAAGCTAGATTAACCAATGTCATTACTATATTAAGTAATATCCAGTGGGAGCCGAAAGGTTTATGGATAATTATTAATATTAGTATGACCGATTCGAACTCGAGACTTCGGATTGCACACATTACGTATGAGAATTGATGTACATAATTAATATAAATAAAACGTTATTGTTATTAATTATTAATCACTAAATAAAACATAACGATAGTTAAATAATTAACGAGGTTTGGTTAACGGTCGTTAAATATTAACTAGAAGGACTAAGAATGAAATTAGATGTCGGAAAGTTCTAGAATCCCTTTGGGATGAATAGGCCGATCGGTGGGGGTTTCCAAAACCCAATCCCACTCTAACTTGGTCACCAAGATAAGTTACCTATAAATACAATTCATTGTATTCATTCATAACCTAATCTTGGATCACCAATAACCTAATTTCTTCTCCTTCTCCTCTCCTCTTTGTGTGGCCGGTCGAATACCCTCACCCCAAGGGTTTTCGATTTTGTCTTAGCTCAAAGATAAAGTGTTTGGTTTATTAGTGATTCAAGGAACTAGCTTTTCACATCAAATCGCTATTAGTACGTGTGTACAAGAACGAAGAACAAGCACGCTTGAGCTTGTGAATCTTGGTGGTTGATTTAATTGGTGGGTCGACATAGATGTTGGTCGACATTCACAAACCCTAATTTATTAGGGTTTAGGGTTTCTTGTTCTTGATCCTAATTAAGGGTTTTTTTCTATAAACCCTAATTGCATTGATTCGCAAAAGGTACGCACATACTTTTAATTCGGTTAGTTAATTTACAAGTATTATTCCTATTACTTCCGCTGCATGCTTTGATGATGATTACTTGTTTATGTAATTGTTATGATTAGTAAAACCCAACAGAAACAACTTTAGCTTATATAGAATTGCTCCATTAGTATAAAATTAAAATGCAATCGACAATAGAGAATCTTTGAAAACATGTACAATAGTTGTATTTTATCCATGGCCGTCTACCATCTTTTTGAAACTTTAACATCTTTAACACAATAAGGGACCAAAAGTGTAACAAGTTTTATAATGGATACTGTTTATGTAAATTTTGGTATTTAGAGACCAAAAATATATCAAATTCTACAAAACTACTAGTATTATTTTGTTCCAATAATTTTTGTTGGCCAATATCAAATTCAATATTAAAATAAGAGAAAATTGAATTTAGAAAACAAGGATTGTGTTATTTACTCACCGACGGTTGTATTCTTTATCTCCAAATATGAAGTTGGGGAGATGCGTGATATCTCCGTGTAACTTCTCAAGAAGAGCACAACGAAAAGGTTGAGATCCTTAAGATGTTTTAACTTACAAATGCTATAAGGAAGATGTTTAATCTTTGTAGCCGACAAATCCAGCTCTCCAGAGATTCTAATCGCCAATGCCCTCGTGCAACTTCCCAAGACAAGAATGAATCCAACATCGAGCAACTTCAGACGTTTTAGCATGCAGATGCTATCTGGAAGATATTCAATCTTCTTACTCCTCACATATAGCTCTTCTAAACATTCTAATTGGCCAAGATTCTCCGGTAGCTTCTCAAGAAGAACACAATCATAGACTTTGAGAGATTTGAGACATTTCAACATACAAATGCTATCCGAAGAAATTCAATCTTCTTACTCCACACTTGTAGCCTCTAAACATTCTAATTGGCCAAGATTCTCTCGGTAACTTCTCAAGAAGATCACCATTCTCGACTTTGAGAGATTTGAGACATTTCAACATACAGATGCTATCCGGAAGAAATTCAATCTTCTTACTACTCACATATAGCTCTTCTAAACATTCTAATTGGCCAAGATTCTCGTAACTTCTCAAGAAGATCACCATTATCGACTTTGAGAGATTTGAGACATTTCAACATACAAATGCTATCCGAAGATATTTTATTTTGTAGATGACAAAAGAGCTCTCTACACATTCTAACTTGCCAAGATCTTTGGGAAACTCGAATATCGATTTGAGTTCAAGCTTTAAGCATCAGAACTACAAATCATGTCCGAAAATTTCTTAAAGTCTGTGCAAGCACATAGACCAAAAGAAATAAGCTTCTCAATATTGCCAACTGGTGACGGTAGATCTTCATTATAATAACAACGAAACAGCAACTTTGGGAGATTACTCTTCGGATGCAATCGGCATAAATTTCGGGATATGCCACCCAGACGTAAACTAGCTGAAGACCGACTATCCTTTGGTTCGAATCCACCAATGGGAACCTTGAAATACGAAAACCTCAAACACGAGTTTAAGTTTAAGTAGCCAACTTTTTTCAGACATCCAACGGGAGCGTTAATTTCTACCAACTTATCACAGCCTTCAAGATCTAACCTCTCAATATTTGGAAACAGCTCAAGGTCAAGGCTCCTCAACCTTGATTTACGAAGTTCAAGGTATTTGAGATTTGGACATGCACTAGACACGTGAAGTTCTTCAAGATCAGCACAATCATTAAGAGATAATTTCTCGAGATTCGGAGTCAACCCAAGGTAAAAGGATCTTAACTTTGATTTACTGATATGGAGGTAGTCGAGTTTTTGACAGATAACAGGCATGAAAAGTTCTACTAAATTAGGAAAATTTTCAAAATATAACCTCTCGAGATTTGGAGTAATCCTAAAGTCAAAGGTCGTCAAGTTTGACTCTTTGAGAGAAAGGAATTTGAGTTTTGGAAGAACCCGCCAAAGAAAAATAAGACAAAAAGATTAATATTAGTGTATTAACAAACCAATAAATTATGCAAAACAACCAATCAACAATTATTCTACCTTTTTTTCTCCCTCTTCCCAAAGTTGTTCCATTCTGGTATAGTACATATCAAGTCCAACAAGATTGTTTGCTTGAAATGTTTTGGGTAAATACAAGAAAGGGTAATTCCAACATTTTAGATATTTTAAAGAGTTTGAAAAGTATTACCGGTATCATCAAGACATCCCGCATCTCTTAGATAATAATCTAGATATGGAAAACACACTTGAAGAAATCTAAGTTGCTTCATTTTTCCAAGACCTTTCATAACAGCTTCCCGATTTGTGTTCAACTCAAGAGGATGTAGACATATTGTTGCTTCAAGACCTGTAATACAAAAACAATGTCCGTAAACCTCGGAATTCGTAATGATGCAAAATTTTTAGTTTTCTACATTACAAGTATAATGATCTTTACCTTGTCATTAGCCAATATATCTTCAATTTCCTCTTCAATCCACAATGGCTATGTTTGCTAGGTTCATTCTGGTGCACACGACGAACAATGTTCTTTCCCATTTCTTCTATATGGTCATGCATGCCCAAGGTCAACGATCAAATTCATCGAAATAATAGTTATCGAGATCTCGTCAAGAACTTTTAAACCATTTCTAGCATGAAATCCACAAGATTCAAGAATTCGATTGCATCTTCTCTCAAGAAGCCTTTCAATATACATGCAATATCTAGAAATATTTCCTTATAATCATTCTCCGCACTTGTATAGCTTAATTCCAACTTTTCCCGAGTCTCCTTTAGGGAATTTCTTTAGTCTTTCTATGGCATCCTTCCATTCATGTTCATCTTTACCACAAAGAAATGAACCCAATACTTTGAGTGTTAAGGAAGACCAAGAAGATAGCTTAACAACTTTCCCGATAGCTCTTCAGATCCTTGAGATGGAATCTCCTTCCAAATGCATATCTACCGAGGAGACAAATTGCTTCCTCATCCGATAAGAGATCGATATCTCGAATCTTCACTCTCCGAGCGACCTTATCTGAAAAGAGATCGATATCTTGAAAGTTTACTCTGTGAGCTACCAACACTTGCTCATCTCTCGTTGTAACGATAATTCTACTTCCCGGCTTAAACCAGTTAGGTCCACCGGCTAACGCCTCAAGTTGGTCTATGTGATTCACATCATCTAGAACAAGAAGAACCTTCATACGGTACATTTTGTTTTTCATCATGATTTTCCCATCATCAACACTATCTAGAGTGACTTGTTCATTTAGCACTCTTGAAAGGACTTGTTCTTGTAACTTCTTCAAACCAGACATAGAGGGTTCTGAAACTTCCCTCACATTCGCAAAAAGATTTTGGCTTCAAAATCGCAGACAGATGATCAAAAAGCGACTCTACTGTAGTTGTCTTCCCACCTCCCATGCCCTTGATCCCTATCATGCGAACATCATCAATTTTCATTTTTAAAGAGTCAACAACATCCTTTACTCGAGTCTCCATGCCTACTACCTTTTCATCAAAGCCGGAATTGATGGGACGTAACTCTAGTAAAATCTCTCCAACAATTGTTTTGATAAATTCAGATTCGCGCTCAGATGCATGATAAAAGAAGGTTCGCTTAGCATACCCTATATCCCACATGAACCGTGTTTTAGATCTATAACATACAATCATATATCAAGCAAAAACATGGTAGCTAGCAACAAAATAACAAGAATGAAGGAATTACCCGCCTTTCAATACCACCCACCTGATCGGTCGCTTTTTCGTAGCGGCCTCCATTTCGAAAGCAAATCTTTCTTTTTATTCTTGAAAAGGCATTTTCAACCGCCCCACTTTGGTTTCGGATTGGGTGGGTTCCACATCATAGAATATGAGGTAAGCAGGTGGCTACCATCTTGTGACACTCCATAATCTTGACAAGCTCATCCAAACACCATGACGAAGAAGCATAGTTTTTAAAAACAATGATGTAAAATTTCGAGTCTTCAATGGCTTTGATTAGCTCATCACGATAGTTTTCCTTTATGGATTCTTACATCATCCTTGTAAGTGACAATGCCTTTTGTAGTAAGAGTTCATAAAGATGGCCAAGAAAGTTCATGAGTGTCTTCACCCAAGCTTAAAAACATCATACTTAAACCTCTTTGAATGGATGAAGTTGAAGTGGACGCCATTATTTTTGGTTCGGATGAGTTTGAAGACGATTCTTCTTTTTGGCACGTATGAGTTGAAGAAGATGCCATTGAATAAAAGTAGTAATAGATAAAGCCCACTAGCACTAGCATCGCCGTAATTCCTAATGAAGTTATGGTTGAAGGATCGGAGGAGAAACGTAATATCTTGGTCAAGGTCCACATTTCTACAATCTGATTGCAAAGAAAAAGAACTTGATAATGAGAAGGTGATTGGTTAGGTGTGTTATGATGAAACCCAAGTCGTTAAAAGAGTTTATGCGAAGAAACAAAGGAGTTCCACCGCTTAAAAAAGCCACTCATATGGTCTTTTGGTCAATGAAAAGAAATAGAAGATTCACCGCTTGAAAAAGAAAGATAAGCCGCCCACTTTGCCTTTTGGTCGATGATAAAGAAAGATAAGATTCAACAAAAACAAAACAATACATCTTCTTAGAAACCGCCTTTTACATTAATCTATTTCTCCAAAAGACAAATAAACTCATCAATTTATCTAACAACTTAGAAATCGCTTTAAAGACTTGCTCACATTGTTCTTATATTATTTTTCCACATATGAGCTTCCTTGTAAACTATTGTCCGGCCACTTATACTATATAATTGCTTTATCATTGCTACTTGTTAGTAACAAATTCGGGTAGGGACTTATTTCTAACATGAGTTCATGAAAGACTCTTGAACCTAATTTTCATATTAAGTATCGACGTGAAAAGTATCACTCACTAGGATCACACAAAACACAAAATCCCCAACCTAATCATTAAAACTATTTTTCTTTTTACCAAAAGCTAAGACTAGTAGTAGTGGTGACCACAAACTTGACAAAACAAATTTCGCTAACTAAGTTAGACCAAATGCGTGACCATATGCTCCTAGTAGTGGCCACTTGTTGGAATATTCATATTAATCAAAATCAAATAAAACATACACTATTCAGTACGGGTGTGTATCCAAGTACAAAACAACTCATATCAATCTATCCTTAATAAAACATGAATCTTATCAAAACTAATAATATCACTATTATTACTCCATGAAACTTATTAACCAATATCACATTCATGTACAAACTTATAATCAACAAAATTAAGAGTAAAAATACAAACACTTGTGACATATAACTAAAAGCCCTACGTATTTAGCACCAGCACGAACCCATATCGAGTGCTGCAAAAGGATTGAAATTTATCAACACAAACTTGTGATTTTCGAGAATGAATGCACAAACAAAGATATCAAGACGAAACTATTAAAACCAAAGTGGTAATGGTAATGGCTAAGAAAAACCAAATTTACCTATTTTCAAGCGCCTTTTATTAGTTAACCACCGTTGCAACTAGGGGTGTTAATCGGTCGGGTTGGTCGGGTTAATCGGTTGACCCGAGTTAGATTTTTGACCTAAGTAACCCGAACCGACTATCTTTATTCGGGTTTGGGTCCGGGTCGGTCGGGATTATTGACACCCCTAGTTGCAACCTATATAATTAAAAAGTATGACGAGATAATTACAAGAAATGACTACCGCCGAAACCGACACTGGGTCGGACAAAGAAAACCGAGAAAATCGATCGAACCGATTCGAGTAAACCCAAGTAGTTTCGGCCGGGATTCGCCTGGGTTTTTCGTAGTCGGTTTCGGACGGACGGGTCGGTTCCTACCGATGCTCACCCCTACACGCACGATCTTATAATATGATATAAAGCAATTATTACAATTGTTCCAAACTACAAGTAGAAAACAACTCATATCAATCTATCCTTAATAAAATTAATTATATAAATCACTTATAAATGCTAATTATCGGTAAAAAAAAAAGTGTAAAAAAAAATGTACCAAAATAAGAAGCTGTTATTTATTGTAAACGACAATGTATGTCATGCCTTGCCTACTTAACACTGAAAAATATTATCATAGTTTTATATGACATTAGAACTAGCTTCATCTTCAATATTCTTATACTATAATTGTTTTGCTCATTTCCTACTAAATCTTTTATCATGTTAATTTCCTAATATCACATATGTCACAGAGTATTAGTTCAAACCGAACCAGTTTGGTTCGGTTTACTTTGGTTCGGTTCTCGGTTCATGTTCATGTTTTCCTCAAAATCGGTTTTGATTCCATTCGATTTTGGTGAGTTCGGTTGGTTTTGACCCGAGCTCGCTACTACTTATAAAATACTTACTTGAGAAGTCACATTAATTGATTTTGAGTTTTAATTGACGGTTGGTTTTAAACGTTGACGTTAACCAAACATCCCCAGCATGCACACCAACCAGCTTGAGTCATCCATTCAATCAAGGTTTCAAGATTTGATCCTCATCCTAAAACAAACAAACAAAGAAACAGTTGATGAAAATGAAGAAGGTTAATAGTAATCCATTATTAGTGTTTGCAATTAAATTAGGTTAGTATAATTCGATCTATGTACTTCTATATCTTTTTTAGACATATAGTTTTGAAATTAATCAAATTACTTTTCTTTTTCATTGTTAAATTATTTACTTTCCTCATCGATTAGATTTAGTATTCCGTGCATAGCAACGGAATTTTATAACGACATATCGCTTAGTGATAAAAAAAGTTTATGGGTTATAAACGAAAAATAATAAAAGTTTGAAGATTTGGGGATTAAATATAATGTTTTGAAAACCGTTCGACCGGGTGGTTCAACCGTTGAACTTCCGGCCGAAAATTGGTCGATGAACCGAGTCAACCCTATGGGTTGGATCGAAACGAGTCAAATTAAACCAGTCAACCCGCCGAATTTGAAGCATCCTGTCTAACCCAATTTTCATGTGTATTAATAGTTTCCTTTTGAAATATATGTTTTCAACATTTCTTTTTTAGTTTCAACTTTATTTTTTTACTTTTGTTTTTCCTTTATATATAGTATAGCAGGTACCAAAGACGTTTTGCGGTGGGTACCGTGACGATTAACCGGATAAATAGATCTCGATAAGACCTAATGTAAAACCCTAAAACCGTAAATGCTTTAAAAGACTATAATACCCTTAACAAATAATACGAAATATATATATATATATATATATATATATATATATATATATATATATATATATATATATATATATATATATATATATATATATATATATAACGAGCTCACGATTCGTTGGACACTTAATGATAATTGATATACACAAGATTTGCAAATAAAACTTATACTTATGATATAAATGAATGTCATACATTAAAATGTTACTTATACTACTACTTAAGAAATAAAATAAATAAAAGTGAATAAAATAAATAAGAAGAACAAGTATTATTGGAAGGTAAAAAGAAAGAAAGTGTGATTCATTGTGTCTCCCATTTTGTTCGGCTCCATAAAAGCACCTAGAATACATTTCCTCTCTAAAAAGTCTCAAGCTATGTTCTAAAAGCCTACATGTTCCCATCCATAATAACACTAGCAGGTACTCCAGAATGCGGCGGCGGGCACCTGTAATTATATTTTGCGACGAAAGAAATGTTATTCGTTACACGCTTTTCTAACATTAACCGTATTTAATGAATGATAATTTAAATGAAAATTACTTTAAGGAGTAACAATGAAAAGTATTTCAAATCCAAATAAACATAAGGCCGAACAAAAAAAAAAAAAAAAAAAAAACATTAATAGCATCTTTGAAACATAAGTAAAAGTTGACGGATACCGCCTGTTGCATAATGAATACCAATATAATTAAAATCACAACCTTAGCCCAGTCCAACATAACACCTAAACTTGATCCAACACAATCCCTAAGTTTTTGTATAAGAAACACACTGATCCTAAATGTTTGTCATTGAATAAAACCTAAACACATCCCTCCCCCTATTTCTCTTGCAGCCATCTATCTCACCAACCAATCTTATATGACTATAACCCTTTTATTCATTTTTGCTCATAAACCCAACACCAAAATGCACAATTCTTTAACTTATTTAGGACAAATCTCACAAACCCAAAGACCTTTATGATAACTGGACACAAACTGAGCTCCGTGGTTTCTTTCTTTAAAATAAGCTTCAAGATCTTGATTAGAGGTCTCGGTAAGGTTTGCAATTATAGTTTTTGTTTTGTGTTTTGAGATCGAAACAAAGGAAGGATTTGAACACTTTATGTTCTTGTTCTTTCTTTAGAGTTTTCAGATATTAAAAAGAAGCATAGCTTCACAGATCTATGATGGCCATGTGTTCAAAATCGATTAAGATTTAGAAAGAACACGGTGAGATTTTCTTTTTTTTTCTATGTTTTGATACGTGTTTAAGTTCTATGATGAAATCTTTTCGTGAGTTTGATCTCGTAAACAGGTCTTGAAGTTATTTTGAATCACGAAAGATATAATCGAGATCATTTGCGGTTTACTATACGAGTAGTGTCTTTCTTGTTATCTTCACAAATCGAAAAATAAAACACGCTCCCATCTCTTTCTTTTATCGCCGAACGAAACACAAACACAACCATTTGTTGTTTATTTCGCTAAAGGATAAAAACTTTGGTCGCCTACTTGCTTTGACGTGGATTATTCTTTTAGATTAACAATGAGATGATTTTAAACAAGATGAAAGTAAAGTTTCAAACAAAGAAAAGAAAAAGTTAATATAAGGCTGTTACAAGTTGATGTAATTTGAGACATTTAACTTTTTTTCTTCAGCTTTAATTAAGTGTATGATACAAGCTTCTTTTTATGCTTTAATGTGGTTGTAAGTCGTTTCTTCTTCAGCAAATGTGGTTGTAAGTCTGAATTTTTATGCTTTAATGTGTTGTACATCATGCTTTATTGCTTACAAGTCTGAAAAGTCTGAAAATTAATTATGAGAGAGAGTGGTTTATGCATTATAAGTAGTAGTGATACTAAACTCTATTATTCCCCAGTAAACACAGCAAAAATAACACAGCAAAAAAATAAAGAACCTTCCCTCTCCCCTTCTGTCGACCAAAGAAAGGCTCAAGAGGAGTTTGTACGGGGCCTTTTACTGCTAATATCACGTAGTTGGTTCGAGGTTCGCTTGGTTTTATCGTGGGTCTAGGTTTGTCTTCGCAAATGGTTGGAAAGCACAAAGGGGGTGCTTGGTTATTCATTTTTTTATCCTTGTTGCTTCTCTCTGTGTCACGCTACAAGGTATCTTCCATGGCCTCATCCTTTTCTTTTGTTTTGCTTAACACGGTCATGCGCATGAGTAAGTATTACTTAATATCGCCTTGTATTCTTGCAAAGAAATATGAAACACCTATATACGCTGGTCTAATCTTTTGTTTTGTTAAGCTATATACAAATCACAAATATAAAAGTAACATAAAATCATAAGTCATACGCCCCTTTTTGAATCTGGTTGGTGTCACAAATTGTGGACTGTTTTGCGTGGGTTATATAAGTCAAAAATCTGAATAACATATGGAGACTTTTGAATGCATGTAATCTAATCTGTTTTAAAACGTAACCCACATGTCGTTTTTGGTTTCTGTTATTGGGTCGTATTTATGAGGTGTTGTTTGTTCTCTCATTCTTGGCCTTTGTCGATCTACAACTCAATATAAAATTGCATGTATGTTGGCGTGTGTGGTATGGTGCATTCATGTGTGGAAGTTGTGATTTCATGTGAGTATGTTGTGATGCTTGTGACTCGTTAAATCCATGAGTGTGGTCGGATTTGCATGTCGTGTGGGTGTTATCTAGTGTTAAGATAATCGCTTCAAGAGATCGTTGTATATTGATTTGATGAAATTTCAAATAATAAATGGGACCTTGTGTTTTCTCTTTTCATGAATATGACACTATGAGTTGCATTTTTTAGCGTGGTTTAGACTTGTAAAATGTGGGCCTCGGCAATCTTTATAAAACAGTATAATATAACTAGTGGTTATATTTTATAAATGTGGGCCTCGGTAATTTTCATGAAGATAGAATTTCGAGAATGTTTTGGTTATATTTTCGAGTTTGGTCCTCATTCGTATTTCACATTCCGGCATAATAATATTCGAGAATATTTAAGAAGGTGTGTTATTATTAAACATTAAAATAAGTTAAGATATAACATATAATATTAAAATCCGTTACGACATTAAATGGACCTATGAATAATGGTGAACATTAATTCGTGTAGATTCGCTGAAGAGGAAATAGCTCTCATTTCCGTGTGCTTTTCTCGATTATTTGCATTTGCTTTGATATTCTATCCCTTTTCGCAGTGGTTTCTCATGACTTTCTCGGTCCTTCGACTTTGTTTCGCTTATGATATGCATTGCTATGATTTCCTTGCTATTGATCCTCTAATATTGAACCTTTGCATCACGACCCTTTGATATTGAACCATTGCTATTGACCCTTCCGTTATTGAACCCTTGCTACAACGAACCTTGCTATTGAACTTTTGCTATTGACCTGCTATTAAATGTGTGCTATTGAAACTTTGATATTGAACTATTGCCACTGAATCTTTGATATTGAACTATTGCCATGAACCTCTGAATTGTGAACCATTGATATTGAACCTTTAATTGTGAAGACTTATATATTGCTACACTTTGAACCTTTGTTTGACCCTTCGATTGATACCCGAGCCATTAACTAGGAATGGGTTCCATGTCCGTGTTATTGATGCACCAATGGCATGACTCTAGTGTGTATGAGTGATGTTACACACCGTCCCATTATTGTATTGATTATTGCGCCCGATATATTGTATCGGGCACTATTGTATTCGGCAGGGGCGATGGATGCATCCTAGATTTGTATTGGATTGATATTGATATTGATATTGTATTGGTGATGCGGTGTGTGTGCAATACACCCCTCACATATTGGGAGCTAGCTACTCCATTGGTTACCGAGGTCTCCTCCTATTGTATTGGTATTCCGAGGTCACCCTCCGAATACAATGGCTACTATTGATATTGGGTGCTAATGCCACTATTGATTGTATTGTATTGTATTGTTGGCTCTGGATAGATTTCGACAACCCTTACACTTTTGATATACCTATATTGTACCTTCCGATTCCCACCGCACCATATTCTCGAATTGACCGCCCTTACCCAATACCTTATATGTCTCACCTACTACCAAGATATATATGTTCCATTGCTTTGAATCACACACTCTCATTTCGTTACTTCGCACTATCGCTCCATTCACGCATCGGGTTATTATATGTTTATTGGATTTGTTTATGCTATTTATGTTTTATGTGACTCACCGATTATCCCGCTATGATGTGATTAATATACGCTTATCCGAGTTACTGTTGCCTCGATGATATGTGATCTCACCGTTATGTGAACCTCTGAATTTGTTTGGTGACCATGCTAATGTGTAATCGATAGTTTTGTCTATTTATTATGTGTACTTCGTTAAGTTAATCTCGTGGACTGTGACTATTCGTTGTGTCCTTATTGGCTTATTGTTGACCTGCCATGTTTACATTTCTGTCTATGCTACGGTTTGACTGGGTAAATGGTTCAACTTGTGACGCCTGGATTGTTAATTTGATTAATTGCTCTGCTATGTCTTTAATTCATTTAATTATACGTGTGACTGCCATGTTTTGACTGCTGTTAGTACTTCTGATGTTATGATACCGATTATGTTTAACTTGACTTTTATGATCGCCATGCTCACTTTCTAATTACTTGCTTCCGCTAACATTTAGATTTCTGTTTGGCTTATATGTTGTCCGCTTTTCCCGATTTCTTGTATGCCCGTTGTATGTGCTTATTTATATGTCATCGATGCTTTGCTTTGCTCCGCTCTTCTTGTTATCCGCTCGCTTGATATCTCGATAATCGTGTTCTGCAGATCCTTATTGACCCATTGTTCTCATTTCACCGCAACTTTGTTATCCGCTTCCTTTGTTTCATTTGGCATTTCGCATTTTATTTAGCTTTCGCTTTGTTATATCCTGCTCACCCGCTTTTTAAGCTCAAAGCATTTCTTTCCCCGCAGCAGTTTTAGGTTTGAAGATGGGCTTTGATACCGAGAGTTGGATTATCCGAGATGGGCCAACCCTAGTTACCATATTATTTTGGATTATGAATTTTCCTTGTAAGTCATTGTTTAAATGACTTGATACGTTATTTTTAAGTCTTTAGCTTGTCGGGTTGGGGTGACACCTAATTCCACCAATAGACGGCTTCAATGGGTCATCTTTGATTCATTTTCGGATGGCTTTTTATTGGTTAATCGAATCACGATTTAAACCGTGCTCTGTTGAACCCTTTTATCCTATCGGCTTTCAAAACTATATACGCCATCAACTCTTAGGTTGATATGTTTTCATGTGTTTTATCAATTTGTATAACGTGTATAATAACATGTAATTTACATTTAGTGTTTTAAAAATAACATTAATTAGTGTGTTTAATTATTTTATATTTTGGATTATGTAGAAATTGTTTAAATCAGACATTCGTGAAAATTTTATCAGACTTTTTAATAAGGAGTTGTTTTAATTGGTTATTTTAATTTTGGATACATGCTTTTAATTCATTGTATAATGCGAATAAATTATCAGACTTTTAAGAATGGTTGCTTTAATAAGAGAATAATTACACTATACATTTCTATCACCTTTGGCTTTAAGAATTTCACAAGGTACAAAAGTTTTGATTAAAAAGGGTAAAATAAAAATGCAAGCCGGTTTTAAAAGAACACAAACAGTTTATGAAAATGAAGGCGGCTAATTATTTGCAGCAAAATCAATCGCAGAGAATAATAATAGCATTATCCCCAATTTCTTCTTCCCAAACAAACGATCTTTTTCAACCTCTCTCCCGATCTTATCCCAATTTATTCTCCCTACGTAAGCAGCATTTCATTTAATTAGGTCAATTCAATTTACTTTTTTTTTTAATTGAAGTTGTTATAGTAATAAATACTTCATACATTTCAATTAGTTACCTCTTTGTTTATATAAAGTTTTTTAGCAATTTAATTAGGTTACTTTTATTGTCCGAAAGTTTATTGTTTTTGTAATTAACCGGTTTCAATAATTGACTTAAAAATTACTAAGTCAAAGTGTTCCGTTATACTAGTATTATCACTATTGTAACACTACAACGTATGCCTTGCCTACTCGAAAAAGAAGAAAAAGGTTATCAAACTTACATATAGCACTAGTAGGATGTAGCAAAAAGAAAGCAGTAGTTGTTTGTTTTAATAAAGCGTTTGCTAGCATAGGTGTATGGCTATAAGTACTATGTGAAAACGCCAGTTGCTAGTTGCTTCAAAATGCTCGCTGTCATAGCCTTACAATACATTTTGGTAGCTTTATATGACATTAGAACCAGCTTCATCTTCAATGTTCTTATAGTATTATTTTGCTCGTTTCCTACTAAATCTGTTTTTATCATGTTAATTTCCCAATATGACATATGAGTAGTACTAGTGTTATGTGTGTCAATATAGTTGCTTACTGTGGTTACCTTATAGGTTAACTTTATCAACAATTACGTCAACGTGTTTAAGTATCTTCCCCTGCTGGCATAATGCTAGTTGTACTAATTTTCCAACTCCTTGGAAGGCCTTTATGTAATTTCTATGTAAAGTTATGTTGATTATGTATTATGCAAATATTTGTTGATCGCTTTGCGTGTGGATTCTGTTTGTTTACGGGTGATTTTATTGAATTGTAGGAATGGAATGCTCCAAGTGCTAAGCACGCTCGCTTATTAGAGGGTAGCTTTGCTTCAACAAATTGTGAGTACGCTGCCTTTTATCATATATGTATAAAATTCGCCTAAAACTTGTGTCGCTTATGGAATCTTATATCCCTTTATAACCGGCCTGAGAAACAAAATTGGATATATGGTCTCCGTTACCTGACCAAGGATGGAAACCTTGTACAGACTCAGCTACGGTTCCATGTGAGCTCCTTAACCGCCTCTGTTTCATCTCTCATCATAATTTAATCGA
>CM040242.1:6910291-7146651 GCA_022545495.1 Chrysanthemum lavandulifolium | reverse complement strand
GGTTGACATTTCTACAATCTGATTGCAAAGAAAATTAGGTTTACGTTAACAGAGCCTTTCTTCTTAGCAAATGATTTAATTTTATTTAGAGTTTAAAATGATGATATCTTCGTTTTCATTTCGTTTCATTATGGGAAAGTTTGAGTTAATTTGAATGTACAAGTTTTAAGCATGATGTACAAGATGTGGTTTGGATAGTGGACATGATAAAGAAATATAATCTTTTGCTTTTTCTTTATTGCTTTTTGCTTTTGGTATTCCATTCTTTACTAACATGATAAAGGCCTTTTTTTATATCGACATGATGATTTGTGTAAGAAAAATTTGAACTTTAAGTTGAGTTTATGATTAAATAAATGCAAAGTAACCAAAAACACCATTAAAAACATAATTACAGAATGCTAATGTGTAATCCGATGAGTTTGTGAAGATGAACTCATGTAAAGAATGAATAGTTAGTCCATTAATTTATGTGAAGAAACAAAACTGATTGCAAAGAAAAGTGAATCAAATGGAGAAATAAAAACAACTTGAAAATGTGAAGGTGATTGGTTAGGTGTAAATTATGATGAAAACTTGAAAGAGTTTATTGAAGAAACAAACTAGTTCCAGCTGGTGCAGTGATGTTGAGAAACAAAAGCTAAGATTCACTTTTTGGAAAAGAAAGATAAGCTGCCCACTCATTAGGTCTTTTGGTAAATGAGAAAGAAAGATCAAATTCACCAAAAAGGAATAACCAACCCAATACATCCTCTTGAAATTGCTTATTGAAGTCAAGGTAATTTAATCTGTTTCTCCAAAAGACACAAATAAACTCATCAATTTAACATAAAACTGCAAATTATTCACAGAAATCAAGCAGGCTGAGTAGAATGAGTTACCGACTTGCTTTGGCTACTGTGTGAATCTCATCAATGAAGAGAACAATTTTTCCATTCAAGCAGTAACCTCTTTATGATCACCTTTAAGTCGCTCCTCAAAATCTCCTACGTATTTAGCACCAGCACGAACCCATATCGAGTGCTGCAAAGGATCGAAATTTATCAACACAAACTTGTGATTGTTGAGAATGAATGCACAAACAGCATATCAACACGAAAGGTATTAAAACCAGTGGTAATGATGGTGACAGCTAAGAAAAAACCAATTTTCCAATGTACCTATTTTTCAAGCAGTCTCTTTTACTAGTTAACCACCTGTTTCAAGCGGTCTCTTTTATTAGTGGTGTTTTGGGTGGGGCTTAAGTGAGACTGAATATAGTATCGTCCAAGTTTTAACTGAACAATGTGTGCATATTTGACACTTGAGAACATAAAAGTGACATTTCCATCTGCGCTATACACCTAGCTTTAAGTTCCTCATCTGATGTGGACGAAGCATATATAACTTATCTGAAACTAAAATACATTCGCAATTTCTATTCTGTCATAAATGGAACATTTAATTTTCTAAGTGTGAATATTTATATATGAATTACACATTGTAAACCTTCATCACTTGTTCATTTCAATAATTATCAGTGTAATATATTTTTCACATGTATACGTGATACGTCTATACATGTGAGATGAGGTATGAATTACACATTATACATCTCATTCATCACTGCTAACCTCTTTCACGTACAACAGTTAGTAAATATTTATCACTTAAAGTTTCGTCAACATGTATTCTTCATTATCTCAACTTATCACTTACATTTTAAGTTCTGATAACACCCCTAGTTGCAACCTATATAACTAAAAAAGTATGACAGATAATTACAACAAATGACTACTGTCGAAACTGTGGATCTCGGGTAGGTGTTCTTTGAAGAATTTGGACTGGAGCTGCTTGAATTCTAACCCTACTGCTTCATTTGGTCGTTGCATTTATGTTTCGTCAAGAATTTGGTTATTGAATTTATGTATTCATTGGTTTTTTATTATTGATATGTTTCATCAAAGCACTGCTTTCTAAAGGGACGACATGATGAAGTACAAACTTTTGTAAAATGTTTTCTTTGAAAGCGTTAAAAGTTGATCGAGAAAGAATACTGAAGAGGCTTTATTAGCACATTATAAGCTACTCAAGATAGTAATTTGGTTTTACAGATCAACTTTTTACAAACCGTGTCACAGCTAAACTACTACTAATAAGCCTATTGAACAGTCAATTATCGTTTACTAAGGATAAAATAGTTTTTTTCTGTTATTTAGACAATATCCATTGAAAATAATTATCAAGCAGTGTGTATGTACATAAGCAACATTAAATCAATATGTCATAGCAAACAATCACGTACGATCTTATAATATCATAAAGCAATTACATTTGTTCCAAACTACCTCGTATGATATTATCAAAATTTATATTCATATTAATCAAAATCAAATAAAACATACGCTATTCAGTACGGGTGTGTATCTAAGTACAAAAATCCTCGTATCAAACATGAATCGTATGAAAACTAATAAGATCACTATTACTCCATGAAACTTATTAACCAATACAAACTTATATTCAACAAAATTAAGAGTAAAATAACAAACACTTGTGACATATAACTAAAAGCCCTCCTATATCTGATTCCAATAAAATCATACCTTTTGGTCGGGTTTTTGTTCTTCCAGTAAAAATATGGTGAAGGTCGACATTTCTACAATCTGATTGCAAAGAAAAAAAAAACTTGATAATGTGAAAAGGTGATTGGTTAGGTGTAAATTATGATGAAACTGAAGCTGATAAAATAGTTTATTATGTTGAGAAGCAAAAGCCCATTCATATGGTCTTTTGGTCAATGAAAAAGAAATACAAGATTCACTGTTTGAAAAAGAAAGATAAGCCGCCACTCATAAGATTCAACAAAAAACAAAACAATACATCTTCTTGGAAACTGCTTTTTACATTAATCTATTTCTCCAAAAAGACAAATAAACTCAACAATTTATCTAACAACTTCTTAGAAACTGCTTTAAAGATTTGCTCCAACAATGTTATTATAATTATTTTGTCCACATATGAGCTTCCTTGTAAACTATTGTCCGGAGCACTTATACTATATAACTGTTTTATCATTGCTACTGTTAGTATAAAATTAAGGCAGGGTAGACTTACTCAGAACGTGGTTCCACGAAAGTCTGTTGAACCTAATTTTAATATTAAGTGTCGACGTGAAAAGTATCACTTCACTAGGATCACACAAAACACAAAATCCCCGACTTAATCATTAAAGCTATTTTTCTTTCTTACCGAAAGCTAAGACTAGTAGTAGTGGTGACCACAAACTTGACCAAACAGCCCCGCCAACTCAGCTAGACCAAATACGTGACCATATGCTCGTAGTAGTGGTTACTTGTTCGAATCATATAAATGATGTGCTCTTTTAAGGATGGTCATGTCAGACAACTACAAACACTTTTTCTATAGTGAAAGCTAGAAATCAACAAAATTAAAAGTGAAATTACAAACACTTGTGACATAACCCGACTCGAAGCCCTGATAACCCGATTCTTAATCGGGTCACTTTTTAAAAAGTCAAAACCCGATTCAACTCGACCCGATAACATCCCTAGTTGCAATCTATATAATTAAAAAGTATGACAGATAATTACAGCAAATGACTACTGTCGTAACTGATCATCTCGGCCAGGTGTTCTTTGAAGAATTTGGACTGCTTGAATTCTAACCCTACCGCTTCATTTGGTGGTTAAATTTATGTATGTTTCGCCAAGATATGTTTTTTATCATTGAGTTTATGTTTCGTCAAGAATTTGGTTCTTGAATTTATGTATTGATTGGTTTTTTATTATTGATATGTTTCGTCAAAGCACTGCTTTCTAAAGGGACGACATGATGAAGTACAAACTTTTGTAAAGTGTTTTCTTTAAAAGTGTTAAAAGTTGATCGAGAAAGAATACTGGAGAGGCTTTATTAGCACATTATAAGCTACTCAAGATAGTAATTTGGTTTTACAGATCAACTTTTTACAAACCGTGTCACAGCTAAACTACTACGAATGAGCCAATTGAACAGTCAATTATCGTTTACTAAGGATAAGATAGTTTGTTTTTCTGTTATTTAGATAATATCCATTGAAAATAATCATCAAGCAGTGTATGTTCATATATAACCGGCGAATCATAAGCAACATTAGTTCAATATGTCATAGCAAAAAATCACGTACGTAGGGGTGAGCAAAACCGACCGAATCCCGAAAACTGACACAAACCGACCTATACCGACCGAAACCGAGACTAACCGACCAATACTCGGGTCGGGGCTCGGGTTGGGACAAAGAAAACCGACCGAAACCGACCCGAGTAGTTTCGGGTCAGGATTCGGTTTGGGTTTTTCAGGAAGTCGGTTTCGGGTCGGGTCCGGCCCGATGCTCACCCCTACACGTACGATCTTATAATATCATATAAAGCAATTATTACATTTGTTCCAAACTACCTCCTATGACATTATCATTACTTATATTCATATTAATCAAAATCAAATAAAACATACACCATTCAGTACGGGTGTGTATCCAAGTACAAAACAACTCATATCAATCTATCCTTAATAAAACTAATAATATCACCATGAAACTTATTAACCAATATCACATTCATGTACAATAATTTCTATAGTGAAAGCTAGAAAATCAACAAAATTAACAGTGAAATTACAAACACTTGTGACATACAACTAAAAGCCCTATATCTGATTCGAATAAAATCAACAACAAATTAGACATTTAAAATCATACCTTTTGGTCAATGAAAGGGTTTTTGTTCTTCCATTAAAAATATGATCAACACCTGCATAAGACTTCTGTCTTTTCTTAAATTTACAATCCGGTCCAAAGGTATAGAGAAAAAGTCATTAAGTACATGTGTATTTCTTATGTTTTTTCTGCATCTAAAGTCAAACGAAAATCAGATACTTTCTATCAAATTAGAAAACATTTTTTTTTTTTTAGTAAACATCTTTGAAAAAAAATTAATTAATAATTCAACTCTTACCTAATAAGGAAATATTTTTAAGTTAAGTTGAATATATATATTATTTTAAGTTTTAGATTGAATATATATGTAATTTTGATGCGAAAAGAGGATATATATAAATTTCCTTCTTAATAACGTTGTAGTAGTTTTAAAAATAATACTTTTACATTGACTCTAAGGTACTGTTTCTTTTTACATATAGGAAAGGAGATGGACCCACTAAGTTATTTAAGTATTGTTTTTTTTTGCAAATGAGGCCCATTTTTTCTTTTGTTTCATTTGTTTCTACAAAGGAGAAAAAATGATTCCTTCCCCATCCAGGTGAACTAACAGCCTTAGGACTCTACCTTAGCTAAGAAAAATAATAAACAGCGACTAAATGACCTTGTTTGAGATGGCATTTAACGTCTAGTAGCCTCAAAAGAAAAAAATGGTTAATCTCTTTGTAGCTATGGGGTTTATGTGCGCTAACTTCTGGCTATTAAAAAGGGTAGTTGTCTTGGGATTAGTTCACTCGTAATGTCGAGTTAAAAACCTAAGTAACCAAAAAAAAAGGCAAATATAATTACAATAATGTTTAATCAACTATGAAAAAAATCCCAGTTTGTGTAAGCGACTTATTCATCTTTTTGCATAGTTTGTAATTTTGACTGTTTATATCAAATTAGATGGGGATACGATGCTCATGTTTAGTGGGTGTATGATGTTCATGGGTTATCTTAATACAAGTTGTTGACTAATATAATGGTTTAATTTGTAAACATATTCAACATGACACTTGTGGAAGATCAAGTATGTTTAGAAACCAAATATCTATTTCCAACAAATTGATCTAGCTTCGGCACATTGATAGTGAATGATGAACTTCGATTACTTTGACTAAATAACCGAACTTGAGTTTGGTATCAATTATCTTTAGCGTGAAAAGAAAAGAAAATCTATGTGTGATAAGAAGAGAAATAAGATTTGATTACGTCAACAAAAATGCTATGCTTCTCGAAAACTTCTTTTTACGGGGTTACTTAACATGTTTTAAGTTTACAATCCCACATTGATAATGAAAACCACATGGATAATGAAAGAAGTTTCGCTTATTTATATAATGTGGTAAATATGTTCAACTAGGTTGAGGTTAGTATCATATTGTTGGTTTCTATTGCTCAATGTTGTTTAAAGAAATAAAACAATGAATTGTAGAAAACTAGAAACTACTAATTCATACAAATTCCGAACTTTTTATCATTTTGACTACAATAAATAGGTGGGAAATAGTATTATATCCTTGGCTGCTATGCTAGATATTGTTTAAAGAAAAATATGTTGAATCATGGTAACCATCAAATCATACAAATTCCAAACCTTTAGGAACTACGTGGGTAGTATATATGTTTATAACGTGCCATTATATCTTTGGGGCAATGTCTGGATTAGATGGTGAGATCTAACTTGACGACTGTACCAATCCTCCGTAGAACAATGCATTTTGGCGGGTCGTATAGAAACCAATTTAATCTCGCATTTACGTGAACATGCCATTTTCTGATACAATGAATCTTCTATACAAGAACCATGGAGGATATGCACTTCCAATTGCATTGTCACTAAATAACCGTACCTGAGTTAATTATCAATTTTCACTAACTTGATAAGAAAAGAAAGTCGATGTGTACAAAAAATTTAAATATTACGAGTAATGTCTTATTACGTCCACATACGGTGTTATGACATATGTCTTAAAAAAACCTTTTTAACGGGGTTACGAAACTTGTTTGAAGTTCTAGTCCCACATTGGGTAAGGAGAAGAAATTTTGCTTGCTTGTATATTATGTTTAATATGGCTTAAATAGATTCTGATTAGTTTGATGTTGTTGGTTTTTAGTGTTGATATTGTTTGAGGAAAAAAAAAAGAAAAAACAGTTCAACTCATAGCGAATAGCAATTTGTATAAATTCCAAACTTTTTATCGTTTCTATAATATTCAAGTAATATTCACCTTAATTCCTTAATTTCCTATAAGTAATTAACATGTGAAGCTACATCCCAATGACTATAGGGCCTGTTTGGTACGCAACTTTTTGGGAGCTGTAAGCTTTTTGTTACAATAATAATCTCTTTCAAAATAAGTATTTCCGTTTGAATATATCAACTTTAAAGCTTTTATTTTAAGCAAGTAGCTCAAAATGAAAATTGATTCACGGTTTTTAAATATCTCGGAGTTGTTAAAAATAAAATAACCGATAACAACTAATTTACCAACCACTTTTATTGAAAAGAATCGAACTTTGCAATTTCGTATGTGACTTTTCACCACAACTAATTTCGCCAAACATACCCATAATATAATAACTTGTGAATATTTGAACTAAGAACTTGTAATTTGATTTCTTTTAATGTTGTGGTAGCTTCAAAAAGTAATACTTTAATGTGATCGATAAGGATTTAAAGCGTCGTTTTTGAAGGTTATTTAATCCCTAAACTAATGTATTTATGATCAAATATTGCTTAAATTCATTCCTTTTCACTTTATTATCACATTATAAGCTACTCAAGATAGTAATTTGGTGCACATAATCGTTTCCTAAGGATAAATAGTTTTTTTTGATACTATCCATTGAAAATAATTATCAAGCAGTGTATGTATATAAGCAACATTAAATCAATGTCATAGCAAACAATCACGCACTATCTTATAATATCATAAAGCCATTATTACATTTGTTCCAAATGACATAATCAAAATTCATATTAATCAAAATCAAATAAAACATACACTATTGATGCGGTGTGTATCCAAGTACAAAACAACTCATATGAATCTATCCTTAATAAAACATGAATCTTATCAAAACTAATAATATCACTATGAAACTTATTAACCAAGAGTATCACATTCATGTACAAACTTATAATCAACAAAATTAAGAGTAAAATAACAAACACTTGTGACATATAACTAAAAGCCCTCCTATATCTCGATTCGAATAAAATCATACCTTTTGGCTCGGTTTTGTTCTTCCATTAAAAATATGATGAAACCACAGGTGACCGGAAATGATGATTTGGATCTGTTGAAGGGAGTGTTGGGAGTTTGATTTGTCTAAAAGTACCAAATTACCCTTTACTTGCAAAACTATAAAAGTTGTTAAGACCGTTAATCGTTTTTACCTTACCAAATCATAAAAGAAGATTAAATATCTTGTATTTATCGTAATTCATATTCAAAACTAGTTGAAATATATACTCCGTAATGCACTTATGAAGCAAGAAATGTTATGATGGGAACAAAACTCAAGTGAAATATTTGCGCTTTTTAAATGGTTGAATTGTTAAAGTAAAAAATATCTATAAACTTTTAGTATTTGAATACATTTGTAGCACTTGGCTTTTTTAGTGTCATGTAACAGAGTTATTCATAGATTTTGCTAACCACAACCTTATGGGTTACGAGACATTCGGATATGTGCGCTGCACCGTTTGGTTTTTACGGATTTTTGTTGCAGCATTTTTATTAGAGAATGGGTCGTAGGTAAATGTTTGTTGCGTAAATATTTATGTTATTTTAATCAAATTGCTCTATTTATTAATTTATTGTTTTTGTTGTGATAATGAATGGGTTGTTTATTTGAGGGGTTATGTGTAACTTTACGTTTTCTTTTTTCTCCATGCATGCATTAAAGAACGTGCTTAATTTGCATTTTCAACTTTCAAATTATCTTTTCATATTAGTTGTTTGTGATGGTATTACAAATTCTAGTATTTAAAATACTTTATTCACATTAAAAGAGTATATGTGAAGAGACTTATCCAATCGTTATATTTAAAGAGTCTCTTTACATATAATCTTTTAATATGAATAAGTTACATAAATCATATTTTGCACTTTTGTCATAGCGAATTATAAAACCATTTGTACTTTGAGTATAATAAAAGTAAAAAGTTTTTTTTTTTTTTTTTTTTTTTAGTTAATTACTTAAATGGTCCCTAAGGTATATCGGGTTTCACACATACAATCTTAGCCTCTCGCGTTATCGTCTATATCACGTTAGCCCTTTTTAACGACCGCTTAAGCGTCGTTAGTAAATTGGACAGGAGTATAGGACACGTAATTTTTGCATACCACAAGGACATGACCCGAAGGACCAATTAAGTAATTAACTCTATAATAAATTATGTGGATTTAAGTATAAATTTATCAGTTTTCATTTTTTTAATAAGTTTATGAATTTATTATATACCCCTAGACTTTAAATTTGTGGTTATTTATAAATATTATTATTAGAGATTAAATTAATGTATATGGACAGAATTATGTATTATTAAAGCACGGGTTCCAATGACATGTAAATAAATATATGAGATAGTATATTTTACAAACGACTCATGTTATTTGATTTGAGCTTATAAGCTTATTTGATTTCGGTCTATATTTCATGAGCCAGATTTTTAGGCTACTGTACACTACACTGTAACAAATGTACCTTTTGTACTTTTATTTTTTTATAAGAAAAAATTTTGTACTTCTTTTTAACGAAAAAAAACTTTTGTACTTGTAAACTATTATTTTTATTTCTGCAATCTTTTATACTATTTATCTTTTAATTAACACACCGGTCATCTTACACACATACACACACATTCCTTTTTATATTTGATTTTTTCAATTCTTCTCCAATGCGCAATCGTACATTAATAATACGCTTACACAGCGCGTTCGGGGTCAAAGGAACTTCCTTTTCGTCGAGCAAGTTTTTCAACACCCTAGGCAGTGAACCTAATCGTTGTAGTGTTGTATTAGGGTAAGCCACGGGCATTGATATCGTTCTCTAGGGGAATAGGAATGCTAGTGAGAAGTTACTACACTAAGGTTGGGGTTGAGGAAGATTATTTTTTATCTTTTTTATATTTATTAGGAAATGGAAAGGTACGAATCTCGGCGTTTGGATTTGGGGGTTGGTATTTCTACCGATTACTCCACTTATCTAATTATCTAATTAACTAAGCTAAGGGTAGTCTATGTCTATTGTTGTGTGCTCGTATGATGATTAAAAATGTGTTTACTTAGGTTTTATTACTCCATAGTTATCTCCTATTGATGGTTGAATTGTCACGTCCTTATTCTTAACGTGTTGTGTTTCTAAGGTTGTAGGGTATGCGTTTATCCCTAACTCTTTGAAGCTACCAAAGGTTAATGACTACGAAATCTCTAGGATTCATAAACTTAACACTAAGGTATTCTTTGAATGCTTAGTCTACAATTCCACTAGTAACTATATGCTAAGGTTCAACAAAGATTAATCAAGCATTAATAGCACAACGAATGACCTATCGCAATACTAAGTCAATCACAATTAAGATAAGAGACAACCAATCAATATTCAATAACTAGGTTTCATATTACCTAAGCAAACACACAAATAAATTAGTTTGACATGGAGAACATGCAAGCATACACACAATCAATTGAAGACATAATTGAATTAATGACGTAAAACACTTATCTTGATGTAAGATAGGTATGGAACCCTAAAATCTTGTACAAGACAGCCTAGTTCGGTTTAGGTTTTACTCCACAAAACTACATCAATGGCGAAAAATTCGGATTCTATATATAGTGTTACAAGCGAGTGGCGTCGCTCTTTAATTAAGGGCCCGCCGGTCACCGTCATTAGGTTTTCGCCTTGGCCACGTTATCATTGTGACGGCGCCACCTTATGCCCGCGACGTCTCCTTTAGTCTCGGCGTCGTGCGGATCAAATCTAGGCCGTCGAGTGCGACGCCTACTCTTTTAAACCTGATGCCGTCACTTGTAAATAAGCAATTTGGCTCCGAGTCGTCATAAAACTTGTTCGACGGCGTCACAAGTAGAACCCGCCGTCCCCTTTCAATTCGGCAGACTGGTGTCTCGATTCTTGACTTTGGCCATTTTCTTCGTATATTTGCGCCTTTTCTTCCGAATAAGTGTCATTCCAAAGCAATTTGCCTTCAAGAGACCTAAAAGTGAAAAGGAGCGAAATTAAGTAGTAACGGATACAAAGTGATCAATTAAGGGCTTAAATGACCCTCAAAAGGTACCTTTTAAATCCTTATCAAATATCTCTACACTTGGTATTTGCTTGTCCTCAGCAAATATGCTTTAGCCAATTGATTTATAAATTAGGGGTCATGAAGCATTAGTTTAGAGCGATCCACAACACATATAAGCCCCCAAAAGTCATAACAAGCACGGAAGTACATACTAGCACCTCACATGGGGTGTTTGGATACTCACATCTCTCGGGTGTATATGAAATATAACAAGTTGAAAATGGAAGATAAACACTCATTAACCGGTCCTAGTACATAGATTACCATAGGCTTGAGATGGATCAAACCTCCATCGCTTTGGCGTAAGCACCTAGGAAAGACTATCAAGAGGTCTTTTAAAGGGTTGTAACATTAGGCTTCGGTAGGAAACAAAGGGTTTGGTGGGATAGGCGATTTAGTGGTGGCAAGTCAAAAATCTATATGTTACAAGTATGAGAAGAATGGCGTTGCTAAGCCAAGACTCGACACTCTAAACTCTAGATAACGAAATAAACAAACATAAATTTAAAGATAGATGTAGGATGGTAGCCCGTTTTTTTTTTTCAACACTCTATTTTTTTTCTCTCTTTTTCTTTTTTTTTTTTTTTTTTTTCATACACTTTTACTCAACCATCCTCTACGATAACTTCAAAATGATAGGGATTTATAGGCACATCCCTACACTTGAGTTTTTTTATTACTCTAACACTAATTTGACCCGAATCGAAAAGATCAAAACACTTGGAGTACATTATTATGCAAATAAAGGGAATTTGAATTTAACGTTCCCTTCCCGTAATTTCATAAAATTTAACTTTTCTCATGAGTCCCAATCGTTCCAAAACTGTGTACAAAGGATATGACTCGACTTAGCAACTTATGCAAGCAACTAGATAATTGAACTAAGGGTTTAATGTGCTAACAATAATGCACTAAAAGTGAGTGCATACAAGGTAGGCTAAGGCGATTTAGGAGTTCATTTGGGGGTGGATTGTAAACAATGCTCTTCATTAATATTCCGGAAAACCGAAACATCACGAGAACCGTGAAAAGGATAGGCTCTGAGGGGTTAACTAGGGGTATCGTGTACTAAAGATGAGTACAACGCAAAGGTGTAGGGGAATTACTCAACCGATGTGGAAGAAGTAATTATATTACAAGTATCAAACAAGGGTTATCCTAATGCCTCTTATCATTTAGTTATTTCTAACTACACAAGTGTAGTCTTACTAGCGATCTCGGAATGCATCACAAAACAAGTTCTAGAATCTATTAAACTACCGGTTCACACTCTAAGCATTAAAGATGAATGCTTTAATTCCTCTAATCTAAGGCGATCCTCACATTTTGGGTGGAATTTAAGTGGTAAAGGGTTTTGTGCTAGTCATATAACTTCCTATCCATGAGATGCTTTATTAAGACTAATGGCCCACTCCTATATGTCATGAAAAATTTTAAATTTGGTGCCAAAATTACCACTAACCGATATTTCTCATGGTTTATTACACAAATGAAATTGACAAAGCAAATAATCAAGGATAAGCATAGTTTCAAAGTTCCGCTTTATTTTCCCTCCCACACTTAAACCGAACATTGTCCCCAATGTTCCCGAAAGTATCAAAGTATTGATAATGGAAGGTAATTAAAAACGAAAGAAACTAGTGCTCTCCTGATTAGCTCGGTAGGATCCGTTTGAAGAGGTGGTTACATTTTTCTTCAAGAAGAATGTTTGCGTGAAAAGCTCCTTCTCATCTTATGTATCTTCTTCATGATAAATTAAACCTGCACACTTGAAGAAAACAAACAAAACCTTCGCGTAAAATTGGCGGTAACAATATATATATGACTCTATTAAACTAGGATATAATGCTTGTGGAATGGATGTTTACAAATTTTCTGGAAAATTCCAAAAATTTATAAGTAGCTCAGAAAACAAGAAAAAGTATGTGACAACTCGCAATTTCAGGTCATTTCTTAAGTTTCACTATTTCATCATTTATCGTAAGCGGGTTTCTGAGTTTCAAATCGCGTAACCTTAATGGTTTAGCTGCGAATTCATGATTATATCATCAAGGACATTTCATATAGACTAGGTTTAGTCTACATTTCATTAGCATCATTATCAACACGTTAGTTCATTCATGATTTTGCATTTCACAATAAGCGTAATTTTCATATTAAATAAACGCTATCGCGTAATTAATTATTTTGAACAATTAACTCGATACTTCAAAAGTTATCCCGATATATTTTATACTTACATTAAGTTCATAAAAATAATATTATGAGTTTACCAGTGTTTTAAATTTATTTTGTATATAAATTGTTAAATTTATATTATTACGACGCTTTTTCTTAAAACTACAAGATAATTATTATTTCACTCAAATTATGCAGAAATGTACTTTTTACAATTTTTATGACCTCAATATATTTTACTTTGATCAATTAAAATTTATTTTTAGCTAAAACTATCCTAAATGCACAAATGTATATACAAGTTACCACTTATCTTTATTTTACTTACATTTACTTACACACTTTACATTTACAAAAAAAAATAATATATGTATATGTATTAATATATATATTGCCGACAAAGGAAGGGGGGAGGGTGACTCACTAGAGTTGTTAGATCTTTTCTTACAAAGGTAGATTTATACTCCAAGTACTTACACACACTATCACAATAATTCTAGTTTCAATCAAGACTTTTCTCTCTCCCTTTCTTTGTCTCAAAACCGGCCAAGCCACAAGGTGAAGAAGATTCATCCAAAAATTTATCAAATCAAGTTTTACACAATCTAGTTACACTCTTGATCAAGGTTTTGAAATAAAAACCTAGAGTGTTTAGGATAAATCCTTTGTTCTTTTCACCTCATCAAGTAAACTAGTAAGCATATTATGTCCATTTTTCATCAATCATATTTATTTCATAGTCATTTCATCATATTTGAGCTAACATGCAAGTCTTATGAATATTTATACCACTTTTACATTGTTTTTAAGAGTTATACATATATAAGTCATCCTATAATTAATCCTTGTTATATACCACTCTTGATGATGTTTAGGAACCCATGACACCCTAAGAAGGTGTATGGTAGGATTAGAATAACCGGAGTTGTTTTGAATGGATTGGAATAGGTTTGGTACTAGAGAAACTCATTTCGACAAGTCTTAAAAGATGCATCCTTAATTTGGAAATCTGGAAAATCCGACGGTAGACATAAATTTTGGCCTAGATATTTAGAAAATATACTTTAAAAGCGAAGCCGTGGCCGCTTGAGCGGATTAAAGCGGAGCTATAACGAAGAAGATATGAATTTTTCAAGTTTGACGACGAAATATATATATCTGAAAATTTCGACATGTTAATTCTAGTTTATGCGAGTCAAAAATGAGCCTTAAGCGTTATAAATTATTCGACTTACCAAAATATATTAGTATACTTTGATATGACTAAGGGCATATAATACGTGAAAAGCAGTTTATAACGATTAAATTATACACGTTTACACAAAATTGCAGTAACTTTATTATATAAGAAAAACTATTATATTTCTATTAAACAAGTGTTACGGTAAACAAGTGACCATAGTGAAGGCTATTTTTAACATTGACGTAGAACTTTTTATAAAGTGATGTCTTCTAGTAAAAGTAAGTTCGTCAAGCATATTTTCCAAAGTGTCCAACCGTTTGTCAAGCGGAGTTACAATGAATTAAATACGGTTACTTCAACTTTGCTAAAATCCACCCTTAAGCAATATTTTGGACGCAAATGCCATACTTAACCTATATTTTTCTATATGATCGAGACCTCTAGGACGAAAACTTAAACACTAAAACTTTGAGATAATGACACGAGCTTCCCAAAACCGTTGAGTTAGTTTCCTAACGCTCGACGTGCACCATTTTACGACTAGATTTTAGAGGCCGTTTAGTTACTTACATGGAAATTTCAACAACATTATTTTACAACGAAAGTTATAATTTCACAATAAATCATCGAAACTATTGTAGGATGTCATTTTGACGTAAATACTTGCAAAGTAAATTAAGAATGGTCAAGGCGTCAAAAGAGTATTTTTTTTCGACGAAGAGTATTATTTTCAAAAACTCACAAGTGGTATAAATATCGTCCGAATTGCATGCATAGCATTACATCATGACTTATTACATATCATATCATTCATAATAGGTCATTTTCGAGATTAAGCGCTACATTTGATGTATCCACTTTTGTCATCGTAATCATTACAACGGTGAGTTCATAGCCCCACTTTCTATTACTTAATTGTTTACAAACCCTTGGGAGATACATGCTATATTTTAATCGAACACAAATGCTTTGAACATACGCTATATCCAAATGTTTTATTGTCACTAAGTAATCAATTGCCATGTTTGAAGTCCCTACATCATGCACCATTAGTCACTTTGCGGTGAAGCGAATATTGTGAATAGGCTATTGGAATTAACACTCCATTCTTATTGACCCGGTTAGGGAAATCGGCGCACTATATTGAATCATTAAGGTAAATTGGCAAGTTTACCTATTAGACTCGCGATGAAACAATTTTACCAATTTCTATTGAGTGCGAGGTTTACGCTTAGGTTGTCATGAACTTAGTGAAATAAATGTTGTTTTGTTTTCAACGATGAGTGTGAATCAATTTGACTCACACTCTGAATATTGTGTCAAAACGAATTAATTAAACCTATGGATTTCACTCAACCTTTGTGTTGACTGTTTTAAGCATGTTTTATCTCAGGTATCTAAGGCATACACATCATGACATACATAAGGATTTATCATAGAGTCGTGGTGACGACGCGTCTCTCATGGATTTTATGCACTTTAAAACATCGTTTGAATTGTAACAAATTTATTCCCGTACATAGTAACTTTCATTTGGGACCTATACTTTGTAAACTCTGATTATTTTATTAAATCAAACGATGTGTTTTCCAAACGACACTTTAGGTCGTTCAATATACTATGCTTGTGATGCTATGATGATCGATCCCGAGAATTCCATTCATTGCAAAGCAGTAATTTGGGGTGTGTGATTGGCATCGAGCTTGTTATAGAGAACTAGGTTGCATCATTTACCCTAGACTATAACTACATCATCATAGCATCTCATCATTTCATCATAAGTGCATATTCACTTTACATGCGGTTTATGCCTACATTTTTCGAGTTATTTACTTTCATTTCAAATCGATTGTCACATGAATGCCTTCAAATACCCATTCCATTATCCTTTCCTCATACTCTAATGTGGAGAATACCTTGTCATTCCCTATCATGATTTTAACATCAGTTGATTCATTACCGATAACGTCGAATGCCGAGACAAAACCTTTAAGTAGGGCAAAGTCACTCTCACTCCTTTGTTTCACCACTAACATGTCGAGTTACACGCTATTCACACACTAAGTCACTAAACCATCATACATTTGAAGCACTTACGACATCTCATAACCCATTTCTTAGGAAATCGTCGATCATTTTGAAAAATAACCTCAAACTTATCATTTCTTATCACATCTCGTGGGCGTTTATTATTGACATCGGACTTTGCTACATCTCACCTTTCCTTTTATTTTGAAGAAGATATGGCGTCAAGAAAGCTGCACCGAATTGACACAAGCGGCTATTCAAAAGTTGGTAAGGATAGCATAGCCGATGCTTTAAGGATCGAAAGGAAACGGTGGTCGCCGAGGTCATGATTCTGTCAAGCCGCTAGACTTCTTCTTCTTGCTGCGAAATCAGGAGGGTTCGGAGTTAGAAGTTGTTCGTATAAGGATTTCAAAAGTGGAGATCCCACTAAGTTTAGAAGTCTTGAAGGGCCCTTGCCATGGTTAGATGGTTCGAGAAAATGGAGTCCGTGTTTTGTTATGTAATTGCCGGATGATAGCAAGGTTAAGTTTGCTACGAGTACACTACTTGATGGGGCGTTGTCATGGTGGAACTCTTATGCTCACCGATGGGAATGAAAAATGCTTTCAAGCTCACTGGGAGCAATTCAAAGGTTTGGTAACAAAGAAGTTTTATCCGTATGGAGGTGAAGAAGTTGGAGACCGAATTCTATGAGTTGGTAACTATTGGGTATGACATTGATACTACATTCGGAGGTTCCAAGAATTGGCCGTGTTATGCCCATCTATGGTTTCGGATAATGAGAAGCTCTGGAGGCTTTCATTGAAGGACTTCGAGATTATTCAAGGTGATGTGACTTCTTTGTTCCACAAACGATTGAGGAATCTATTAGAGTGACTCGAAGCTTATGGCACAAGTGGTAAAGAGAGGAAATATCACCAACACCAACCGAAACCACAATAACAACAACGACGATAACCAAATCAACAACAACAAAAGAAAATGGGAAAATGACCAAGGAGGTTATAATAACAACAACCAAAACCGTAACACTAACCATCACCAACAATGAATAGAGACAAGAAGGCTGCAAGGGTTTATGTTGTCGCACCAATAGAAAGCGAGAGGTTATGTTGGAACACACCCACTATGTAATCGATGTAAGTTTCATCACTCGGGTCCTGCTCGCCAAGTGCCACAAGTGCCAAAAATCGGGACACCCAGCTGTGGATTGTAGAGGTAAAGTCGTAGTCACATGCTTTGGATGTGGGAGCAAGGACACTATCGAATCAATGTCCTCAAAACCAAGGTCAACAAGTTGAAGGTGCTCATGGAATGCATACATGTTAGGAGGAGGAGAAGCTCGTCAAGGTATCAATGACGCGAAGACTAAAGAAGTTCGAAACTAACGGTCTTATTTTTCTTTATGTACTATGTTGTACTATGTTGTACTAAGTTTATGTCTTCCATCATATTCGGATCTTATGACTTAAGATGTACTACTTTGCTAAACCACTCGTTGTAAAATATTCTCATCTATCGTACTTATTTTCTTTCCGATTTGTTATTACTACGAATTTTACTTCCTTTTACTTTATCGACCATTTTAACGATACGGTTTAAATCTTTGTAAACATTGAGAGTTATAACAACTAAAAGTAAGCGTCACATTATCGTTCCTTAATTATACATAGCCTAGCTAACTATGTCTAATTCGGAGGGATCATGTTATGTTGGGAGCGATTATTTATAAATCTTAGTGCAAGCAAAATTTTCACATATTCCAGCGATCAAAGTGATGCTCATCGGAGATATTCGAAAATGTTTTCTACTACGATGTTTTGTACACTCTCAATCATCGATAACCGTAACGACACTTCTCCATGTTTCTCTCCTCGATATTCATCATAAACTCAAAAATTCGATAGACTAACGAAATCAATTCGTGGATGAATTCCATTTTGGTTGGGTGAATGTGACAACTTCGCAATTTCGTGTCATTTCTTAAGTTTCACTATTTCATCATTTATCGTAAACCGGGTTTACGAGTTTCAAATTGCGTAACCTTAATGGTTTAGTGCTGAATTCATGATCATATCATCAAGGACATTTCATATAGACTAGGTTTAGTCTACATTTCATTGGCATCATTATCAACACGTTAGTTCATTCATGATTTTGCATTTCATAATAAACGCGTAATTTTCATATTAAATAAACGCTATCGCGTTATTAATTATTTTGAACAATTAACTCGATACTTCCAAAAATTATCCCGATATATTTTTATACTTACATTAAGTTCATAAAAATAATATTATGAGTTTACCCAGTGTTTTAAATTTATTTTGTATATAAATTGTTAAATTTATATTATTACGACGTTTTTCTTAAAAACTACAAGATAATTATTATTTCACTCAAATTATGCAGGAAATGTACTTTTTACAATTTTTATGACCTCAATATATTTTACTTTGATCCATTAAAATTTATTTTTAGCTAAAACTATCCTAAATGCACAAATGTATATACAAGTTACCACTTATCTTTATTTTACTTACATTTACTTACACACTTTACATTTACATAATATATATATATATATATATATATATATATATATATATATATATATATATATATATATATATATATATATATATATATATATATATATATATATATATATATATATATATGTATTAATATATATATTGCCGACAAAGGAAGGGGGAGGGTGACTCACTGGAGTTGTTAGATCTTTTCTTACAAAGGTAGATTTATACTCCAAGTACTTACACACACTATCACAATAATTCTAGTTTCAATCAAGACTTTTCTCTCTTCCTTTCTTTGTCTCAAAACCGGCCAAGCCACAAGGTGAAGAAGATTCATCCAAAAATTTATCAAATCAAGTTTTACACAATCTAGTTACACTCTTGATCAAGGTTTTGAAATAAAAACCTAGAGTGTTTAGGATAAATCCTTTGTTCTTTTCACCTCATCAAGTAAACTAGTAAGCATATTATGTCCATTTTTCATCAATCATATTTATTTCATAGTCATTTCATCATATTTGAGCTAACATGCAAGTCTTATGAATATTTATACCACTTTTACATTGTTTTTAAGAGTTATACATATATAAGTCATCCTATAATTAATCCTTGTTATATACCACTCTTGATGATGTTTAGGAACCCATGACACCCTAAGAAGGTGTATGGTAAGATTAGAATAGCTTCGGAGTTGTTTTGAATGGATTGGAATAGGTTTGGTACTAGAGAAACTCATTTCGACAAGTCTTAAAAGGGTCTCGTCCTTATTTTGGAAACTGGAAAATCCGACAAGAGACATAAATTTTGGCCTAGATATTTAGAAAATATACTTTAAAACGAAGCCGTGGCCGCTTGAACGGATTAAACGGAGCTATAACGAAGAAGATATGAATTTTTCAAGTTTGACGATGAAATATATATATCCCGAAAATTTCAAACATGTTAATTCTAGTTTATACGAGTCAAAATGAGCCTTAAGCGTTATAAATTATTTCGACTTACCAAAAATATATTAGTATACTTTGATACGAAGCTAAGGGCATATAATACGTGAAAAGCGGATTTGTAACGATTAAATTATACACGTTTACACAAAATTGCCGTAACTTTATTATATAAGAAAAACTATTATATTTCTATTAAACAAGTGTTACGGTAAACAAGTGACCATAGTGAAGGCTATTTTAACATTGACGTAGAACTTTTATAAAGTGATGTCTTCTAGTAAAAGTAAGTTCGCAAGCATATTTTCCAAAATGTCCAACCGTTTGTCAAGCGGAGTTACAATGAATTAAATACGGTTACTTCAACTTTGCTAAAATCCACCCTTAAGCAATATTTTGGACGCAAATGCCATACTTAACCTATATTTTTCTATATGATCGAGACCTCTAGGACGAAAACTTAAACACTAAAACTTTGAGATAATGACACGAGCTTCCCAAAACCGTTGAGTTAGTTTCCTAACGCTCGACGTGCACCATTTTACGACTAGATTTTAGAGGCCGTTTTAGTCACTTACATGGAAATTTCAACAACATTATTTTACAACGAAAAGTTATAATTTCACAATAAATCATCACGAAACTATTGTAGGATGTCATTTTGACGTAAATACTTGCAAAGTAAATTAAGAATGGTCAAGACGTCAAAAGAGTATTTTTTTTTCGACGAAGAGTATTATTTTCAAAAACTCACAAGTGGTATAAATATCGTCCGAATTGCATGCATAGCATTACATCATGACTTATTACATATCATATCATTCATAATAGGTCATTTTCGAGATTCACGCTACATTTCAGTGTATCCACTTTTGTCATCGTAATCATTGCAACAGGTGAGTTCATAGCCCCACTTTCTATTACTTAATTGTTTACAAACCCTTGGGGGAGATACATGCTATATTTTTAATCGAACACAAATGCTTTGAACTGTACGCTATATCCAAATGTTTTATTGTCACTAAGTAATCAATTGCCATGTTTGAAGTCCCTACATCATGCACCATTAGTCACTTTGCGGTGGAGCGAATATTGTGAATAGGCTATTGAATTAACACTCCCGCTCTTATCGACCCGATTAGGAAATCGCGACTATATTGAATCATTAAGGTAAATTGGCAAGTTTACCTATTAGGGTCATGATGAAACGATTTTACCAATTTCTATTGGTACGAGGTTTACGCTTAGGTTGTCATGAACTTAGTGAAATAAATGCTGTTTTGTTTTCAACGATGAGTGTGAATCAATTTGACTCACACTACGAATATTGTGTTCAAACGAATTAATTAAACCTATGGATTTCACTCAACCTTTGTGTTGACTGTTTTAAGCATGTTGTTGGTTTGTGGGAGTTCGAAAACACGACAAAGCAACTAGATGTGTGTGAGCCGATGGGGGCACACGCGATAAACACGAGTATACGTGTTGAACGTAACTTATACTTGAATTGTAACTTACCGTTTATGCATTCAACCGACCCGATCATTATATTGACCCGGGTCGTTTTAGCTATCTATTTGGGTTGTTAAGTGAAAGCCTTGGGCCTTGTGTTTCACAACCGATCGGCAGGAATTGGAGTGGGTTGGGTTTGTTTTGTGACTTGTCGACCAAGCTAGGGGTTTTCTCTAGGGTTCGACTTGTGCACTATATAAACTCTCTCCACCTCTTGTATTCTCATGCATAATATCGACTTCTAAACCCTAAAACCGATCTTCTATTCATCGTTTTTCTTCTTGGTCGATTGGCTTCACAAGTTGACAAAAGTACTTGGTTTTGATTCTAAACTTGTTTAAGTACAAGTGTTTAGATAAATTGGTAAAGGTTGTTTCCACATTTCTGGTCGACACAAAAGGTAAGCGTGTTGTTTCTTTGTTTCTGGTGGACACAAAGCGACAAAAATAGTGGGTCGTAAAGTAGCTTGTCTATTTGTTGGTTTCTTGCTCGTGGTATTTTATATATTCAAGTAACAAGTGGTTGTTTGTTTTTAATTGTTACGTTCTCGACTAGCTACATCGAACGTATACGTGAATCGGGTTTGTGTGTGATACTCTTCGAGGTGTTTACTTTAAACACTTAAAGGTTTCGTAAGAGTTCTTGTTCCGTAACTAGAGTTCAATTGCCAAGCAAGGTTAGCTTTCTTTATTCCCTTTTAATTATTTAATATTGTATTAAATTATGTGTTTATTAATTACGTGTTAACATAATTGTATTAACTAGATCCATTATCCGCTGCGTACTCGTAGAGGTTACTGGTTAACTAGATCTAAAATCCCAACACATGTTTTATCTCAGGTATCTAAGGCATACACATCATGACATACATAAGGATTTATCATAGAGTCGTGGTGACGACGCGTCTCTCATGGATTTTATGCACTTTAAAACATCGTTTGAATTGTAACAAATTTATTCCCGTACATAGTAACTTTCATTTGGGACCTATACTTTGTAAACTCGATTATTTTATTAAATCAAGCGATGTGTTTTCCAAACGACACTTTAGGTCGTTCAATATATCTCAGAATCGTGATGCTATGACGATCAATCCCAGAATTCCATTCCACGCAAAAGCAGTAATTTGGGGTGTGACAAAGTAATAAGTTGTTTATGCTCCTCTGGCGCGTCGGTTGCGATCTGACGATTTGTCAGTTATCTGACGAACCTGTGCGATTTTCGGAAAAATTATGGAACATTTTTATCTTTAAAACTGGAAAAATTTCACGCAAAACATCAATTATGACTCGATACAAGCATTTGACTCGAACAAACAAACATGTATATCTTTTAAATAATTGTAATTCTCATGTTTACGTTTCTTTTGAAAACGTGTGTAATCCTCCCTACACTTATCCCTTATGTAAAATACATTTATATGTAATTAAGACGAGGTTAAAGACAAAATAAAGCATTTTTACAAATTTAAACATGAGAATAAACAATCAATAAAAGATACACGACACAAACATAGACAATCCATCCACACAAGTCATAGATAAACCACATGCAAATATACATACACATCAATTTGTTCAACGTTCACCACAAAGTTAAGATAGCCTAGATTATTACATGCCCAAATAAAATTGTTCCAAAAACCAACCATTCCTAATCATAAAATATCCATAAACAAATACATGAGTCACTGGGAGGGTCTATAACAAGAGTCATAACCGGGAGGAGGTGGCCTGTATCCATAAGGCGGGTAATCCTCCTTCCGCCTCGGAAATGGATCGATCTGCAGGTGTGGGTCGAGCTGATCACGCATGGACAGATGCTACATCTGTCTGACGGTATGATCATATGTCCAACTAGCCCTCTAGTCCTGCTGCGCCATCCACGTGTCCATACGGTCCATCCACGCTCCCTGGTGGGCCTCTAATCTCCACTGGACATGTGTCGGTAGGCGTCAGCGGAGCCTCCTGCTCCATCTCCCTGCTGGTATGCTGGCATCTGTGGCTCGTCATCATCGTCATCATCACCAACCTGAACATCGGGCTGAGCACGGAACCATGCATAGCCCCTACCATAATCCATGATGACATCCATAGCTTTTAGGGACTTAGCTTTGACGACCATTGGTGCTGCCACCACATTAAGGTATGCGGGTGCCTCCCCTGCCAAAATGCCAAAGGACTGGGCCAACCGGGTGATAAACATGCCTCAATACACCTTATCCTCAAACCTCATCCCACTAGCAGTCCTCAAGTAATCGGCCAACCGAATGGGATGTTACAGTGCACTTGCCGCCAACATGCATGAGATAGAATAGATCGGTAAAGTGACACGATGACTCGTGCTGGAGCCCCGTGATAGAGAAAGTGAGGCAGCGGTGCACGAACCTAATCCGTGGATCCCGGATCCGAGGCGGTACTCCAAGAACGCACTCCCCGTTAGCTATTGTGTTCCAAAACTGAATACCCAACATGTCGTCCCTATGGGTAATCCCGGCTGCCAATTTAGCCCTAAAAACATCGCTCTCAGTATCCCCAGCAGCATATAATCCCAATCTCCATCCAAACTCAAGTATCGACATAGCCCTCCATTCTCCACCTAACCCCCCTGAAACTCAATGTTATCCAGACGTGAATTGATATCCATCATATAAGATGCGTGAAATTCACGCACCAACTCACCATACACGGGCTCACGCATCCTAAACAGCCTTTCCCAATGGGGGTCAGTGAACTTGTCCCTCCTAAAACTGTTCGAGACTCTCTAGCCAGATCATGCTCCTCAAGAAACCCCCAGTCCACAATAGCCCCTGAGTCAATAGTTTGATGAAGCAAATCATTGTAACGGGTTTGGCACCCTTCCTCAACAAATACTCCCCACCCAGCAATCGTGCCAGCTATGTTTTCCTAGGTACTAGAAGATTGTCCCCTAGTTCTCTTCGTTCTTCTGCTCATCTGAAATAGGAAATCAAATAGATGGGGAACAAATGAGTAACATTCGTGATGGTAAGGACGACGTCAGAAGGTTCTGACGGCGTCGCAACATAAACCTGACGCCGTCACCCCGACAAAATTTTGAATCCAACATTTGCGAGGGAAAAATCCAGGTTTTAACCCTTGTTGCAGCAACAATGGTATATTGGCTAGGTGGTTTTAGTTCCTAAGCCGTCAAGGCTTCTCGCAAAGTTAACCCCATATGATAACACTACCATTCGCCTAATCTTAAGCCTAATTAACAAGATTCATGGGCGACATTTAGCATTAATCAAACCAACTTGGGGGTTTTCGGATTGAAAAGGCAAAATCAAAATTGAGCATGAAATCGAGCAATTGACTAGACAAAGATTAACATGTACTACTTACCTTGTGAAGATTGACGCGCAAAATAGTGAATTTAATGTAGAGAAAATGTAGTGGTGTGGTGTGGGGCGGATAAAATGCGAGGGTAAAGAATGAAAAGGATGGTTGGTGTTTTTATCCGTCGATCTCGGCTCGATGGATCGTCGCTCTTTATGTGATGGCGTCGCCCAAATTTTTGCAAAAGAAAATGGTTTTGTTAATCACTTGGGATCAAAAATCGATTACTATTTTTGACAAAGATTTTGGTTTTATTTTAATATTTATTTTGTCAATCCACCCACAATCTACATGAAGGTAAGCAACGATATGTCAAATTGTCTTTAAATTGTGATTCTAGAAATACACGAGTATGGGGATGAGATTCTTTGATCCGAGTTTAAACCGAAAGAACTTTTCCTAACATTTGGAAAGTCGGGAAGTGACACGCACCTTTCCAATAAATATGTTCCTAGAGAACAAACGGGAGTGTTGAGGCAAGAATTCAAACAAGGATGTGATTCCTTAAGGGTTTGCCCGCTTAATGGAATTGGAGAGGGTTTGGGAGTCACCCAACGTGTTCCGGTATCGCATATACCTTTTCTATCTTTTTAGGTATATTGTTCTTTGTGATTTCTTCACGGATTTTCAGCATGAAGTTGTTAGCTAGTCCCAAGAAAGTGTCGTGAGTTTTTCGCATTTGAGCTTCGAGGCGTTTTATTTCCTTTTCTTGCTTGTGGACAAATGTCAACATTATGTCCTCGAATTCATCTTGTCGGGATTTTCTTGGGAGCAAAAATTCCTTGACCGCATTCTCATGCTTATCAGCATGGGTGGTTACTTCCATTAATGCATTCACTTGCGCCTCCATACTCATAATTGCTTGTGTTTGGAAAGTTGGCCCGTTTTCCTGGAATACTGGAATTTCCCAACCTTCTTCTTCATATTGAGCTAGGTCTTCGATGACCTCCCAACATGCTTCAGCATTGAGGTTACTTAGCCTTCCACCGGCGGCATAATCAATGGTTCGTCGGAGGGAGGGACTGACGTGATCATAGAAGAGTTGGACTTGAAGCCAAAGATCAATGCCGTGATGAGGGACTCTATGGAGTAAGTCCTTGAATCGAGTCCATGCTTGGTAGAGAGATTCACCTTGACGTTGTTGGAACATCAAGATTTCATTCCTAAGCTTAGTAGTTCTCCCTAGTGGGAAAAATTGAGCAAGGAAGCGAGTGAGATCATCCCAACTTGAGATGGAGCCCGGGAAGTCGCCAAGCCAATTACTAGCTTGGTCCCGTGAGAGAATTGGAAGAGACGCGGACGCGTGGTATCCCGAGTAATAGCATCGAGGTCGATGGAATCGAAAATTTTAAGGAAATCCTTAAGATGTCGATTAGGATCTTCTAACGAAGTCCATGGAATGCACATCCGTTTGCACCAACGGATGGTGTCGGATCGCAGGCCGTAGTTTGGGCTTGGTCGGGAAGCTCAATGGTGTTCCTATAGCCTAGGTGGCTTGGTCTCTAGTATTCACCAAGAGTACGGCTTCTTGGTGGGTTGATGAGTGGTGGTTGGTTATCACCTTCCATAATGAAAAGTGATGGGGTTACTAACAAAGGTCATGAAGAAGGGGGATAGACTACGAGGAAGCTAAAAATGGGAAAAAATGCTTACTTGATAGGAATCAAGCAAGGAAACCTAAACGAGGTGGACTCTAACTAGCTATTCTATTCCCGCAATGCGCCTAAAACTTGACACGCTTACACGTGCGTTTGGGGTCAAAGGAACTTCCTTTTTCGTCGAGCAAGTTTTTCAACACCCCAGCGTGAACCTAATCGTTGTAGTGTAGTATTAGGGTAAGCCACGGGTATTGATATCATTCTCTGGGAATAGGAATGCTAGTGAGAAGTTACTACGCTAAGGTTCAATGAGGAAGATTATTTTTTATCTTTTTTATATTTTTAGGAAATGGAAATGTATGAATCTCGGCGTTTGGATTTGGGGGTTGGTATTTCTACCGATTACTCCACTTATCTAATTATCTAATTAACTAAGCTAAGGGTAGTCTATGTCTATTGTTGTGTGCTCTTATGATGATTAAAAATGTGTTTACTTAGGTTTTATTACTCCCTAGTTATCTCCTATTGATGGTTGAATTGTCACGTCCTTATTCTTAACGCGTTGTGTTTCTAAGGTTGTAGGGTATGCGTTTATCCCTAACTCTTTGAAGCTACCAAAGGTTAATGACTACGAAATCTCTAGGATTCAGAAACTTAGCACTAAGGTATTCTTTGGATGTTTAGCCTACAATTCCACTAGTAACTATATGCTAAGGTTCAACAAAGATTAATCAAACATTAATAGCACAACGAATGACCTATCGCAATACTAAGTCAATCACAATTAAGATAAGAGACAACCAATCAATATTCAATAACTAGGTTTCACATTACCTAAGCAAACACACAAATAAATTAGCCGGACATGGAGAACATGCAAGCATATACACAATCAATTGAAGACATAATTGAATTAATGAAGTAAAACACTTATCTTGATGTAAGATACGGTATGAAACCCTAAAATCTTGTACAAGACGACCTTGGTTCGGTTTAGGTTTTACCCACAAAACTACACACCGAAACCGAAAAATTCGGATTCTATATAAGTATTACAAGCAATGACGTCGTCACTCTTTAATTGTGATGCCGTCGGTCGCCGTCATTAGGTTTTCGTCTTGGCCACGTTATCATTGTGGCGTCACCTTATGCCCGTGTGTAGTCTCCTTTAGTCTCGACGCCGTTCGGATCAAATATAGGTCGTGCGAGTTGGCGCCCTACTCTTTTAAACATGTGCCGTCACTTGTAAATAAGCAATTTGCTCTTGAGTCGTCACAAAACTTGTTACGGCGTCACAAGTAGAACTGGCGCGTCCCTTTCAATTCAGAATTGAGTGTCTCGATTCTTGACTTTGGCCATTTTCTTCAGATATTTGCGCCTTTTCTTCCGAATAAGTGTCATTCCAAGAATTTGCCTTCAAGAGACCTAAAAAGTGAAAAGGAACGAAATTAAGTAGTAACGGATACAAAAGTGATCAATTAAGGGCTTAAATGACCCCTCAAAAAGGTACCTTTTAAATCCTTATCAATTAATCCGTGGCAAATGTCTAAAGGTAAATATATTTTTTATGTTTCTATACTTGATTTTAAGGTTAATTTGTTTCAAATCTAATTATTTGTGTTAAACCCTTTATGCAGCAAGAGGCATCAAAAGAGGTGGTGGTAGATGAAACATTTGAGCAAACACTAGAGGATTCATTTGATCAAGAGATACATGATGAACACAAAACTGAAGTTCCTGAAAATGTCAATGGTGATGGATGGCTTACTGAGGAACATGAACATCAACTAAAATTAGATGAAGAGACATTAGGAGAAACATTAAAAGAAGAGGCAAGGGCTAAAAAAGAGTTGGATGAAAGAATTAGGCAAGAACGAGAGTATGAGGTGATGTTGTTGTTGGAATTTGAGGTGATGGAATCTGATTATGAATCAATTTAATATGTAATTTACTTTTTGCAATAATAAACATTGTTCTTAAATGCCATTTATGTTGTACAACTTCTCTTTTCTCTTGGACAAGTTTGGGAAAATCTCAGGCACCGCAAAGAGCTCCGGGTTTCAAATACCGTCACGACTTGGTGCGGGATGTGTTGTTTGATGTCCTTCGAGGCGGGATTTGGCGAAAAGGAAGCTCCCAGTAAATTTCCTACAGAGACCCTCTTGAGGGAGGTCTTCCTACTGACCGATGTTTTGGTTTTTAGATGGGCGGGGAAACATGCTTGTGTGGACCTCATTTGGTGTATCCCCTTGTGGATCTTCGGTAATGGGTTTACTGTTGGGCAAGTTATGAAGGCCGAGATAAAAAAGTGGAAAACATGATAAAGCCTGCTCCGAGAATCAACACGTGTTTGTTCCTTTTGCTTTTGACACTTTTGGTTCCTTAGCCCCTGAAGCTGTGCGCTTCTTAGATCGGGTTCGTAAGATTGTTCGTAGCAATATATCGGCTCCGATGGGCCACGATTATGTTTTCAGTAGAATAGGGTTTGCTATACAGAAAGGGGTGGCGGCGCAACTTGTTGGCCGCTTACCTACCACCTTGATGTAAATCCCAATTTAAGAATGAAACGGTTATGCCAACCGACCATCTCACTAAAAAGAAACAGTGTTAAACTTTATGACTATTATAAGGGATAAAAAATAGTTGGAAAGCATAGTGTAAATAATTAAGTAAATACGTAACAACTTCGCATAAGTTGTTTTTTTTTTTTTTTTTTTTTTTTCTAAATACAAAGAAGATGGAAGTACAAGTGGTCAACTTGTTGACAAGACACTGCTTTTTATATTTCCAAAATCTATTGAGGCTTCCAAGATACCCTTCGACCAACTTGTTCACATAAGTCAAAAAGTCAAGTTAACAAAACCCACCCACGTGTACCTTCACTCGTTTGGTATACAACCGGTGTAGTCAAATTCAAAGTTCATACTTTTTACATATTGCACGTTTAGTCCAAAGTTTAGCACACACAAAACCGTAATAACTTTTAGTAACAAACAATTGTCATTTCGATTATTTGTTCTAAATTTATTGTTTCAATGTAACTTTCGGGACTAAATAGGCAATATATCAAAGACTGCAATGATCAACCATGGTCATATCAAAGAACCATAGCCGTATATCTCTAGTTCGTATCTCTATATATGTCAGAAAATGTACTCTGTTCAGCGCGTCTTCATATGATTCTCTTTTTTATATGCACTTAAGCCTTTTCTTTACACCCATTCTTGCCACTTAACCCATTAAAGTTCTCTCCATTCCGTAATGAAGAAGTTCTGAGAAGAAAAGTTAGTGTTATGTGATGAATTAGCATTTGTGGCTAAGGGGATAGCTTGGCTACAATTTTTGTAGCCAATTAGCTACAACTTTTCACAATAAATACACGTACAATGAATCAGGGACCCACATGAAAAAATCAGGGACCCACAAAAAGAAGCAGAACCCACATTTTTTAACTTAAAATTGTAGGAAATTAGATACAATAAATTGTAGCTAATATATTCCCATGTGGCTAATTCAAAGTTATTCAAAGATATTATGCTTGTTCACTATGGTCGAGAGGTTCAAGAAACTTTCCGTGATGAAGAAGTTCTGAGAGGAAAAGTTAATAGATCATAGGGATAGACTAATAAAGGATTTGAAGCTTCTCTGTGGTTCTGATTCATCCATTGAATCCATTTCCGATATGAGGAGGATGCAATATAAAGACCTGACAGAGGGTGCTAGGTTGTTTGTTACTGTTGCACGGAAGCTTGTGCGTCTTCATGATTTGTTTGCTTTTTTCAAGAAGCTGCAAGCTATTGATATTTGATGTGGCTAGTTTGTTTGTTGTTTAAGCTATTGTTTTATGGTTTATGGTGTCACACCCCAAAAATGGTGCAGCGGGAAGGCGTTTACGGGGTATGACTTCATGATCAAGAACACAAGGTGTCTAAATAGAGAAATACTAAAATGCATAACATACGATGGATCATAGTCGCAAATTCCCACAACCGGGAAAGTACAAAATCTAGAATCCAAACATAAGTCTCAAAGTCAAACTACTTCATAAGGAACAGTCAAACTGCAACTCCGGGATACATCTCGGGAGGGTCTTGACTTAAGTCTTGCTAAGCCAGGCCAATACTCAACCTTCTAGACAACTTCCATAACACCTGAAAATGGATACTCGAAAACGTCAACATAAAGTTGGTGAGCTCGTAGGTTTAAGAGTTAAACCACGAAGCTGTGAGTAATTTAGAGTAGGACAATAGTAAGCATGATATACAAATATAACCACTAACTGAAACCACGATGCATGCAACAACTGCACCTTACAAATACCACGTGTACACGATTTCCAATAATCCTGATAGTACTATCAATGCTTCGGCTCCAAACGGAGTTAAACAGTTGCGCATAAATGAACACACAACAAGATCACACAGAAAGCACATATTGCAATCAAACGCACATAATTGTCCAAAACACAAAAGTAGTAGATCACAACATAAAAACAGTTTAAAATATAATTTGAGTACCATTTTCCCCCAAGGAAAAATATTAGAAAAAAGGGCTACGAAAACTCACCTCATAAGATAGCAATGAGTAGTAACTCGTTAACAGAAACAGTGTCACGAAGCAAGGCACAACGGTACACTAGTTTTCGTGTACAATAGTTTCAAAAATTGTATAATGTACAATAGTTTCAAAAACTAACGTATTTTAGTTTTCGTGTATGGCTCGAATTATTATTTGTAAAAAGTGTGATATCGAAATCTCGTGTGGTTTTTTTAGGAAATATAGACTCAAAATAAACTCACGCCAAAACAACGAAGTCAAAGGAGTAACGAAAGGACGACAAGAAGGAATAACGGAAAGAAAAGAATAAATGAAGGATAACTAAAAGGATTGTCGATAACATGTTTCGGTGTTTTACCCCATAACCCAAATAATTTGTAAAACGTTGAGATTTTAGAAAAAATTATACATTTGATGAACGATGTATCATGTTAAAATTTAGAAACTAGAAAAGTTTATAATGTTTACAAATTGTAGTGATTTTAAGTTGTAAAAATGGTTTTTATAAAAATTTGGACATGATGCGTCCGTTTATAAAATGTTTCCAAGTCGTTACGACTTTTGAATAAAAAGTTTTAGTTATTACGTTTCATCAATTTGATTCAATTTTTACAAGTTTTATTATTTTTTACAAGTTTTATTATTTATTCATCGTTATCATTCGCGTATATATTAGTGTCGGGTTTATCGACTATTTTGTGTCCAAAATCGTCCATAAGTCTTTCGGCTAATACCGTAAATCCAATAACGAGCATCCATATTAGACAAGCTTAGGTGATAGTAATAAATGTTCCAAAATTCATATCGATGACCAAGTATTCCAAATAGCAACACCGAAACGCTATTGACAAAACACGAAGCAATATAAATTAGTAAATGGAGGAGAAATGAATAAAATGAAATAAAGGTAAAACTATTCATAACTAGACACACTCACTTGGGATTATGGGCCCAAGTTCACTCAACTTAGACTCCACATGGGCTTGTTAGCCCAAATGGCTAAACCAATCCAATACAAACACACGAGAACCGCATACCCAAACCCACTTGCTCACAGATTTGATTTTAGAAATTAAAAGACCAGTTTTGATAAAAATTTGAGTCTAGCGTGGCTTGACCTCAAGAATACATTATAGTCAATAAGACTACAACGACAAGGCTTACCCTTCGTGGGCTTGCCTAACTTTGACTAGACCACAACAAGACACCTACGGAGTATCTAGTTAGCTTGCTAACACACGCCCAAGATTACAATGATACAAGGTTACCATACCTCATAAACGACCCAACGCCAAACTAGAAAGGTGATTAACCAAAAGCTTAGTTTATGCCTAAACCAAGTCGAGTCCCCCACGATACGACTTGTATCGCGGGTACACATCATGAGCACACCCCAAGGTGTGTCATGTTATTCCACAATTAACAACCACGACCCTAGTGGTCGTGCAACTTAAACACCAACACCAACAAACTTTAAACGGTATTCTAACTCGTGCCCTATGACTCGCAACGTGATACCACATTGGTCACGTCGAGGCTAAAATACAAACGTTAACACGCCTCAATATTTAGAATATAAAATTATTCCGTGACTCATAGTGAGTCATAGTTTAAACTCTGCGGAACAAACCAAAGACAGATTCTTATTCAAGATCAGTATAACACAATAGCTTAAACAATTAACCAATTAACCATACTCACGACTCGACCCTAATACGAGTCAAACGAGTAAATTCAGACACACCTCATGACTATAGGGGTCACGGTTAAAACCCAAAGCGGGTTACTAAAAAGAATGAAAAAGAACGAGTCAACACCGTGACTCATAGCGAGTCACGGTTTAACCTTAATTAACTGGGTTCACACTTAACACCACAAGAACAATACAACAAGAACATCAAAGGATGCAAGGACCACGGTCACGATAACTCGCACACTGAGTTGACTCACTGAGTCGACTCAGTGGCTTGACACGGTACGAACAAATCATACCAACTGAATGTTATTAAACGTTTCATCATCATTTATATATATATATATATATATAAATCTTTAACCCACGAAAACTTACCAACTTACCAACTGAAACGTTCGGGTGACGGCGAATTGTTTTAGATGTAACACCCTTAAATTCTGATTGAAACCACACGAATGTTAATAAACAAAATTAAGAGTAAAATAACAAACACTTGTGACATACAACTAAAAGCCCTCCTATATCTGATTCGAATAAAATCATACCTTTTGGTCGGGTTTTTGTTCTTCATTAAAAACCATCTTCGGAATTTTGTTTGTGATCGATAAAGTAATGATGAATTTTGACTTTGGAAGATCAGCTTCCGGAGATGACGTCATTTGTTATGCTGATCTGGAAATTGGAGTGACCGGAAATATGATTATTTGCATCTGTTGAAGGGAGGGAGTGTTTGGGAATTTGGACCGTCTAAAACTACCAATTTACCCTTTAGTTACATTCATGTACACAGTTGCTATTAAAGTTATGTGTTAGTGCATTAGGTGTCACAACAAGTCTAAGCTCTTCATTCGGGGTTCATGGGTGTCACATCACTATTAACAAACCTTAACAATTAACCACAACTAACACCCTCTCTTCACTCAAGCTGGACGCAGTAATATACAACGATCGACATAGTCGATCGATTGTATATCGATCGTGTGCAATCTCAATCGTGGGTAACTTTTTATCTATGTTGGTCGTCTACACAATCGAATGAGAAAGTGGTTTATGTGTGTATTTAATGAATATAAAAGGTGTATTTGTGGGGTATGTTTTTTGTAGTGTAGGTCACCTTACTAGGGCAAGGTCGCTAGAGAGAAAACTGACGTGGCAAGGAAAATGAGGGAATTGAGTGCCCTTACTAGTGAAAATGAGGGGATTGACACCTCAGCGAGTAGATTGTTTTTGTGGATACTTTTATGTCAATGTATCATTGAGAGAAAATATATATAATTGGTATAATTTTATTATAATAAAAATTTATTTAAATATTAAAATAATAATGCACTCACTCAAATTATTTAAAAATTAGAAAAAAAAAAGACAAAAGAAAGAAAAAAAAAGCGGAAGATACGATCTGAAACCATGGTTGCAAGTGTCGAATCATATGGGCCTACATTAAAAAGTATCATCGTATAAAAAACTAACCAAACATTTATTATTAATGTAAAGCCCACATGAATCATTCGACATCCATAAAACAAACGGGCCTTAAATATCTCGTATATATCGTAATTCATATTCAAAACTAGTAATAATATATATATTCCGTAATACACTTATGAAGCAAGAATTGTTATAATGGGTATAAAACTCAAGCGAAATATTTGCACTTTTTAAATGGTTGAATTGTTAGAGTAAAAAATATCTATAAACTTTTAGTCTTTGAAGATATTTGTAGCACTTGGCTTTTTTAGTGTGGATGTAACAGAGTTTATTCATGGATTTTGCTAACCAGAACCTTATGGGTTATAGTGTTGTTTTTAAGCTTTGTTTAATTGAAAAATCAAGATTTAATTAAAATCCTAAGGGTGAGCATCGGTCCGTGACCGGACCGGGCCGGACCGAGACCGAAGACCGAATTAAGGTAAAAACCGGGACCGAGACCGAATGTGGTCGGTCCGGTTCGGTCCGGTCCGGTCTTCGGTCGGTCCGGTCAAAATAGGCAAGATTTTCGGTTTTTTTGTCGGACCGGACCGAACCGAGACCGTAAAAATTAGGACCGAGACCGGACCGCCGGTCCTTCGGTCTGGTCGGTTTCGGTCCGGTCAGGTCGGTTTTGTCGGTCGGTCCGGTCGAAACGGTCGGAATGCTCAGCCCTACATGTTCCTTGTTTAACAACATTTTTTTATAATTATAATTATCAAAAAGCTATAAGTATGGAAATAACGAGTTCATTAAATGTTATTTTACACAAATGATGAGACTTAAACACAACCATATGGATTGTTATTTTGAAGGGATGATTGTGTAAATATGTATCCAACTTAACAATTTTTCTTTTGTTGTGTACTCAACTTTTAATTTTCTTATTATATGTATCAAACTCTCTAATTTTTCTTATTGTATGCATCATTTTTTTAATATTTCTTATTCTATGTATCATTAGTGTTCGTGTTTTTTTAAGAGCTAACTACATTTTTGGTCCATTTGGTTTGCCTGGTGTAACACTTTTAGTCCATCTGTTTCACGTGGGTTTCACGTGGGGTGACTTAACGAGTGTTAGTGATGGTCGTTAGAGAGAGAGAGACTAACGACAGATAACGCTTGCCAGTTAAGGACGAACGATGCATTTTTTTTTGTCAAAGGACGAAAGGCTGCGGTCAACACAAACCACAAGGACGAACGATGTAATTTACTCTATAATAAATAATATAAAAATCAAATCCAAATCCAAATCCTAATCCTACTCTTAATCCTAAACCTATCTACAAACCAAACGGACCCTTAATTGATTATGACTTTGCCAAACATCCCCGTAAAATAAACTTAACTCAAGACACCAACAGGTTGAGTCGGTCGATCGGGGTTTGAAACAGTTGATGAAAATGAAGGTTAATTATTTAGCAGATTGATAATAATAATTAACCTCAATTTATTCTTCTTCCCAAACATCTCTATCAACCTCTCACCGTGCTTTAATTCATTCTAATTATTAGTGTTTGAAATTATTAATTTTGATCAATTTATTTGAAGAATTACAACATTAAAAAATTAATTAATTAGTTAAAGGGGTATAACTGTTTTAGGCTTATTGAGTTAGAAATGGATGTTTGGCAAAACTAGTTGTTAGCTCGAGCGTGTGCTGCTAATAGGAGCTTTTATTTTTACACATATAGTTTCGCAAACTAGTTGTAGCTTATGAGAGTAAAATGACGGATATTCAAACAAGGGAAGAGATCCAGTAGGAAGAAAAACTAAAATAAGAAGAATAAGAAGAATTTCTAGCCACACATTTCAAATAGGATGGAGAAATTAAAGGGGAGATGCATCTATTTTTGTAGGTGCATCTGAAATGAGTGGTTGTGGTTTCTTCTTATCATTCTTATTTTAACTTTTCTTCTTATTTGATCCTAACTCATTCAAACAAAGATATATTACTAATGTAGTAATTAGCTATTCCAAAGGTTGACCCCCCCTCCCCAAAGTGAAAGTATTTAGTTATTGTAAATGATGATTTAGGTTATATGACTTACAATAATATGTTTTTTGGTAGCTTCATATCACATTAGAATAACCCTTTATACCAATGGTCTATTAATTAACTATAGCAAGTGAGTGGCCGGAGGTTGTATGTTCAAGTCTTAGTTGAGGCATATGTTCAGAGCATTATGTGTCATCAATCTTGTTGCTTATCGACACTTTCTCCGTGGTACCTTATATAGTTAACTTTATCAACAATTACGTCAACGTGTTTTAGTAGTTGAAACACTTACTTTTTATTATCAACGATTCCTATCAAACTTTTAAAAGTGTTCGACTTCAACAAAAACTTGTCTTATTTTCCACGTGTAGCTCCACGTGTATTAATTAAATGTATCTTATCCTAGTCATAAAAAAAAAACACGTCACTTCCCGCTTATAAAGAAACCTTAATTTTACCCCGATTCATTATCCGTCATTTCCACTTTATTAAATCCTAACCCTAATTTCTATTCTCAAATTAACACGCTAAAATTCATGAAATTGGTTTGAACAAACAAGCGAGATGACTAAAGGTATGCCGTATTCAATGTTTAATTTTAATTTATAAGTGTATTTTTATAAGACCCTAATTTCTTTTAAAACCCTAATTTTCAGGTGAACCGAAGAAGAAAAAATCAAAGAATGGTGTTTTCACCATTTATGTTAGGTACGATGGCATGTTTACTGGTGGAACTTTGAGATACTCACAAGGTGATATGAAAGAAATATCAGATGTGGATTTTGAAGGTATGTCCTATGAAAACCTTGTTGAAATACTGAAGAGGTTATTTCCAAGAAGTCATTTTTATAGGTTATATTATTGTAAAACGAAAACCCCATTGAAGTTAGGTATAAAGGAACTTAAGTCGATAATGATGTTTACGAAATGTTGAAAGTCGGTTATGAGAATGGGTTTAAGATGGATATTTACCTTGAACACATTGATTATGATGTTTTAGATTTACTTGAGATGGAAGATAAGGATGAAAATGTAGAGGATAGTGATGATAACTATTCTAGTGATGACTGTGAGGAAGTAGATTATGTTGACTTTCAGAATGAGGTTGATGATGTAGTAATTAAGGATTTTAGTACAAAAGATTCTTTTCTAAATAAGCTTTCTGGTGATAAGGGTTTATTTAGGACTTATGTTCACAGACAAGTCCCTGTAAGTCAACAATAACAGAAGAAGATCTTGACCAACACACAATAGACCCTGTTTTTAAGGTTAAAAAAGGTGTAGTTTATCCAAGTTTTAACCCTGATATACCTTGGAATAAGATGGAACCAATCTTAGGTATGAGGTATGAGGACTCTCAACAGCTAAACTTTGCTTTGACCAACTATGGTGTAGCAAATGGCTATCAGTTATGGTACATGAAGAATGATTGGAGGTCTGTTTTGGTATACTGTGGTAGGAATGTTGATGAGGGTAGATGTGCAGGTAAAAAAGGTAACAAAGATAGGTTGATGGCAAATGAGAAAAAAGCTCTATTAAAAAAGGGTGAAAATAGTGTGAGCAATAAGGTAAAAAAGAAACCAGTGAAGAAGAAACCATTGAAGAAGAGGGTTAGGGTTGAGAATGATTGTGGAGAGGGGACAAGTAAAGGAGGGAACAAGAAGGTTTCAGCTCTCAAGAAGGGTAATTGCTGTCCTTTTAGACTATATGCTTCATGGATGTCTAATGAACACTCCTTTCAAATAAAGTCCCTTATACCTGATCATAAATGCTCAAGGAATTACAACTTGGGTGCTCTTGTTAACTATAAGTGGATTGCAGGCCAATATGCAAAAGAAATCATAGTTGATCCTGATATTCCTTACAGAAAAATGAAAGAGGACATTAGAGAGAAATTTATGATACATGTCAGTTTAGGTCAGTGCAAAAGGGCAAAGCAGAGGGCATTATATGATCATAAAGGTGGTCTAATAGAGCACTACAGTAGGCTATATGAGTATAGGAATGCTATTTTAGAAACCAACCCTGGGTCTACATGTAGGTTGAATGTGGATGAGTCTTCTAATGGCAGTGTGTTTTTCAAAAGGATGTATATTTGTTTCAAAGGGGTAAAAGATGGATGGTTAGCAGGTTGTAGGAAGGTAATTGGGCTTGATAGGTGTTTCTTGAAACATACATGTAGGGGTGAATTACTCACATGACTATGGGAAGGATGCAAACAATCAAATGTATCCATTGCATGGTTTGTGGTGAGGTAGAAAATGCAGAGAATGGGGTTGGTTTATGTCTCTACTACAAGATGATCTTTCTTTGAATGATGGCCAAGGCATTACAATAATATCGATTCTCACAAGGTAATATTTATTTACGCTACGGTTTAATTACAATTACAATTATTGTTAACTACATTCTCATAAAAGTATGTTTTAATATGAATCGGGGTTTGCTTGATCTTTGTGGTGATTGGTTGCCCTGGTGAGCATAGAAAGTGCACTAGGCATTTGTATGCTAACTTCAAAAAGAAATTTACTGGTGTTCATTATCAAAGGTTGTTCTGGACTGCTGCATCAAGTACATTAGAACAACAATTTGAGTTCTACATGGAGCAAATAAAACAGATTGATCAAAATGCTTATGATTATCTGATTAAAAGAAACCCCAACTCCTGGAGTAGAGCATTCTTTCAATTGGACAGAAAATGTGCAGCATTTGAGAATGGAATCTCAGAGAGTTTTAACAGAGCAATTATGGGGCCAAGGTCAAAACCTATAATTACTATGTTGGAAGACATTAGGCTCTACATAATGCAAAGGTTGGTGGCCATGAATAAGAAAGCATTCTCTTTGGAAGACACCATCACACCAAGTATAAGGAAAACACTAGAAATGTTGGAAGATCAACAAAGGTATATAGTAACATAGTAATATAGTTATCACTTTCAATCACACTTTATCTGTTTTAATTATTGTTGTATTTCTCGAGCATTGGCATGTATATCGATGGTTTCTACTTGAAGTCGGGAAAGGAGATGAGAGTTATCTTTGTTAATCTACTAAACAAGGTATGTTCTTGTAAGCACTTGGGAATTATGTGGGGTACCTTGTGTTCATGTTGTAGCAGAGCTACATGCATTTGAGCAAAGAACACGATATAGGTGTTAGTCATTGAGTACAGTCAAGATAGTTGGTTTAGTGCATACAGTTTTCAATTAACCCGGTTTGGGGATCCAATAATTGGAAAAGGACTAATGATGCACCACCATTACCCCACTAGTTAGAAAGATGCAGTAGACCACAAAGGCAAGAATCAAAGCACCAAATGAAAGTAACTCTAATCAAGTTAGTAGGGTGGGCGAACTATGACTTGTACTAATTGTTGGCAAAGGGCCATAACAAGGCGGTGTAAAATGCCCCACAACCTAAACACGAGGCTGTGAAAAACAACTAGGAAGAAAAGAATCTTGGAGCAGTCAATGTGCATCTAGAGCTGGTAGGGGTGGTATAGGTAGCAGAGGTGGTAGGGGTGGTAGGGGTGTTGGCACAAGTGGGAGTGGTAGGGGTGCTGGCACAAGTGGGAGTGATAGGGGTGTTGGTACAAGTGGGAGTGCTAGTGGTGTTGCTGCAACTAGGAATGAAGATGATAATTTAACAGAAGATCAGGTATTTCTTTTAACATCCATGATACTAATTAATATGCACATGTTAATTAGCCTTTTTAGTAATTATTTACTTGTCATACAGAGATACCAAATGCAATTGGATGAACAATCATTTAGAGAATGTATGGAAGAACAGTTTCAAAAGGAGAAAGAGATGGTTGAGAAAAAAAGACAAGAATAACTTTTAGAAAAAAAGCAGTTGTTTGATGAGCATGGAATAGACATGGACATGGACATGGAAGAAGGACCTTATAACAGAGTCATTCCACAGCAACTTGTTCTTGCAAACAATCATCCAACCCAAGAATCTGTGATACATGATGCACAAGATCCACCAACATCACCAGCAGCATCAGTAGATACAACCACATCAACACCAAAGGATACACCAAAGAAGACCAGGAACATGAACAAGTGGCTCCAAAAATCATTTGTCAATGGTCAAAGGATTTATCACAAGAATCGTGGCAGATCTGAAAGAATAAAAAAAATGCAGATGAGCAAAGCATATCAGTTTGACCAAGAGGGAACTGGTTCTACTCCTGATAAAGCATTTGCAGTATCTGATTCTGAATAACTATGTTTTCATTGTCTGTAATGAATATTTAAGAACCTAAACTGCATATTTGTTGGTGGGCCAAAAAACAATGCCAGTTGTGCTGGACACAAAAACATGTGAGCACATGCTTTGTTGAATCTTTTGTAATGACCATGTGGGTTGCTTTTGACCATCTTGAAACAATCAATATATGCAGTATTTTAGTCTCATTTGATGCTTCTCTTTTATGCTTTTCTCTTTATCCATATGCAATATTTTAGTCTCATTTGGTTCTCATTATCATATGCAGTATTTTGTGCTCAATTGGTTCTCTTTATTGCCATTGCAACACATTATAGACACTGCTTATCTTTTATGCTTTTGCACTTGAATATGTACAATGTCATTGTAAAACATCATGGATAGCAACTTATATGATATATCAACAACTGATGTATAGCAAAACCTTACATTTCATTACAAGATGATCTTTCTTTGAATACTTTTGACCATCTTAAAACATTACATTTCATTACATACCCCAATTGTCATTGACCTTACCTTACCCTTACCCTATTACTAAACTGATCTGCTACAACCAAAACCTTACTAAACTGATCTTCTACGACCAAAAGACATCAAACCTTACCTTACCTATTACATTAAAACATAAACCAAGCCATTAAAATCATGATCACAACTGACTTCCAAATTAAACAACTTTTTTGACTTTTCTTCAAATGAACCTTTAGTTGCTCCATTTCAACAGCAAGAACATGAACTTTTTTCTTGGCTGCTTACTTCATTTTGCACTTGAACCCTTTGATTTGGAGTCAAAGCCCTATACATCTCATACAAGTGACCTTTGTACCAATCATTATCTAACTCAGGATCATACCAATCCCATTTTGTACAATTCCTTACACCTGTTTTCTGCAAATAAGAATATATAAGCTTACCATAAAAGAGTTGAACAGGGAATAATCAAGCTACTTACATATCTGTTAGGGCAACAAACAAAACGCCTAGCAGGGTTTGATGGGGTCCAAGAGGTGAGAGACATGACAGGAAGCTCGCAATAGCACTCATTTGGAAGGTTACCATGCTTTGAAACATTGGAAGAAGATTACGGCATCAAGCAATTAGGGTAGAAATTAGGGTTTATGAATTGGGGATTTGTTTTTAAGAAATGGGGATGGTGTTTCAATTAGGTTAGAAACTGGAAATGAAGAGGGTAAAGTGTTTATAGGTCAAACGGGTCGGATTATTAGAGCAGGGTATAATTTTACGTGGCATTTATTAATAATTAAAATAAATAAAAATAACACGTGGAATATACATATGGAAAGTTGTTGATATCGGGACAAAGAAAATAAGTTTAGATGGCTTAAATATTGAAAAAAAGTAAGTGTTTCAACTCTGTAAAATTTGGAAAATGTCGTTGTTATTTTCATCTTATATTTTTTCTAAATTTCTTGCCCCTGTAATAAAGATTTGTGAGGCGATTCTTTGTTACTAAATCTTAAACGCGACCACAGTAATCCCGCATCTAAGTAAACCCTATCGGCAAGATACAAGGTACTACGGCCACTATCTTGGCTTTATATCGTGTTTTAAGTTCTTAACTCGCAGATTGGTGGTAAGATGTTACGTTTACTATCGGTTCTTTCACCGATATATTTGATGTCGACCACTTTATTGAGGTCTTGCAAGATGAAATCTCCATTGTTAAAGAGCTATCGAGCATATACTCTTGGAGCACGAGGATTACTATGGTGCGGCATACGGTCTACTAGAATCAAAAGGCGCATAGTTTCTTGATAATTTCATACAAGATTCTAGTGTTGAGCGTTGTTTAAAGGAAAAGGAAAATAAAGTACATCCGATCATGGTAGCTGCTAATTTCATAGAAGATCCGAACTTTTGTCATTTACATTATCAATATTTAAACTTTTGTCTATGGTCGAGATCACAAGTTTCTCGATTAAGGAAAAGTTAAGAAATAAAAGTAAATATTTTCGATCCAGTTTAAAGGAATCATTTTACTTAAAACTTAACAAAATCATCATTCTTTTTCTTTTCTTTTCTTTCTTGATGATCTTCGAAAACACAACCATTTTGTTTTATTTCATTTTCTTTACTTTTTTAAATGAAACTCAAAACATAATGTCATGCGAGGATACAAAAGTTTTGATTTAAAGAATACTATATTAATTTGACAAATTTTCAAAAACATAAACTATATTAATTTAAAAACACGCTTTGAAGTTAAATAAAAGTAAAAACACACGCTTTGTATCAAAGGTAGAATCACGATTTCACGAGTAAAATTATTCGCTTCTATACAAGTAATTTTACGTGGGTATTCATCTAGTTATTATTTATTTGAGACCAAATTTGAGAGGAAACATTTTATTTCAAAATCAATCAAATTACTTTTCTTTTGGGTAAAGTCCAAATCATCCAGTATGTTTTGTCCGTGTGCCTCGCTTTACATCCCTAAACTTTTTTGGCACAATACTATCTCTCCGTTAGTAAAGTTGTACAAATACATCCCTTGTTAGTAAAATCGGTCGATGAGGACTAACGGTGCAAATATTTCTCCGTTATCTCCTAATAGAGAGAATATTTGCACCGTTGATCTTAGGATAACTATGCAATTTATTTTCAAAAAAAATTGCAGATTAGTCCTCCACCACCATCACCGCCACCCACCACCACCCAACGCCACCACCCCCACCTCGCCGCCACCGCCACCACCCACCACCTCTACCGCCGCCGCCACCACCACCACCACCATCGCCACCACCACCATGCGACCACGCCACCCCTTCCACCGCCGCCGCGGACCACCGCCCACCACCCCGAGGTTGGTGATGATGGTGGTGGGTGGCGATGATGATGGTGGCGGCGTGGTGGAGGTGGTTGCATGGCGGTGTGGTGGTGGTGGCGTTGGAGGTGGTGGGTGGAAAGGCGCGGTGATGGTGGCGTTGGAGTGGCAGTGATGGTGGTGGAGGACTAACGATGCAAATATTGAGAAATATTTGCACCGTTAGTCCTCATTGACCGAATTTACTAATGGAGGGATGTATTTGGCCAACTTTACTAACGGGAATCTTTGTGCAAAAAAAAGTTTAGTGATATGGCGGTATACGCAAAACCACATAAATATTGTTTGGTAAAATCACACCCACATTTACAACAACCCGGGTTTCAAAATTGCTAGGTTTTAAAACAAACATCCTCCCCCTGCCCTGAAAGTCTGAACGGAAGGGAGGGAGATTTGATCCACCCTAAACACAAAGAAAGAATTAAGAAACAGTTGATGAAAATGAGAGTTAATTATTTGGAGCAAAATCAATCGCAGAGTTATCCCAATTTATTCTCCCTAAGTAAGCAGCATTTCATTTAATTAGGTCAATTCAATTTTTTATTTTTTTAATTGAAGTTGTTATAGTAATAAATACTTCATACATTTCAGTTACTTACCTCTTTGTTTATAACTTTTTTACCAATTGAACTAGGTTACTTTTATTCACTTAGTTTCTTCCAAAGTTTAGTGTTTTAGTAATAATTGACTTAGAAATTACTTAGTCAAAGTGTTCCGTTATACTAGTATTATCACATTTTAAGAGACCAGGGTTCAAACCTCATCGGGTGATTATGCCGGTAATACTGGTTAGGCCGCATACATCATAGCCAATAAGGTTTGACTTCCCATGGGTATGCTTCCTAGTACTAGTAGTAGGTGTTATTTATTGCGGGTTTGCACTATTGTAAACTACAATGTATGCCTTGCCTACTCGAAGAAGAAGAAAAAGGTTATCAAACTTACATATAGGGTATGTTTGCACTAGTAGGATGTAGCAGAAACCAGTAGTTGTTTGTTTTAATAAAGCGTTTGCTAGCATAGGTGTATGGCTATAAGTACTATGTGCAAATGCTAGTTGCTTTAAAATGCTCGCTGTCATAGCCTTGCGATACATTTTGGTAGCTTTATATGACATTAGAACCAGCTTACTCTTCAATATTGTTATAGTATTATTTTTCTCGTTTCCTACTAAATCTGTTTTATCATGTTAATTTCCTAATATCACATATGAGTAGTACTAGTGTTATGTGTGTCAGTATAACGTGTTTTAGTATCTTCCTCTGCTGGCATAATAATGCGACCTGTACTAATTTTCCAACTCCTTGGAAGGCCTTTATGTGAACGTTATGCTGATTATGTATTATGCAAATATTTGTTGATCGTGTTGCGTGTGGATTTTTTTTGTTTACGGATGTATTTTCTTGAATTGTAGGAATGGAATGCTCCAAGCGCTAAGCACGTTCGTTTATTAGAGGCTGCTTTGCTTCAACAAAATTGTGAGTAGGTGCTAACCTTTTCATATATTATCAATGGTTATCGTTATATGTAATCTTATACCTTCTTTATAACCAGTCCGAGAAACAAATTTCAGATATTTGGTCTCCGTTGCCTGACCAAGGATGGAAACCTTGTACAGACTCGGCTACCATTCCATGTGAGTTCCTTAACATGCGTTTTTTTTATGTTTTATTATATGCCGTGACATCTCTCATCATAATGTAACTAATCGAATCCCGATGTTATTTTTAAGCCATTCCAGAGAAATCACGGGGATATATCATCTCTTATTTAAGCATAATGGGGTGTTTGGCTTATGGACTTATTCAACTTTTGAAAAGCTAATAAGCTCAAATTTTAAGGCTTATGAACTTATCAACTTGAGCTTGTGGCTTATCTAAGTTCATAAGCTCATAAGCCTAAAAGGTTGTGCTTATTAGCTTTTTAAAAGTTGAATATGCCCGTACGTAAAAAATATAAGCTAAAATAAACACCCTTAAGAAAAATGTGAGTAAATAATAATGTTTATATATTTTTTTCTAAATTTCTTGCCCCTGTGTTGAAGATTTATGATGCAGTAGCTGTTGCTAGAATTATAAACGCGACCCTAGTGATACAACCCCTTGAAGTTCATCCGGTCTGGCAAGATACAAGGTATTTTCACGGCCATAGCCTTGCGATACATTTTTGTAGCTTTATATGACATTAGAACCAGCTTACTCTTCAATATTGTTATACTATTATTTTGCTCGTTTCCTACTAATTCTGTTTTATCATGTTAATTTCCTAATATTACATATGCTGCGAGTACTAGTATTATAGTTGCTTACTGTGGTACCTTATAAATTAACTTTATCAACTGTTACGTCAACGTGTTTTAGTATCTTCCCCTGCTGGCATAATGCTAGTTGTACTAATTTTCCAACTCCTTGGAAGGCCTTTATGTAATTTCTATGTAAAGTTATGCTGATTATGTATTATGCAAATATTTGTTGAGCACTTTGCGTGTGGATTCTGTTTGTTTACGGGTGATTTTATTGAATTGTAGGAATGGAATGCTCCAAGCGCTAAGCACGTTCGTTTATTAGAGGGTAGCTTTGCTTCAACAAATTGTGACGACGTGCTGCCTTTTTATCATATATGTATAAAATTCGTCTAAAACTTGTGTCGTTTATGGAATCTTATATCCCCTTTATAACCAGTCTGAGAAACAAAATTCGGATATTTGGTCTCCGTTACCTGACCAAGGATGGAAACCTTGTACAGACTCAGCTACGGTTCCATGTGAGCTCCTTAACCGTCTCTGTTTCATCTCTCATCATAATTTAATCGAATCCCGATGTTATTTTTTAAGCCATTCCAGAAAAATATAAGCTAAAACAAACACCCTTTAAGAAAAAACGTAAGTAAATAATAAGTTTTATATATTTTTTTTAAAATCTTAAACGCGACCCTGGTAATACCGCATCTAGAATCCCGTCTGGCAAGATACAAGGTATTTTTACGGCCACTGTCTTGGCTTTATATCGTGTTTTTAAGTTCTTAACTCGCAGACTGGTGGTAAGATGTTACGTTTGCTATGCAGTTCTTTCACAGATATATTTGATGTCGACCACTTTATTGAGGTCTTGCAAGATGAAATCTCCATAGTTAAAAGCTGCCGGGCATGTACTCTTGGAGCACAAGGGATTACTATGGTACTGGCATACGACCTACTCGAATCAAAACGGCGCCTGTTCATGCTTCTGCTAATTGGTATCTGGAAAAGGTGCTCCCGATGCTAAATAGGTTCGTGATACAATTTTCTTTGACATTGTTATTCAATTCTAGCTTAAACAGGTCAAAGTTATCGGTTTTTTCAGTTTTCTGCTGTCACTTGATGATTGAATTCGTCACTATCTGATCCCTCGTCTGATATTATGGTTTTAGCATGTTTTCTTTGTCTGTCTGATACTTTCACCTAATAAAAAAAGTATACGTACGCCACTTAAAATTTATCTGTTTGTCCTGCAGAAGCTGCAATAGTTGTATGAACACGTAATTTATGGGAAATGTCTAAGTAGTAGCCAAATGTGTTCGATATCCATCACAAATAAGCTTCCAAAAAGTTGTATTTGACTGAATATGCTCGTACAGTGCTTCTTGTTGATATATTGACTGTATAAAAAAGTTACAGAGGTCATTGCATTATGTATAACTAATCAATTTGACGCATTATGTTTATATTATTGAGTCAAACAGAACCATTATATCTAACAATAGCAGTTCTAAAGTTTCAGTCATGGAATTGCTGCTATTGCCCCATTCTCGCACCGTTTAGGTTTTGATAACCTACCAAAGGAGATCCAGCTTCTTCGATGTAAGGTTAACTTTCAAGCATTAGTTTTTGTTCCTCACATCAGAAGACTAGGAGACACCCTCGTTCAACGTCTTCGAAGCTCTCCTACTACAAACAAAGGAACAACGAACGATATATTGGAGGATGAAAGGGGAAGTGGAAAGTTTATCGTTTTACATCTCCGCTTTGACAAAGTATGTCTCCTTCCATGTTTCTCCATCATGATCTTTAAATTGTAAATTTAGGCCGTCTTTGTCTCCTTTACTCTAAAATTGATTCTTTTTCACCTATGGTGTTAACACTTTCTGTGATTCGAGAGTGGCACCAAGTGGGTCAAAATGGGTCGGGTTGACCCACCAACACTTTTTGTCTTTCACAGTTCTATACAAAACGATCACTAAATAATGATCCAATTTTTCCGATCAAGTTATTAGGAGGTTATAAACACTTGAATGTGCTTTTGATAAGAACTATCTGATCCGTTAGTGGTAGCAATTTAGACTCATTTAGTTATGAATGGGTCAATTCATGTTATGTTTTATCTCTAAGTGGACGAAAAGTGGTTCTGGTCAACCTAACTCCATCCCTACCAAAAGTATACCAGTGTTCACCCGACACCTATCTTGCCCATATTGCCACTTGCCACCTGATTACTTTTGCAGTAACAAATAGGTGATTGTGGGACTATGAAGGACATGTTGTTTACAATATTTTTATTGAACAGGATATGGCTGCCCATTCAGCTTGTGATTTTGGTGGTGGAAAAGCTGAAAAGTTGGCACTTGCAAAGTACCGCCAAGTAATTTGGCAGGGAAGAGTGATGAAAACTCAGTTCACTAACGAGGAGTTGAGACATCAGGGACGATGTCCACTCACTCCTGAAGAAATTGGACTGCTTTTGAAAGCTTTGGGCTTTAACAATGATACACGCCTTTATCTTGCATCCCACAAGGTAACATCTAATCCACCCTATGGAAAAATGCAACTTTCGGATTCATACACAATTTAAAGGAATTATTAGACTATCTGGTTGATTGTGCAGATAATTGGAAGATATTATTTGACTATTTGTTTGCATTTTCACAATTTAAAGAAATAGTTTTACTTATTTATCGAATTTCAAAATTAACCTTCTAGAAAGAAAAACATGGAATCTTCTTAGATCCAAATTAATATCAACGATCTTTTTGCTATGCTGATAATCTAGTATTTGACTATTTATGACCTACATCAACTGCACCAAGGCTCAGTTTCTAGCAAATTAAACAGTGAAACCAGCAAATTTTAGATAATCTGCTTGCTTTATCTCTGAAACATAGGAATATGGTGGAGAGGCAAGAATTTCTGCACTGCGTAAACTGTTTCCACTTATGGATGACAAAAAGCCTTGCATCTGACAAAGAATGGGCAGAAGTTGAAGGAAAAGCGTCGTTGTTAGCGGCTGTTGATTATTATGTCAGTATGCATACCGACGTCTTCATATCAGCTTCACCAGGCAATATGCACAATGCAATGGTATGTTTGATTGACCTCATTCGCTTCTGTTAAAACTAAAAGTAATATTTTCCTCAACATGTAAAAAGAAACCATACGCTATGTAAATAGGAATTTTAGATCATATATGAGAAATAGTATAGAGAAAAGTAACTACATGGGATGTGGGACATATTATAATCTTTACCTATTTAATGGAATATCTCCTGAAATGACCCTATAAGACATAAAAATAACTTTTGAGAAACAAAATATCGCAAAAGGTAAAAGTGCTGGATATATGTATAAATTTTAGAAAAAGTATGCTCACGGTTCACCAAAAAAATATTAGAAAAAGGTACACAATTTTGCCTGAAATAATTGTTTTGTACATATTTTTTTTGTGAAAATTTACAGTTTCTTATTAGAAATGCTGAACTGGATAGAGATGAATAAAATGTACAATTCATTCATTTGTATCAGGCTTTACACAAAACAGTCAATTAGGTTTTTCAAAAATGTGCAAATATGACCGTCGCTCTGCATATTTTCATTAAAATCGCTCATTTCCAAAAGAAACTGATGTTTTTCTTTAGAGGCCGCTATTTCAACCCATTTAAATAAAAACAGATAAACTCCGGTTTACTTTTATTGATGAGGACTCTAACAGGTCAAGTATTTAGGTTAATGATAAAGTGAACGAGTTGAATAACTTGAATGTGGTCTGAAGTGTATTTGAATTCAAAAAGACTTGGACAAAACTGTGTGAGTGGGTCCAAACCCAACCCATTCTGTTCCAACCCGTCTAACGGGCCTTTTTGACCCTTTGCTTCCCTGACTTCTAAAACTAATAATTGTTCCTTGTTTTTCAGCTAGGATATCGAGCATACAAAAACTTAAAGACTATCAGACCAAATATGGTGCTCTCGAGCCAGCTCTTTCTTAACAAAACTATGGACTGGCCTGAGTTTCAGTGGGCTATACAAAATGCGCATAAGAATAGACAAGGTCAAAATAGATTCTTTTTTCTCACAAGTTGTTAACAACTTGATTGCATATATTTTTTTGTGATTCTAAAGTGGCACCAAGTGGGTCAAAATGGGTCGGGTTGACCCACCAACACTTTTTTGTCTTTCACAGTTCTATACATGATCAGTCCCTAAAAAAGGTTTTACAAAAACCATCACTGAAATATTGATCCAGTTTTTCCCGATCAAGTTATTAGGAGGTTATAAACACTTGAATGTGCTTTTGATAAGAACTATCTGATCCGTTAGTGGTAGCAATTTAGACTCATTTAGTTATGAATGGGTCAATTCATGTTATGTTTTATCTCTAAGTGAACGAAAAGTGGTTCTGGTCAACCTAAGTCCATCCCTACCAAAAGTATACCAGTGTTCACCCGACACCTATCTTGCCCATATTGATTACTTTTGCATAAGTTACAAATAGGTGATTGTGGGACTATGAAGGACATGTTGCTTACAATATTTTTATCCAACAGGATATGGCTGCCCATTCAGCTTGTGATTCTGGTGGTGGAAAAGCTGAAAAGTTGGCACTTGCAAAGTACCGGCAAGGCGGCAAGTAATTTGGCAGGAAGAGTGATGAAAACTCAGTTCACTAACGAGGAGTTGAGACATCAGGACGATGTCCACTCTCTCCTGAAGAAATTGGACTGCTTCTGAAAGCTTTGGGCTGCAACAATGATACACGCCTCTATCTTGCATCCCACAAGGTAACATCTAATCCACCCTAAGGAATTATTAGACTATCTGGTTGTTTGTGCAGATAATTGGAAGATATTATTTGATTATTTGGTTGCATTTTCACAATTTAAAGAAATAGTTTTACTTATTTATCGAATTTCAAAATTAACCTTCTAGAAAGAAAAACATGGAGTCTTCTTAGATCCAAATTAATATCAACGATCTTTTTGCTATGCTGATAATAGGCAAACTAGTATTTGACTATTTATTACCTACATCAACCGCACCAAGGCTCTATTTCTAGAAAATTAAACAGTGAAACCAGCAAATTTTACATAATCTGCTTGCTTTATCTCTGAAACATAGGATGACACTTAAAAAGCCTTGCATCTGACAAAGAACGGGCAGAAGTTGAAGGAAAAGCGTCGTTGTTAGCAGCTGTTGATTATTATGTCAGCATGCATACCGCATCTTCATATCAGCTTCACCAGGCAATATGCACAATGCAATGGTATGTTTGATTGACCTCATTCGTTTCTGTTAAAACTAAAAGTAATATTTTCCTCAACATGTAAAAAGAAACCATACGCTATGTAAATAGGAATTTTAGATCATATATGAGAAAAAGTTTACAGAAAATTAACTAAATGAGCTGTGGAACATATTATAATCTCTACCTATTTAATGGGATATATCCGGAAATGACCCTATAAGACGCATAAAAGTAACTCATAAGAAAACAAAATATCCCAAAAAGGTAATAAGTGCTGGATATATGTATAAATTTTATTTCTTTTATAATGAAAAAAAAGTATGAGAATTCAGGTGTTTTGGAAAATAAAAACTGATTATTTTTTAGAAGCCGCTCCCATTTAAATAAAAACAGATAGAAAAGTCCGTTGACTTCTTTATTGATGAGGACTCTAAGGGCTATTTCAACCCAAGTATTTAGGTTAATGTTAAAGTGAACGAGTCAAATACTTGAATGCGGTCCTGAAGTGTATTTGAATTCAAAAGACTTGGACAAAACTGTGTTGGTGGGTCCAAACCCAACCCATTCTGCTCCAACCTGTCTAACTGGCCTTTTGACCCTTTGCTTCTTTGACTTCTTATAAAACGAATCATTGTTCCTTGTTTTCAGCTAGGGTATCGAGCATACAAAACTTGAAGACTATCAGACCAAATATGGTGCTCTCGAGCCAGCTCTTTCTTAACGAAACTATGGACTGGCCTGAGTTTCAGTGGGCTATACAAAACGCGCATAAGAATAGACAAGGTCAAGTTAGGCTATGAAAGGAGACACAATCCATATATACCTATCCGATATCAGATTGTATGTGTCAACAACATTAGTTCCTTTTTCAGTTTTGTAGAGTTAGAGAAACTATAGTATTCTAAACTGTTATTCGCTCGGTCATGCGTGTAAATGAGCACAGTAAAAAACAAATTCAATATATATATTTGCTTCTCTCTGAGGGTGTTATGTGCATGCACAAGTTGTACCAAATAGATGAACCGATATTTTTCGTATGTCGGTAGGTGAATGATGCAACATCTGGTTTGGTTTGCAAGTTTTAATCCAAATGTATGTTTTGCATGTGTTTTTATCGTTGTTGATTAGTTATATCTGATTTTGGTATACTAGATTTGTTATTACGTATATATTTATGGGAGGGTGTTTTAGGCGACTTATAGATAGTCAAATAGATTGAACTATGGGTCACGTTATCAAGTAGTGAGATTATACAACACACCCATTACCGTCAACAGTTATATGGGATCTGATTCGGATATCACAAGGATTGCCGCACGTCAACCATGGTTCCTACTGATGGTTCCTAGCCATCGGATTTTGCAATATGTAAATGTTTAATTGGGACATGTTTGGATTTTTGGAAATGTACACTACCCTTTATGGAGATTTAAAGTTGGGGCTATTTTGGTTTGGTTTTGCTCGGTTTATCCTAAAAGTGAAATTAATCCATAAATATTTGGTTTCGCTAGATTTTTGAGAAACCAATCATGGTATATTCAGTTTTAATCACGGTCTGGTTATCGATTTTTCCCTCCACCTCCATGGCCTTGGACGGCTGTCTGGTTTCAACTACTAGTCGAGGAAATGGTATTGATATATTTGACGAGGATTTTCGCTCATTAAATATACTGTTACTAGAGTTTCTGCATGAATTCAAAGAAGATGAATTAGAGGGTGACAGTGAGACATAAACATCAGTAGTAAAGCACATGCAGATCATTTCACACATACATATAAGTTCACACATAACTAGTTTACCTGTCACAATATACATTCTACCATATTATCATAAATTGGTTTGACGAGAGTACAAAAAACAAATTAGCTATATACGTTGTAAATAGAAATAGTAAAACGATCAAACAATGCAAGTGAAGATAGGCAGCTTCTATGGAGAGCAATAAGCAAGTTTGAACACAAAGAGCTTGTTGGCGTTTCCCATTCTCCTTCAAGACCATTTCTTATTTCACAACATTTGAGGTCAGGCCAATTTCCAGATTTATTTTCCATCACCCCATATCAATTAGCTTCAAGAAGTAATCAGTGGCTTTGAGCCCCTCATCTGAAGGGTTGGCAAATAGAAAACAATGCATCAAAGAGGAGTACCGAGTAGTTAATAAACGAGCCTAGCTCGTTTAGGCCTATACTCGACTTCTTTCGAATCGTTAACACCCTGTCTAGATCCGCCACTGCTTGATCCGCCGTTTATGCCAGAGTGCCACCTTAAAGACCAGGAAACTACTTTAGCTTATATGGAATTGCGCCATTAGTATGAAATTAAAATGCAATCGACAATAGAGAATCTTTAAAAAGAGGTACAATAGTTGCATTTTATCCATGGACCGTCTACCATCTTTTTGAAACTGTAACATCTTTAACACAAAAGAGACCAAAAGTGTAAAACGTTTTATAATGGATACCGTTTATGTAAATTTTGGTATTTAGAGACCAAAAATGTAATTTGGTATAAACTATAAGGACCATCATGTAATTTACTTTCTTTTTTCTTTCTACAAAGCTAATAGTGTTACCACTTTTGTTCATATCAAATTCAATATTAAAATAAGAGAAAAATGAATTTAGAAAACAAGGAAAGTGTGTTATTTACTCACCGACGGTGACAGGTTGTATTCTTTATCTCCAAAGACGAAGCTTGGGAGATGCAGCGATATCTTCAGGTAGCTTCTCAAGAAGAGCACAACCACGAAGGTTGAGATCCGTCAGATGTTTTAACTTACAAATGCTATCAGGAAGATGTTTAATCTTTGTAGCCGACAAATCCAGTCTCTCCAGAGATTCTAACTGGCCAATGTCCTCAGGCAACTTCCCAAGACAAGAACAGTCTCTAACATCGAGCGACTTCAGACGTTTTAGCATGCAGATGCTATCTGGAAGATATTCAATCTTCTTACTCCTCCTCACATATGCTCTCTAAACATTCTAATTGGCCAAGATTCTCTGGTAACTTCTCAAGAAGAGCACAATCATCAAGGTAGAGATACGTCAGATGTTTTAACACACAAATGCTATCAGGAAGATGTTTAATCCTTGTAGCCGACAAATCTAGACTCTTCAGAGATTCTAACTGGCCAATGTCATCAGGCAACTTCCCAAGACAAGAACAATCTTCAAGATCGAGCGACTTCAGACGTTTTAGCATGCAGATGCTATCTGGAAGATATTCAATCTTCTTACTCCTCCTCACATATAGCTCTTCTAAACATTCTAATTTTCCAAGATCCTCTGGTAGCTTCTCAAGAAGAGCACCATTATCGACTTTGAGAGATTTGAGACATTTCAACATACAAATGCTATCCGGAAGATGTTTTATCTTTGTAGATGACAAATAGAGCTCCTCTATACATTCTAACTTGCCAAGATCTTTGGGAAACTCTGGAATATCGCATTTGAGTTCAAGCTTTCTTAGGCATCGTAAACTACAAATCATGTCTGAAAATTTCTTAAAGTCTGTGCAAGTACATAGACCAAAAGAAATAAGCTTCTCAATATTTCCAACTGACGACGGTAGATTTTCTTTATAATTACAACGAAACTGAAACTTTGGGAGATTACTGTTGGAGTGCAACTGGCATAAATCTAGGGACTCACCAACCAGACGTAAACTAGCCGAAGAACGACTATCTTTTGGTTCCAATCCACCAACGTGAACCATAAAATAGGAAAAACTCAAACACGAGTTTAAGTTTAAGTAGACAAGTTTTCTTAGACATCCAACAGGAGCGTTAATTTCTACCAACTTATCACAACCTTCAAGATCTAACCTCTCAAGATTTGGAAACAGCTCAAGGTCAAGGCTCCTCAACCTTGATTTACGAAGTTCAAGCAATTTGAGATTTGGACATGCACTAGACACGTGAAGTTCTTCAAAATCAGCACAATCATTAAGAGATAATTTCTCGAGATTCGGAGTCAACCCAAGGTCAAAGGTTCTTAACTTTGAGTTACTGATATGGAGGTAGTTGAGCTTTTGACAGCTAACAGGCATGAAAAGTTCAACTAAATTAGGAGAATCTTCAAGAGATAACCTCTCGAGATTCGGAGTCATCCTAAAGTCAAAGGTCTTCAAGTTTGACTTATAGAGAGAAAGGAATTTGAGGTTTTTAAGAACCTGCCAATGAAAACAAGAAAAAAGATTTATATTAGCGTATTATCAAACCAAAACAAATTGATAGCTTTATTACAAAACAATTATTCAACAATTATTCTACTTTTTTTTCTCCCTCTTCCCAAAGTTGTACCATTCTGCTCCAGCGCATTTCAAGTCCAACAAGATTGTTTGCTTGAAATGTTTTGGGTAAATACAAGAAAGGGTAATTCCAACATTCTAGATATTTTAAAGAGTTTGAAAAGTATTGGGCTGTATTATCAAGATCTTCGGAATCTCTGTCATCAAAATTCACTTGAAGATATCTAAGTTTCTTCATTTTTCCAAGACCTTTCATAACAGTTTCCGCATTTGTGTCCGACTCACGAAGTTCTAAACATATTGTTTTTTTAGTACCCTGCAATACAAAAACAATGTCCAGAAACCTGGGAAGTCAGAACAAATGCAAAAGTTTTAGTTTCTCTACATTACAAGTAAACTGATATTTACCTTGTCATGAGCCAATATATTTTCAATTTCCTCTTTAATCCACAGTCGGCTATGTTTGTTAGGTTCATCCCAGTGCTCACGACGAACAATGTTCTTTCCCATTTCTTCTAAATGGTCATGCATGCCCAAGTACCCATCTTCATCAAAAGTTATGAGAGATCTCTGCTCAAGAACTTTTAAACCATTTCTAGCATGAAATCCACAGCATTCAAGAATTCTCATTGCAACTTCTCTGCGCAAGCCTTTCAATATGCATGCAATATCTAGAAATATTTCCTTATAATCATTCTCCAGACTTGTATAGCTTAATTCTAGCTTTTTTAGAGTCTCCTCTAAGGGAAATTTTCCTAATCTTTCTATGGCATCCTTCCATTCAAGCTTATCCTTAGCACAGAGAAATGAACCCAATACTTTGAGTGTTAAGGGAAGACCAGCAGCATAACGTACAACTTTTCCTGACAGCTCTTCGAATTCTTGAAGTGGATTCTCTCTTCCAAATGCATGCCTACTGAAGAGGGAAATTGCGTCATGTTCTGATAAGAGAGCAATATCATGAATCACGTTCACTCTGTGTGCTTCCAACACTTGCTCATCTCTACTGAGACAAATTGCTTCCTTATCGATAAGAGATCGATATCTGGAATCAACTTCACTCTGTGAGCTTGCAGCACTTGCTCATCTCTCGTTGTAACGATAATTCTACTTCTGGCTTAAACCAGTTAGAACCACCGGCTAACGCCTCAAGTTGGTCTATGTGATTCACATCATCTAGAACAAGAAGAACCTTTATACCGCGCATCCTCTCTCGCATCATCTTTTTCCCATCATCAACACTATCTAGAGTGACTTGTTCATTTAGCACTCTTGAAAGGACTTGTTCTTGTAATTTATGCAAACCCGATTTTGTTGAAACTTCCCTCACATCCGCAACAAAGATTTTGGCATCAAAATCAGCAGATAGATGATCAAAAACAGCTCTAGCTGTAGTTGTCTTCCCAGCCCCTCCCATGCCCTTGATCCCTATCATGCGAACATCATCAATTTTCATTTTTAAAGAGTCAACAACATCCTTTACTCGAGTCTCCATGCCTACTAACATTTTATCAAAGCCGGAATTGATGGGACGTAAATCTAGTAAAATATCTTGAACAATTTTTTTGATGAATTTAGATTCGTCCCTGTGTGAACGTAAAAACAAGATATGTTTAGTACTATAATAATAATATTTTATCCATGCATTATCCTTCTTCAACACATATTAGCAAGAAACAAAAGTAAGAAATTACCCATCAAGAGTGTTCTTCAGCTCCCAACCAGCCAGACTAGCTGCTTCTTCTAGAGCCCCTTTCCATTTCTCAGCAGCCTCTTTCTCTTTATTCTTGGAAAAGGCATTTTCAACCGCCCCACTTTGGTTTCTCACTTCGGTGGGTTCCACATCATAGAAAACAGGGTAAGCAGTGTGCTCATCCATCTTCTGGCACTCCATAATCTTGACAAGCTCATCCAAACACCATGACGAAGAAGCATAGTTTTTGGAAAAAACAATGATGTAAAATTTGGAGTCTTCAATGGCTTTGATAAGCTCATCGCTGATAGTTTTCCCTTTATGGATTCTTACATCATCCTTGTAAGTGTAAATGCCTTTTGCATTAAGAGCTTCATAAAGATGGCCAAGAAAGTTCTTGCGAGTGTCTTCACCCCTGAAGCTTAAAAAAACATCATACTTGAACCTCTTTTGAATGGATGAAGTTGAAGTGGACACCATTATTTTTGGTTCAGATGAGTTAGAAGAAGATTCTTCTTTTTTTGGTTCAGATGAGTTAGAAGAAGATGCCATTGAATAAAAGTAATAGATAAAAGTTGAAGATGCCATTAGCATAACTCCTAAAAAGCTATGGATGAAGTTGAGGTGGACACCATTAGCTTTGGTGCAGATGAGTTAAAGAAGTTATGGATGAAGGATCGGAGGAGAAACGTAATATCTTGCTGAAGGTCAAACATTTCTACAATCTGATTGCAAAAAAAACAACTTGATAATGTGAAGGTGATTGGTTAGGTGTAAATTATGAACAAAGTAGTTCCAGTTCTATGCTGCAGTAATGTTGAGAAACAAAAGCCACTCATATGGTCTTTTGGTCAATGAAAAGAAAGATAAGATTCACTGTTTGAAAAAGAAAGATAAGCCTCGTAATTTAATTTGTTTCTCCAACAAGACACAAATAAACTCAAAAGACACAATTTAACATTAAGACAAACATAAACTCCAATAGAACATCTCACCAATGAAGAGAACAATTTTTCCATTCGAAGAAAACCTCTTTAAAATCAGCTTTAAGTCACTCCTCAAAATCTCCTACGTATTTAGCACCAGCACGAACCCATATCGACTGATACAAGCTGCAAAAAGATCGAAATTTATCAACACAAACTTGTGATTTTTGAGAATGAATGCACAAACATTAAAACCAGTGGTAATGATGGTTACAGCTAAGAAAAAACCAATTTTCCAATTTACCCATTTTTAAGCAGTCTCTTTTATTAGTTAACCACCTGTTGCAACCTATATAATTAAAAAGGATGATAGATAATTACAACAAATGACTACTGTCGAAACTGATCATCTCGGCCAAGTGTTCTTTGAAGAATTCGGACCGGAGCTGCTTGAATTCTAAGCCTACTGCTTCATTTGGTTGTTGAATTTATGTTTCGTCAAGATATGTTTTTTATTATTGAGTTTATGTTTCGTCAAGCATTTGGTTCTTGAATTTATGTATTCATTGGTTTTTTTATTATTGATATGTTTCGTCAAAGCACTGCTTTCTAAAGGGACGACATGATGAAGTATAAACTTTAGTCAGAAGTTTTCTTTAAAAGCGTTAAAAGTTGATCAAGAAAGAATACTGAAGAGGCTTTATTAGCACGTTATAAGCTACTCAAGATAGTAATTTGGTTTTACCGATCAACTTTTTACAAACCGTGTCACAGCTAAACTACTACTAATAAGCCTATTGAACAGTCAATTATCGTTTACTAAGGATAAAACAGTTTTTGCTGTTATTTAGATAATATCCATTCAAAATAATCATCAAGCAGTGTATGTACATATATAACCGGCGAATCATAAGCAACATTAAATCAATATGTCATAGCAAACAATCACGTACGTAGGGGTGAGCAAAACCGAACGAATCCCGAAAACCGACACAAACCGACCTATACCGACCGAAACCGAGACTAACCGACCAATACTCGGGTCGGGGCTCGGGTTGGGACAAAGAAAACCGACCGAAACCGACTCGTTCGAACCGAACCGAGTAGTTTCGGGTCGGGATTCGGTTTGGGTTTTTCAGGAAGTCGGTTTCGGTCGGACGGGTCGGTTCCGGCCCGATGCTCACCCCTACACGTACGATCTTATAATATCATATAAAGCAATTATTACATTTGTTCCAAATGACATAATCAAAATTCATATTAATCACAAAATCAAATAAAACATATGTGTATTCAGTACGGGTGTGTATCCAAGTACAAAACTCCTCAAATTAAACATGATAAAACTTTAATATTTTTGGTTCGTAGGAATATAGTGATCAATTAACATAATTATAATCATACAGTTCAAATCAACAAATTAGCTAGCTAGATATTTAAAATCATACCTTTTAATCATTGAAATGGTTTTTGTTCTTCCATCTTCGGAAAACTAAACTACACAACAATAACCACAATTAATCACTTATAAATGCTAAATATTCACAGAAATAATCTGCTGAAGGACATTTCTACAAACTGATTGCAAAGAAAGGTGAATAAAATGAGAAAAAAACAGCTTGAAAATGTGAAGGTGATTGGTTAGGTGTAAATTATGATGAAACTGAAGCTGTTAAAAGAGTTTATGTGAAGAAACAAACTAGTTCCAGCTGCGGTGATACATCCTCTTGGAAAATGCTTATTCAAGTTAACATAAAACTACAAATTATTCACAGAAATCAAGCAAGCTCAGTAGAATGAGTTACCGACTTGCATTGACCACTGTGTGAATCTCATCAATGAAGACAACCATTTTTCCATTCGAAGCAGTAACCTCTTTAAGATCAGCTTTAAGTCGCTCCTCAAAATCTCCTACGTATTTAGCACCAGCAGGAACCCATATCGAGTGGTATAAGCTGCACGTAAAAAAGGATTGAAATTTATCAACACAAACTTGTGATTTTTGAGAATGAATGCACAAACAGCATATCAGCACGAAACGTATTAAAACCAGTGGTAATGATGGTGACAGCTAAGAAAAAACCAATTTTCCAATGTACCTATTTTTCAAGCAGTCTCTTTTACTAGTTAACCACCTGTTTCAAGCGGTCTCTTTTATTAGTGGTGTTTCGGGTGGGGCTTAAGTGAAACTGAAAATAGTATCTTCCAAGTTTTAACTGAACAATGTGTGCATATTTGACACTTGAGAACATAATAAAAGTGACACTTCCATCTGTGCTATACACCTAGCTTTAAGTTCCTCATCTGATGTGGACGAAGCATGTATAACTTATTGGAAACTAAAATACATTCGCAATTTCTATTATATCATAAATGGAACATTTAATTTTCTAAGTGTGAATATTTATATATGAATTACACATTGTAAACCTTCATCACTTGTTCATTTCAATAATTATTAGTGTAATATATCTTTCACATGTATACGCCTATACATGTGAGATGAGGTACGACAGTTAGTAAATATTTATCACTTGTTCATTTAAAGTTTCGTCAACATGTATTCTTCATTATCTCAACTTATCATTTCATTTTAAGTTCCGATAAATTTAAGCTCAATCCAAACACTATCACTTACATATGCTTATTTAATAAATATGATATGTTGATGTTTGCACCCGATAACCTGAATCACCCGAGTGCCCGACCCGAAATAACCCGACTCGAAGCCCCGATAACCCGATTCTTAATCAGGATGGGTTTCGGGTCACTTACCAATGTCAACTAATACATTGTAATAGTGACTTAGCATGCGCCAACGAATCAGTTCTGTATCCACTAGAAAATTAAGAAGTAACGAACTTTGCATCTAACCACCATTGTTTTCTTTCACTTACCAATGTCAACTAATACATTGTAATAAAGTAAACACCAATCGAAAGTATTTACCAAACTGTTTAAATTACCTTAATACTGAAGATAGTAAGACTGAGGGAATAAGGGGCTTATAAGCTTACATATTTAAAAGAAGCTCATCAAAGTGTTTGAATAAGCTTATGAGCTTATATAAGGGGTTTCAACAAGCCCATTTCATATGGCTTACTAGGACACTTACTAAGGGGCTATACGAGAGGCGTTATAGCAAAGGACAATTTACCCTTATTGTAAACTCTTTCAAATACACTTTTTGTCATTTTACTATCATAAACCAATGCAAAACACTTGAGCATAACAATTTATTTACACCATAGTTACTTGAACTTGGCTAAGTGGAATTTTACCCTAAACTTATAAAGGTGCTGGCTAAATGAAATTTCCACTACCCTATACCCACTCAACCGTTAAACCTAACGGACGTTATCCTCAAAATTACAAATACCAAATAAGGGTATAAATGTAGAAACAAGCGAGTCGAGCCCAAGCTTTGAATCTCAAGCTCGGCGGCTCGTTTAAAATCATAAGTCTCGAGCTTGTCTCGAGCTTGTTTCGAGCAGCCTATTTTAGGGTACCATGTTGCACCTTTAAATATTTAAGGTACTAAAAATTACATGGTGTCTGTTTTTTAAGAGGCTCTCTGAATCTGAACCGCACATCTGAATCTGAGGCGTAAATGTCTTAATCTGACCGCATCCGAACAGGAAAAAAAACTTATGTTTGAACCGCACATTTGCTTGCTCGTACTAATTTTTTTTTGGTTATTTTTATGTCAACAAGAGGAAACAAGAGTCATTAAGACACACCTCTCGCGTCTGCACTATTAAGATCTTCTCGCTGCGAGCGGAAAAAAAAAAACAACGGTGCGAACCAAAATGTCGACCGGCGTCTGTAAGAGGCAGTTTTCAAAAAACAAACACCAAGTCAAGTTGAAGGTACTAAACTACATTTGAACCTTATTATAATAAGCTAATACAAAAAGTCAACAAGGGTTCATTAGCTGCTGCTTACATATGAAACATAAGCTTAAGCCCAAAAAACCAACCTATTTCGTTGTTGTTTTACAAAAGAATGATTGAAAAAGATCACACTTCTAATTTATTTTTGTGGGTATGACAAAATTTTTTCTTTTGCAGGTAATTTTCTTTCAAATTTATCCTTTTTAGGGTATTTTGCAAAAAAATTGGACATTTTTGCCCCTCTTAGCTAATAGAAATTTTTTTTTTCCGAAGGGCAAAATTGTCACATATTACCCTAAATTACCCTAAAAAGGATGAATTTGAAAGAAGAGTACCCACAAAAGCAAAAAAATTTGTTCGCTACCCACAAAAGAAAATGGTTGCAAGTACGATACTTTTTTCAATCAATTGCCCTTGTTTTTAAACAATGTTTTGAAACCCGGTTGAACCGGTTATGGCCCGAAACTAACCGTTTCTGTAGAATTTGTAAACCGGTTTTTAGCAACCCGGGTCAACACATGGCTGGTTTCTATGCTATTTTTTACAGCAAAAATAGTGTTAATAATGCAGCAGAAAAATGGGTTTTTTTTTTGCATAAAACCGGGTTGACCCGGTGACTCGGTCATAGACCCGGTTTTCAAAAGATTGGTACTTTTAGAACATATATATATATAAAAAAGGGTAAGGTAGTTACCTTGAAATCGAAGATGAAAAGGTGTTGCTGTGTTTATTTGATGATGATTTTCAGCTTATATAGTAATAGAGAAATGTAAAATTAGAAAAGAGTCAATTTTAAAGATGAAAAATGGTCAAGGAAGAAAGAGGGCAAATTGCATAAAAATTGTACCCATATCAGGTCTAATTTTAATTAAATATACTACTTTTTTTCTCTATTTAAGGTACGTGATTTTTTTCTTTTTAGCCGATTTATGTTTTTTTCTAACTCCCGTTAACTATTTCGTTAGTAAATTACATGTTTGGTCTTTGAGTTTGTATAGGCATTTCATGTTTGGTTCATTTTCGTCCGTTTTTATATGTTTTTGTCCGTTTTTATACTTTTTCGTCCGTTTTGTTCGTTTTTACACGTTTTCGTCCGTTTTTACACGTTTCCATCCCTTTTTATACATTTCCGTCTATTTTTGCACGGTTCCGTCAGTTTTACACGTTTTCGTCCGTTTTTGCACGTTTCCATCCATTTACACGCCATCCGTTTTTGCAGTTCGTCGGTTTTGCGCGTTTCGCTCGTTTTACGCTTCCATCCATTTACACGTTTTCGTCTATTTTTGCACGGTTTCGTTTGTTTTTACACGTTTTCGTCCGTTTTTGCACGTTTCAGTCCGTTTTGCACGTTTCCATCATTTTTTCCACGTTTTCGTCTGTTTTTGCACGTTTCGTTCATTTTTACACGTTTTCGTCTGTTTTTACACTTTTTATACTCGTGTACAAATGTGTGTATAAAAACGTGTAAAAACGGACAAAACGTCGAAAACAGACAAAAACGAACGAAAACGTGTAAAAACGAACCGAAACATGTAAAAATGGACTGAAATGTGCAAAATGGACGAAAACGTGTAAAAACATATGGAAACGCAAAACAGACGAAACATGTAAAATGGATGAAAACGCAAAACGGGTGAAACGCAAAACTGACGAAAACTTGTAAAACAGACGAAAACGTAAAACGGACGAAACGTCAAAAAGCATTCAAAACGTGTAAAAACGAACGAAAATGTGCAAAAACGGACGGAAACATGTAAAACAGGCAGAAACGTGTAAAAACGGACGAAAACGTGTAAAAAAGACGAAAACGCAAAAACATACGGAAACGTGCAAAATCAGACGAAAACGTGCAAAAACAGACGAAAACGTGCAAAAACGGACGAAAACGTGTAAAAACTAACAAAAACGTGTAAAACGGACGAAAACGTATGCAAACGGACGAAAATGGACCAAACATGAAATGCCTATACAAACTCAAGGACCAAACATGTAATTTACTAAAAAAATAAATAAGTAAATAAAAAATAAATTTAATTGAAATCGGACCTAAGATGTGTACCGTTTTATGCAATTTGCCCAAGAAAGAAAGGTTGCAAGTTTGCAACCGAATTAGAATTTACTTTTTTAACAGTTTAACGATTATACCCTTGGTCAGTATTATTTGTCTTTTGTCATGTACAACTGTGCAAGGGTAAACTAGTAATTTTTAATAAAGTGGTTATTTTTATTTGTTTGATTTGGTGGGTTATCATTACATTTGTTAGATGGTGTGTTGAGTAATAAGATGATGGTAGTCTAAAGACTTGCACTTATACATGTTGAACCACCTAATGACCCGAGTTCAGGACCATGCCATGAAAATCGCACATCATGAACCAGGTTTTGACTTTTTGTAATCTTTATTTTTCAACTTTGACATTAAATTTTATTTATTTTATTTTTTTTTTGTTATATAATACTTGATAAAAATATACGATCAAAACTCAATCACTTCATATATTTTGCATCAAGTATTATATATCATTAAAAAAAATAGTTAAGATCTGAAAAAGAAATACTTTACCAAGTTAAAACATGACATATACATTGAGACGAAAGAAGTGGATAATAAGCTTTCACACAAGCTTAAAAACACATGGACATCCTTTCACACAACCTTAAAAATACATGGACATCGTATACAAAAATATCATTCAATGAATACAGATTATACAACACTAAAAATGAAATAGCAAACTAAACATCATAGGTGAGTAGTCTTCATATATTAATGCACTTTCAACAATCATTCGAGTCGTTACTAGTAGTATTCTTTCTAGTTAAAATGTTTGAATAATCTCTCCTAGTCACTTATCAATAGAGGTATCTAATAAAAATGTAATTTGACTGTCTTTTTGATCAAAAAAATGTGAAGTTTGTCTAAGAGTCAATTTTTTAAATGGACACTATACATCAAGCATTATCAAAATGAACCCTTGAATCTCGTGTTATAAAAATCGATGAAGCGAGCAAAATGGGGAGGGCGAGCAAGTATTTGCTCGCTTTGTACCTTGTCATGTAGTGAAAAATCTTTTGTCTTCTTTTGAAAATGACGAGCAAAGTCGAAGGCGAGAATGATGCTTTGCTCGTCACTTTGTTTTTAGGACATGTGAAAATATTAAAATGAAACAAAGGTGCCACGCTTAGTGTGAACATGATAGTTTTTTTCTTTCGAATTTCAAAAACATAGTGCATGAACAATCTTTCTAAAATAAAATGGTTTATTTCGGTATTTTATTTTTTGTTTAATTTCAACCAATAAATGAGTGATACTTCAAATTTTAAAATAAAAATAATAAAATAAAATACTTGATATGTAGTAATTGTAAACTAGATTCAATTTTAATTTCAGTTATGTTATTCACACATTTGAGATGACCTCTTTTGTAGTTTTATATGCATAGATTTGAATCATACAGTAGTATCTATAGTTTCTATTTGTATTCACGGTCAAGTTTCGAATAATATAGGTTTAGATCAGCCCGGTTTCAGTTATGTTATATTGTATTTTTATGTTCAGGTCGGGGTTTTGACCCGAAGAACATGCCTAATTGGTGATTGACACACATATACATATGAACCCAAAGATGAAATCGATCATTTACCAATGCAACAAACTCCCAGCTCCACAATGATATACAAATCGTGGGATTTTTGCGAGATAAATACATCATAAACGATGCAAGCCTACTAAAAACCAGCTCGTTGCATCTCTAACCACTCTATTCCCATCGGCAAACATAACACTTTACCTCTTTTCTTGTTCTCTTTGTTCACTTTGTGTACTTCCCAACCCTAAGGAAGCTTTGTCATCTTTCTGGTCTTTGTTGTTACTCGTAGTGGACCCACCACTCCCGTTTAGACAACTAGCCATTTCCTTCGACTCTGGGCCGGTAGGTGAAGATACGGGTCCCATTTCATCATCCTCAATCGGAAGCATCCTTTTAGAACCCTCTAAAGCCACACCTAATACTATGTTATCTTCCAATGCTGATCTTTGGGTCAACGGCTTCTCACCTTCCAGCTTTGTATTAGCACCTGATGATGATGCTGATGATGATGATCCAGTGGGCCCCACATTGGAGGTTCTGACTTCAGGGGTCAACTTTGGATTGGGATCTACGACTGGGTCGGATGTAGTTACCGGGGTCAACTTTGGATTGGGATCTGCGACTGGGTCGGATGTAGCTGCTACCGGAGTTACAGGCTTGGAATCTTTTTCTTCAGGGTTACTAGTCGGGCGAGATGTTGACTTATTTTTCTCCTCTCCGTTGACTTTATAAGAAGGCTCTATAAGTAGGAAGGGTCGGTTGGCAGCTGCTCGGTTATTAGTGAATATATCAGAAAATGGAACATTATCAATATCTGCATCACGGTAGATTTTCTGCACTGTTCGAATAGGTGTGGCAAGCCGCGCCCGGTGATGGCTGATAACTCTGAGGAGATCCAATAATATAGCTTCCTGTATACAGATTACATTTCAAATGCTAATAAGTGAATAAAATGGATAGAAAGATTGAAAAACGAATAGAAATAAATTGAGGTTTTCGAGAATCAAAGAACTTCTACCTTCACACCAAGATATACTTCAAAATGTGATGTTTTCACAAAGCAAGAAACCAAAATCTGTCAAACAAAAAACAGGTGCATACGACATAACATTAGCATCTGACGATTTTTAGTATATGCCGCATAATGGGCAGGTTTGGTAATACGTCAAAACATGCACTTTTTCTACAAGTCCAAATCCGTCAGGTTGGGTGGGGTTCACCCCAAAACACATTCTGTCCAAAAATATGATTTTATAAATAAATAAATAGCAAGTCGGATATGATTAAGAGAATAATCGCTTTCAATAATAATCTACGGAGGCTTTATGTATACACTTTAGGAGATATTTGACAAATTTGAAATGTTTTCTTAAGCTCGTTTTTATGTTTTAAAAAGGTGTACAAATTTGAAATGTGGTCTGGATTTATCCAACACATATCAACGTTTCGGTTTTTTATATGGTGCGAGGAAAAATGAAAATCAACTCTAGGTCCCAGTTATGTATATCCGTAGATGGTGCGGACAACTGGTAGCCCAGTTCAATTACTGAACAACTTACCAAAAGAGCCTGGTTTTCACGGTCAACGTTCTCCAAAAACACTCGCCTATGCAGCCTTTGCTGCTCGACTTGAGGATTTTTGGCCAAAACTTTTCGCATATCAGCCACAATGTTCTGTTCCCATAACATTAAGCCAACATTTTAGAGCATGCATGAAACAAAGTAATTAAGAATATTGCAATTCATAGGATTTGATAGACTACTCACATTAATTTTGTTGACATCTACGTGGCTGATAGCAAGATGAGTCTTGATGCGCCAATGTGTTTTCTGGGTCAGATTTCTCACCACATTGACAGTAAATTTATGGTTAGGGATGTGAATCGCCTCACGGTCATCACCTCTTATTATTGTTGGGGACCACCAACCCACATGCTGAAGCAAGCAACAAAATATATGAATTAGATCACCTAAGAAAGAAATAGACAATGGCAGGTTGGGCAATGGTTCAGAATGGTTCGTGTCATAATGAGCTGTTTTTAATTCGGTTTGTGTTTGGGTGGGTCGGCCAGCATTTTTTGTTCCATTTTCTTTATATACTACAAGTAACTGATGTACTGTATATGATTAGAATACTAATCAACAATAAATTTATATGTTTTCTTAATAAGGCGATTTAAGAAGTAATAGGCAATTTATACACTTCAGACCACTCTTACGTCTTAACCCGTTCCGTTCTTAAGGATTACCAGTTTGGCTTGTTTGAGTAATATAAAGCTCTTTTCTAAGTAAAAGGGACAAAACTGCTACCTACAGTGTAACTATTACTCTTTTTTTAGATTTGGATAAGCGAGCAAGAACATAAGGATCTACAAATGCATCGATGCAACTAAATCTGCTAGTTGAAAAGCATACCTCAACAGTGCCAGAGACTTCATACCCGTCGATTTTTGTTTGAATCCATTCACTTAGTACGAACGGTCTTGTTGCATGGATCATTACACTTGATAGGAAATTTGTAAATATCTACGTGGAAATTATGTTTGAAAACCATTATTCGCAATAGAAGTCTTAAGTGGAAATAAACAAGAAGTCTTTAATTATATGAGGTAGTACCTCACGACCTGCAAGTGTGAGCAATACAGTACCAAGACCTCCAGCTGTGACCCATTTCTGAGTAGAGAAAGCAACTCCATGAATAATGAAATAGATGCAACCCACACTGCCGAATAAACAGCTTTTCCAGCAAATTCATAACCCATCTGTAAACCGAAAGACACAGAATATAAGAACTTAAAAGTCATTTAGTAAGAATAAACAATTGGTTGAAAACAAGTGTTTTTTGTATGGGTTGGGTTGGGTTGACCCACAAAACTTTTAGTCTATAGTTCTTATAGCTTCAAGAAGTATCAAATATGATTACGATACTACTCTATAGTTTTAATTAAATGATTTTGGAGGTTTTGAGCAATTAAAAACATTGTGGGAAACTTTCCACCCTGTTGACTACATGTAAAAACCAATAAAAGAAAATATTGATAGGTCGTGGGACATGATTTATGCCGAGACCATAACAGTTTATCTTATCCCTTCCACTTACATATATATGCTTATGTACATACATATATTATCTATGTGTACATACAAGTATACTTTCCAAAGAATTTAGATATGCTAGAGTCATAGATACATACAGATCTTGCATCGCTAGGATCCTTTTTCTCCACAAAGAATTTCTGCGTTTGTTGTATCAAGCTGCCAAAACAAAATACAGGATCGTCTAAACATCTAGTGATGACAAGACAATAGTAATGACTCCCACCAACCAGCCAACATCTAGTCATGTAATGAACTAATAGATAGGATAATGGGTTCCAATTGCTTAAGCTTTAACACGTAAGATGTAACATGAGATAGACTATTACCTGGATAAGCAATATGCAAATGCCAAAACTGTAGACAATGAACGAACAAAATTCAGAAGCCGTTGCTTGACAGCTTGGCTTGGTGCAGAAGGTAGGATAACTGGTTCCAGCACTCTGTGAATATGAGTGACTGTTCAGCAAGACAAAACGACAGCAAATATCTGGTAATAGTTATACCATAGCTGCTTTCAACTTCTATAATGATGTTGCTTTTACCTGCATATAAGGACAGCACCACCCCATAGCAACAGCGGTTGAATGTAAGATGTCATCACCTGATGTTCTTTACTCTTGGTCCAACTATTATCGTTTTTCTGTACAAAGAAAATATGGTATCAGGCTACTAGCTACTTAAGCTCATAAAACCAACTTGATCAATATATATACCTGCCAAAAAAGGATCCTACACGCACGTACTAATGGTCCAAGACCCCATGCAGCAAAAGCAATAATTCCAACAGCTGGAATCAATTGCACTACAAGAGACTGACCATGAAAAGCTTCATATGACCTGCATATTAATGAAACAAGTTATGCATATGACAGCAGAAAGTTGATCTCGTATCTTAACCCAATTCAGGGATAGGATAGGGTATCAAATATATGATTGACATCATTAACGGCAGCATTTGTTCATTCCATTTCAACCCCTTTTAATTCAATGCAACAAAATAAAAGAGATGAAGGGAGCAGAAATGTAGAAGTATCTAAAACATTTATTTATTAAAGACCTTTTCCTCAGAGAAAAAATGTTAACAAATGGTGAAATAGTAATTTTGCTACATAAACCTAAGTAGATAACAAGGGATTTAGAGACGCAAACACATAAATGTTTGGGAGCGTTTTGAAGCAACTAACAACTAGCAGTTAGCACAAGCAACTAGCATTCCTACTTTTTCTAACACGCTCCAAATCAAAACACTACTTCTAGTAGCATTTACGAACAACTAGCGTTTCCACTCACTAATTATGACTATACACCTATGTTACCAAACATACTATGGGGGTGTTTGTTTCGGCTTATATAGCCGGCTTATGGCTTATTTGATTTTGGGCTTACGTTTCATAAGCTCACTTATTGTGGCTTATTTTGATATTTTTCGGCTTATATGAGTTTCAAATTAAGCCACAAAAAGTGAGGTTATGAAACATAAGGCGAAAACCAAATAAGCCATAAGCTGAAACAAACACCCCCTATAACCACAATCCTCGTTAAACATACTATAACCACTTTAGAAAACAATTTCTAAACTAAAAATAAATCACGCGATCGATACATCCATAAAATCTCCAAACTAGTTCTAAAAGTAACTCAATTAATGCATCAAATAGCTCTCTAATCTATAATTAGTTATTTATGTTACTAACAACTAGTATAATTACAATACTAACAGAAATAACTAACTAATTACAATAAATATATAAAAACAGATTATTAAACATATGTATAAGGTTATTTTGGGGCTTATGAGCTTATTTGGTTTCGGCTTATGCAACATAAGCCGAAATCAAAAAACCTTAACAAACACCCCCACACCCCAAAAAAAAAACCTAACTCGCCTACGGGGTGTTTGGGTGAACTTAGAATGGCTTCTTGATTGATAAAGTATGCCCAATTTACTTAAAGCCAATCCCCAATTATTTGCATTAAAAAATAAAGCGGGAATTGCATATATATCCCTTCAAAGTCTCATAATTGCATAAGGATTAGAATTTGGATTTGTATTTGAAATATAAAATTAAAAGGAAGAAAATATATTTTTATTGATATTGTAATTAAATTGTATTTAAATATTATATTTTAAAATAAAATTAAAATGATTGTGAGAGCAAATATATGGGACCTACAGGTTTTTGTTGTAAACCCACCAATTAATAAGGATTGGAAAAAGGTTGTCAGTGAGGGTTTTGAGATATTCACTTTTGCAACCAAACAACGATTATTAGTCTAAATCCAAGCTCACAGTGTTCACTACCCCCAACCAAACTGCACCTTAATTTTATTGATGTAGAAGACTGAAAATATTATAATTTTATAATAATAAAAATTTTGCAATGGATTCACTCAAAAAAAAAAAACAAAAGAAAAAAAAAAAGAAAAGACAAGAAGAGGAAGATACAATCTGAAACCAAGGTTGCAACTGTGAAATCATATGGACCCACGTTAAAAGTATCATCACTCGCTCACCATATAAAATCAGAAACTTTGATATAGCTTAATTAAATAGCTTAGCGAGGCACAATAAACGTAAAAGATCATGCATCGCATAATTCATTTACGATTCGCCTCCTTTTAAATCTCCTAAATTTAGTTAGGCCTATTTATCATTTTCTTAAAAACTAACCAAACATTTATTATTAATGTAGAGCCCAAATGAATCATTCGACACCCATAAAACAAACGGCCTTAAAAATATCGTATTTATCGTAATTCATATTCAAACTAGTAATATATATATATATATATATATATATATATATATATATATATATATATATATATATATATATATATATATGGGAAAAGTGAATATGGGGTTGTCTCACATCTAAAATTACATGCGAAACCATAAAAATCATTAAAAGATACGTCATTTTGATTATTATTTTTCAAAATTTTAGTGGTGGAACAAATATATGCATAGTGGAATGCATTTTAATGGTCAATTAAATCAAATCATTGTTGAATCTATAATTAATTTTTTAATAAATGAAAACACCTAACAATGTGATGTAGATTATGCATGCATTAACATGAACCTAACATAACTGATGTTGTGATAAAATGAAGTGAAAACACCGATATAGTGAAAGATATGATACAAATGAAGTAGATTTGATGTTTTCTTGTTAAAGCACGTAATTTTTGATGGTTTCGCCTGTAAGATTAGATGTGAGATAGCGCCATATTCACTATCCTCATATATATATATATATATATATATATATATATATATATATATATATATATATATATATATATATATATATATATATATCCGTAATACACTTATGAAGCAAGAAATGTTACGATGGGAATAAAACTCAAGTGAAATATTTGCTTTTTAAATGGTTGAATTGTTAGAGTAAAAAATATCTATAAACTTTAGTCTTTGAAGATATTTGTAGCACTTGGTTTTTTTAGTGTGGATGTAACAGATTTTATTCATGTATTTTGCTAACCGCAACCTTATGGGTTATAGTGTTGTGTTTAAGCTTTGTTTAATTGAAAAATCAAGATTTAATTAAAATCACATGTTCCTTGTTTAACAACATTTTTTATAATTATAATTATCAAAAAGCTATAAGTATGGAAATAACGAGTTCATTAAATGTTATTTTACACAAATGATGAGACTTAAACACAACCTGGATTGTTATTTTGAAGGGATGATTGTGTAAATATGTATCCAACTTAACTACATTTTTGGTCCATTTGGTTTGCCGAGTTTAACACTTTTAGTTTATCTGTTTAGTCCTCAATACTTAACCTCAGTTAGTTCGAAATACATAACCACCGCCCACCACCGCCACACACCACCACCACACCATGCACCACCCACTGCCACCATCACCCACCTCCCACCACCACCACCAATAACTACCATAACTCACCACTGCCACCCGCTGCCACTACCACCACCACCACCACCAACCACCATCAGTAGCAATCACCACCACCACGCACCACCGCCACCCACTGCCACCGAGCCACCCACCACCACCTACCACTACCACTACCATTTACCACCACCATGCACCACCGCCACCCACTACCACCTACCACCGCAACTACCAATCACCGCCACGCACCATCGTCACCCACTACCACCCGACACCAACCATCACCATGTTGGTGGTGGCACTAAGTGGTGGTGGTGGCAGTGGGTGGTGCATGATGGTGGTGGTAAGTGGTGGTGGTAGTGGCGATGATGGACGACGGTGGCGTGGTGGCGTGGTGATGATGATGATGATGGTGGGTGGTGATGGTGGCGCTGGCGATGGCGATGATGGGTGGCGATTATGTGTCTTTGGTGGTGATTGCAGTGGGTGGCGGTGGTGCGTGGTGGTGGTGATTGGCAGTGGTGGTAGTAAGGTAATGGTGGCGATGGTACGTAGTAGTGGTGATTGGTAGTGGTAGGTGGTAGGTGGCAGTGGTGGCAGTGCATGTGCCAGTGCATGGTGGTGGTGCTTGGTAGTGGTGGTGGTAGGTGATTGTGGGTGGCGGCGGTGTGTGGTGGTGGTGATTGGTAGTGGTGGGTGGGGATGGTTGTGGTGATTGGTAGTGGTGGTGGTAGGTGGTGATGGGTGGCGGTGGTGTGTTGTGGTGGTGGTGGTGGTGATGGGTAGGGGTGGTGGTGGCAATGGGTGGTGCATGGTGGTGGTGATTGGTGGTGGTGGGTGGCGGTGGTGGGTGGCGATGGTGAGCGGTGGTTATGTATTTCGGACTAAGGGCCTGTTTGTTTAGTTTTTTTATTAAGTCCTGTAAAATTAAAGTGTCTGTCTGGATATATGTTGTCTGTTTGTAGATAATTAAATGGTTGTTTGTTTTGTGTGCTGAATAAAGTGTCTTAATCAGAGAAAATTACTGGTATACCCTTTTATATGAAATACGTGGGATTATAGGTTAAGAATGGGAGGGTAAATATGTAAAAGCATAATAAAGGGGATGGACTTAATTTGGAGACCCTCCACCCCATGGCTTTTTCTATGAAGTCATCTTTTTATTTTAAGCCCCAAACAAACACTCATTTAATGACTTAATACATTTACATATTTATCTATTAAGACTCTTTAAGTCCTTATCAAACACCACCTAACTAAGGTTATATATTGAGGACCAAATAAATGGACTAAAAGTGTTATACTCGGCAAACTACGATGACCAAAAATGTAGTTAACCCTTAACAAATACAACACTGAACAATAATGATGAAATATTAAAAGAATGATACATACAAGGATTTTTTTAACTTGTGCCCTTAGGCACACGTTTAAGACATAAAAGGACACGGGTCCCAGAGAAAGGACACAGGATCACAGAAAGTACAATTTTGTGGATCCCCGTGTCCTTTTCTCGTAGACTCGATGTCCTTTAAGATGCTTAACTCACGCTTGGGCGCATGTTAGACAAACCCTACATACAATAAGAAATATTACAGAGTTTGATACATACAATAAGAAAATTAAAAGTTGAGCACACAACAAAAGAAAAAGTATAAGTTGGATACATTTCTAGAGAATTATCCCTATTTTGAAGATAGCATGTAAGCATACCAAATTGGGGCTTCTGAAATATAAGCCGAAATCAAATAAGCTCATAAGCCCACATATAAGCCTGGATTTCTTGTTGTTGATCCTCCCCGCGAAACAATAATAGCGCAAAAACAGTGGCTTTTTAACAACCCGACATTTTTTTATGAAAATAAAATAAATGAGATCAGGGTCGACCTTTTTTAAATAAACACACACATATTAGGCTATGACCGTCTACATTCTACCTCTTATAGCTACGTGTGAGCCGAGAATGAAGGACTATCATATAACTTCCGTTTGCGCGTATTAAGTTAAACGGATGAGGTTTTCCTTGTTCAAATTACCCGGGGAGGCATGGGCGGAGATAAAGGGGGGGCACAAGGGGCATGTGCCCTATAGCAAAAAAAATTGTAGTGTAAATTTTCAAAAATATTTAGCTTTTTTCGTAATTTGCCCCCCTTAAGTACCAATTTATAGTGTAGTTTCTAAACTTAATCAAAAGTGCCCCTCGAACAAAAATTTCTAGCTCCGCCAGGGAAAGTATTCCGTTAGAAGTGTACTTAGTGAGGTTTGAACACTAGACCTCTTGTGAAGAGGTTGGGCGTACTAAATTAGTTGAGAACATAGACTAGTCTAATCATGCCAATAACTCAAGGTTTGTAGTGATGTCTATAACAGACGTGACCATGAGCTTTTGGTCGGGTCAGCGAGTGATCAAGAGTAGGAAGGTTGTGCTGAAGGACCGATTCGTAACTCGAGAGCTTCGTAGGTGGTCGTCCCGGATTAATCTAACAGCTATCAACGCGGTTCGCACTCCGGATATAATCATCGACTTCCGGTACCCTTAAACTGTTTCAATTTCATAATATTTTGGATGTGTGATTAATTATGACAATGGCTTGTGCACACATAAATGTTGTACAACCCGTTCTTGTAATGAAAGGACCCCGTGGTACGCCTGCCACAATCATTATAAAAGGAGCGAAAGCTTCTTACTTTTGAGTAAAATCTATCAAACCTTTCATTTTTCAAAGGTTTTGCTCAAAAGAACAAGTTCTTCCCCTTATGATTTTCAAAACCTCAACCGTTTATATCACTTGTTGAGGGGGAGTATTTGCCTAAAAACTTTGATCACTAAACGTTCTTTGTAGTTCTCTTCCCACAAAACTCAAAATGGTCATATTTATTCTCAACATTTCTTCAAAAATAACATTTATATGCCATTTTTGAGGGGGAGAAAATTATGTGATAATAACTATGTTGTGTTTTGCTAGTTGAATCCTCGTGTGAAAAGACTTCAACCCATGAATTGACGGGAACTAAACAGTCGTACATTGAAAAGATTTGTCTTCCAAGACTTATCCAAGTAAATTGTACCTATTCGAGAAGCTCTTGATAGACATGAACTTTGACGGGTTTGACAACCTTTCGGGGTTGTCCACATCTTCAAGGTAGTTATTAGAGCTAGTTGTCACCTAAAAGCGACAATGTATCTCTTTAAGTATCCAAGATAATCGTGTCTCGCAAGGAACTGCTCATCTTGAGTCGATCAATTCAAAAGTCGCAAGACTCTTTCCTCACCGTGCAGATTTGTCAAAACTCTTAAGCACATGCGAGGGGTATTTCGAAAATCTAAAACTCTTGAAGTGTTCAAACATGTTTTTCATTCACAAACACTTCGAGATATTTTCATGAAAATGGTTTTATGGCAATGGAGTTATAAGGTGATTAAGGTTAGGAATAACAGTCTATGATCCGCCAGAGTCGGATGGATCTACCCAAGGACACTACCAATAGTTAGAATTAGAAGTCCTTAGGTATGATTATAAAAAGGAGAAAATGAGAATCGTGAAAGAAGGAGTTGAAGAATTAAAAGAAATGCAAAGAAAAGGGTGAAAATAAATAGCCCTCCGCATTATTCAACTTAGGGCATAACGGGTTCAATTCATATGCTCTTGGTTGTCACTTGGTGACGCCGGTATTGAAGATTAAAGTCGTCATGGACCCAAAGGACGCATGCACTAAACCTTCTTAGCCACTCAAGTTTCTATCAATGTAAGCTTGTTTCATTCTCACAGGAACCCTACATAATCTATCGGCTTTCTCTTAGAGATTGCCGATATGAAGAAGGAGACCTCTCCCTAGTCTCCGCCAGAAACCCAAAACGCACTATTGAGTCTAGAGCCACGAGATTCATCAAAAGATCTCTTAGAAACCGTCGAGAACATTTATGTACACTTGACATTTCATCACTTGTTGTTCAACAATAAGAACATCGTTGGTACGTTATCGAGTCCTACACAAATCTTAGAAACCGTCGAGAACATTTATGAGAGGTTCACAATTGTGATCCTCGGTGATTGAATGGAAACTCCGCCGGTCAACATCAAACGACAACGGCAGTCACTCGGTAACTCCCGCGGATTACGCTTAGTGTGTCTCAATCGGTCTACGATCGTGAGGTGATGCCTCGGTGTACCTCAATGACTATCTCGAATCAGATGTACTTCAGACATCGTGTTATCTCACTGTGGGACTCGGTTCAGAACGGCCTTTGTGAGAATTTGAGTTGTGTTTTCACACTATGTTGTTAACACTCTCGAAGTTCAAACTTGTAAGTGCTTGGAACCGCTTATTACTAACATTTCTTATGTTTTCTTATGGAAGCTCCGGAGCGGAATGATCATGCGATTCTTCACATGCTCATGCCAACTTCATCACTAATGGAAGTTTTGTCTAAAGGCAACACAAAGTCGAATGATTCTTCGTCAAGTCAAAGAATCTACAAAGTTAAAGACTAAGAGAACTTCATCAAGATCAGTAATCCAACGTCAAAGAGTGTGTAAGCATGTTGAAGAATGACGTGGAGACACTTGAGCAACGGCGCACTGATGCGCACAACAACAACATACTATCACTTCCATCACAAAGAACAAAGATCAAAGAACAAAGAAAATGATGACGTCAAAGCATAACTCTTCAAAGGAAACAATTTCTCTACACCGGGGAGATTGTTCAAATCAAGGCAATTCTTCTCACAAGAAAGAAGAATATCAGAAGACGTCAAAGCTACTATTACATCAGCACCTTCACCGTTTATATTCATTCATCACCAACACTTAGGGGGAGATTGTTGGAATCACTCATAAACCATTATTCAAGTGTTAGTGATTCATATGTAATAGTTAGCTTATTATGGCCTTTATGTTTGTTATTGCTTAGGCTTATGTAGAAGGCCCATAAGCCCAGCCCAAGTCCACTAAGGAAAGGAAGGGACAGGAGTGTTGCCTAGCTCCCTCTCCTATAAATACTTTGTAATAACCCTCACTTGAGGGTTGGTTGTTCAATTTATTCTCTCATTCACTCCTACGCATAACCGGTCTTATTCATACGTATGTGTGTGTTTGATTATTGTTCAACCGATCATTCTCCTTCTTTATTTCTTACATATTGATGCTTGTGTCACTAATATGGTGACCTAACACGGTTGCATTTAGCGAATGCAACAAGCCTTTTAAACCACTTGGTATCCCAGTGGACGAGTGAAGTCTCGTGAGGGTTTACAGGAACACACCACAAAGTTCATTTAAAACTAATACAAGGTTATTGTGTTTTAAAATGAAAGAATTAAACAAAGGAGAGTTACGTCGTAACTCCTATGAGAGAGTTACGCCAGAATCGCAAAACCCGATATGAGTTGTGAAACGAATAGTTACGGCGAACCATCGAGACCAGATACGCCAGTAATTGGTAATGCGCCAAAACCCGCTGCTAAAATGTTGGTTACGGCGTAATCACCAAGGTGAGTTACGCCAGAACTCGCTCAGATCAAAGAATGCGCAGCAGTAATTACTTTTGTCTCTGCGAAAATGGTTAGAAAACACAAAACCCAACAGAAAGGGCTTTTGGTGTGTTGAACAAAAAGTGGAAAATGCTTAAAGTTCCTGCTCGAGGGTTTTTTAAAAATGATATCCAAGATATTATGTACACATGTATCATATTACATAATATGATCATCTGACACAAGCAACGGGCGATATGTCCTACATGGTTTGAAGATGAGGGACACCAAGATCATGATCCCTTAAGAACACATGAAGAATCATTGGTGGTTACTCAGTAGCTAATGGACTCATCAACTCATCAAAACTTAAAATCTGATTTGGTCGAACACATTTGGAGAAATCGTCGACATCATGTCGATGCAGTGAATCAAGTCGATAGTGACGATGACGAAGACGATGAAGAGTTTTTGTAATGTTTTTAACGTTATTTGAATAAGTTATGTAATGTTTTTAATGGTTATTTGAATTTCATAATGTAATATATATATATTTTTAATTTGAATGAATTTTAAATTTGTTGTTTAAAATGTTTGAAAAAAAAAAAACCCGAGTCATCAACGGGCATCCGGCTCATGTCGTCATTGAAAGAGAAAGTCGACGCATACCTGGATATGTCACGATTGGGATCCGCCTAAAAGAATATGGGTATACGGGTGTAAAATAAAAATACAACCCGGGTCAATTTTAAAACAAACATCCTCCCCCTGTCCTGAAAGCCGGTTTAAAACAAACAAACAGTTGATGAAAATGAACAAGGCTAATTATTTGCAGCAAAATCAATCGCAGAGAATAATACCATTATCCCCGATATCTTCTTTCCTAATAATCTCTTCCATCCTCTCTCCCGATCTTATCCCAATTTATTCTCCCTACGTAAGCAGCATTTCATTTAATTAGGTCAATTAATTTATTTTTTATTTTTTTAATTGAAGTTGTTTATAAGTTTTTTAGCAATTTCATTAGGTTAGTTAGTTATACTAGTATCACATTTTAAGAAAAGAAACTCGACTTCCCCTGCGTAGCGGATCATTGACATTTAATATTTCCTATTAATGTGTTTTTATCATCTTAATTTTAGCTAAATGTTATTTATTACTTGTACGCACTATTGTAAACGACTAAACTGCTTTATCATAGTTTTATATGATATTAGAACCACTTCATCTTCAATATTCTTATACTATAATTGTTTTGCTAGTTTCCTACTAAACTGCTTTTATCATGTTAATTTCCTAATATCACATATGTTGCGTAGTATTAGTCTAAACCGAACCGCTTTGGTTCGGTTCTCTGCTCATGTTCATGTTTTCCTCAAAATCGGTTTTTGATTCCATTCGATTTTGGTCGGCCTCGATTGGTTTTGACCCGAGCCTACTACTTATAAAACACATACTTGAGAAGGCACATTAATTGATTTTGAGTTTTAATTGAAGGTTGGTTTTAGAACAGTGACATTAACCAACATCCCCGCATGCACACCAACCGTTGAGTCATCCGTCAATGTGGTTTGAAGATTTGATCCTCCTCCTAAAACAAACAAAGAAACAGTTGATGAAAATGAAGAAGGTTAATAGTAATCCATTATTAGTGTTTGCAATTAAATTAGATTAGTATAATTCGATCTATGTACTTTTATATCTTTTCATCGTGCTTATAGGAGCTTTTATTTTTTAGACATATAGTTTCACAAACTAGCTGTAGCATATGAGAGTAAAATGACGGATAAGATATACTCCAAAGGTTCAAGTAATTAGCTATTCCAAAGGTTCAAGTCTTAGTTGAAACAATTCAGTAACACTTGTCTGATATTTTAAGGATGTTTAGTTACGACCCCCCGCCCCAAAGTCAAAGTATTCAGTTATTGTAAATGATGATTTAGGTTATATGACTTACAATATGTTTTTTGGTAGCTTCATATCACATTAGAAGCACCCTTTATACCGATGGTGTATATAATAAATTATACCAATATTGTGAGTGGCCCAGAGGTGTAGGTTCAAGTTTTAGTTGAGACATATGTTGCGTATCAATCTAGTTGCTTATCAGACACTTTCTTTGTGGTAACTTTTAAGTCAACAATTGCGTGAAGAACGTGTTTTAGTATCTTCCCCTGACACTGAATAAGGCTTCCATACCACATGCTCTACTAAATTTACAACATCTTTATGTAATTTCTATGTAACGTTATGCTGATTATGTATTATTAACAGTCTGAGAAAAAATAGATTCTTTTTTTCTCACATGTTGTTAACAACTTGATTGCATATATCTTTTTGTGATTCTAGAGTGGCACCAAGTGGGTCAAATTGGGTCAGGTTGACCCACCAGCACTTTTTTTGTCTTTCATAGTTCTATACATGATCGCCCCTAAAAAGGTTTTATAAAACCATCATCGAAATATTGATCCAGCTTTTCCCGATCAAGTTATTAGGAGGTTATAAACACTTGAAACCGCTTCTTGATATTAACTGCTTGATCCGTTAGTGGTAGCAATTTAGACACATTTAGTTATAAATGGGTCAATTCATATTATGTTTTATCTCTAAGTGGATTTAAAAGTGGTTTCGTCAACCTAACTTCATCCCTACCAAAAGTATACTATTGTCGACCCGTTACCTATAGTGATGGTGGGATTATGAAGGACATATTTTTACAAAATATTATTGAACAGATATGGTCGCCCATTCACTTGTGATTTTGGTGGTGGAAAAGTCGAAAAGTTGGCATTTGCAAAGTACCGCCAAGTAATTTGGCGGGGAAGAGTGATGAAAACTCGCTCACTAACAAGGAGTTGACACTGGACGATGTCCACTCACCCTCAAGAAATTGGACTACTTTTGATGACTTTGGGTTTTAACAATGATACACGCCTTTATCTTGCATCGCACAAGATAACTTTTAATAATCCACCCCATGGAAAAAATTCAACTTTTCATACACGATTTAAAGGAATTATCGAGTATCTCGTTAATTGTGCACACAATTCGAAGATAGTATTTATAATTTGTTTAAATTTTCAAAATGTGAGGAAATAACATTTTACAATTAACCTTCATAGATCCAAATTAATATCAACAATCTTTTGGTATGTCGATAATAGGCAAACCAAGATTTGACTATTTATGACATACATTAAGCGTACTACCAAGGTGAGTTTTTAGCAAATCAAAGTCAAACCGCAGCTTTTACAATTTACATTATCTCGCTTGTTTTATCCCCGACAACAACAACAACAACAACAACAACAACAAAACCCAATCCCGCCAAGGTGGTATAGGGAGATAAATGTAGATAGATCCTACCCTCACACCGTGGTAAACCCGTATGTGGAGACTGCTTCAACGAGACCTCCCAAGTGCATGTGTGCTAGTGCAAAAGGATAGAGATAGCATACGACAAAAACAATATGCAAAAGTGTAGTAAAAAGCAAGCAAGCAAACAAGCAAACAGGGCATACAGGAAAAAGAGCCACACACAAGCACACCGAAAATAGTCCAATAGCAAAGCGCAACAGAAATAAAACCAAAAGCCCAGGCACACCAGAAGCAGACCAATAACAGGGGGCAACACAGAGCAAAGCAAAGAAGCACACAAGGCATAAAGCTAAAGCGAAAAAACGAGCACAAAAAACCAAATGCGTGGAGCAATACGGCAGAAAACCTAAGGAGCAACAATAGAGCAACGCAAACCACTCACGGGCCTAAGACTACGGAAAGCAAAAGGAGGCCACACAACAAAACACGCAGGAGGCAAAAAGGGCACCTAAAAGCCAAGCACCTAGTACCCCTACCCGCAAATCCTAATTCTATCCCTCCACCCCTTCCTATCTGAGATCATGTCCCTGGCCAAACTAAGCTCCATCATGTCAAGCTTAAGTCTATCCTCCCATCTGATATTGGGTCCGCCGCCTTCTCACGCCATCTACCTCTAGCGCTCGACCCTTCTAACTCGGCGCCGATCGTGGCCTCCTCCCGACATGTCCGAACCACCTCAACCTTCCTTCTCTCATTTTCGAACAATATTCCCGACCTCAAGTTTTGCTCTCAAAACTCCGTCGATCATGTCAAGCAAGGTTTTACCATAAGTCCATCTTAGCATCCTCGCCTCGCCACCTCTACCCCGTTAGCATGTGCCTTTAATATGGACCAAAGATTCGTGAGTCAGACAAGATAGCCGGTCTAATCGCCACTTTATAGAATTTTCCTTTAACTTAAATGGGATGTTCCTATCGCAGGACCTGAAGCCGCCTCCATCTCGCCCACCCCGCCTAATCCGTGGGTTACGTCCTCATCTATCCTTCCCGATTTATGTATTATCGATCCTGTATCTAAAGACTCTTGGGTGTCGTGACCTCGCGGTGTCCCGGCTCAATCCTCCCAAAGTCACATATCGTATTCGCCTTCTCCCCTCGCCACCCAAGGCCATTGTCTTCAAGAGCCTTCCTCCAAAGGCTCAAGTCCGGTGTTTAACCCTTCCACCGATTCCGCCACCAACACAATGTCATCAAGAAAGATCATGCTCCACGGATGCCCTCTTGTACCCCTAGTTAACTCATCTAGAATCAAGGCGAAGAGGTAGGGGCTAATGGCGGGCTAATGGCGATCCTCGTGGAGCCCAACTTCCATTGTGGAAACTCGAGGTCCCCATCAGGACCGAACCCGAGTCTTAGCACCCTCGCACATGTCCCTAATGACTCTCACGTATCTATTTGGGGTTCCTCCCGATAAGAGTTCTCCAATCAACTCGCGGAACGCTATCATAAGCCTTTTCAAGGTCAAGAACGCCATATGCAAGTCCTTTGTCTTTCTATACTTCTCCATGAGACTTCTGAAGGTGAATAGCCTCAATCGAGGACCTTCCTGGCATAAAACCAAATTGGTTCTCTGACACCCTCGTCTCCCTTCTCAACCTTCTCTCAATAACTCTCTCCCAAAGCTTCATGGTGTGGCTGAGGAGCTTAATGCCCCTATAATTGCTACACACTTGTACATCTCCCTTATTCTTGTAGATGGGGATGACTTCACTGAGTCTCCATTCATCTGGCATCTTGTCCCCGTAGAAGATCTTGTTGAAGAGGCACGTCAACCAATCTAACCCCTATCTCCCAGACACCTCCAAGCTTCTATGGGGATTTGGTCTGGCCCTACCGCTTTGTTTCTTCCCATCTTCTGTAGTGCGATCTTCACTTTTGGTTGACTAATCCTCGAATAGTAGCACTCTGTATGTTGGCTAAGGTTCTCTTGTTCCGTGCTGCCTTCAACCCTTCCTACATTGAAAAGAGAGGAAAAGTACTCTCCCCATCTCTTCCTGATATCCTCTACGTTTACAATGGTCTGTCCTCCTTCATCTTTGATATACTTTACGCATCCTAAGTCCCTCCTTCTCTCTCTCGGCTTTAGCGATCCCGAAATGTCGTTAGCCCCTCTTTCGAGTCCAGCTTATACAAATCCTCATACGCCTTATCCTTTGCCAGAGTGATAACGCCACACGTCGTTCGGGTCAAGGAAACTTCCTTTCTTCGAGCAAGTTTTATAACACCCAGGCAAAGGAACCTAATCGCTGTAGTGTAGTAATTGTGGTAAGCCACGGGTATTGATATCGCTCTCTGGGAATAGGAATGCTAGTGAGAAGTTACTACGCTAAGGTTGAGGTTGAGGAAGATTATTTTTATCTTTTATGTTTTTAGAAATTGAAAAGGTACGAATCTCGGGTATTGATTTGGGGTTGGTATTGCCACCGATTACTCTACTATTATCTAATTATCTAAGCTAAGGTTGTGATAGTCTATGTCTAATTGATGTGTACTGTATGATAGTTTAAAGATGTGTTTACTTAGGTTTTACTACTCCTTAATTATCTCCTATTGATGGTTGATTTGTCACGCCCTTATTCCTAGTTGCGTTGTGATTCTAAGGCTATAGGCGTGCTTGTTTCCCTAACTCTTTGAAATTACCAAAGGGTCTTGTTTACAAATCCTCTAGTGATTTATAGACGCCTACTCTACGGTTGTCCTTGAATACTTTATCCTACAATTACCTAGATAATTATATTCTAAAGTTCACAAAGAAATTTCAAGCATTATACACAACGAATAATCTAGCGACTCTAGATCATTAGTCAACTAAGATAAGTATCAACCAATCAATATTCAATAATTAAGTTTCATATTCCCTAAGCAAACACACAAATAAATTAGCTTGACATGGAGAACATGCAAGCATACACACAAATAATCAAAGACATAATTAAATTAATGAAGTAAATACTTATCTTGATGTATAATAGGTTTAGAACCCTAAAATACCGCACAAGAAAGCCTTGGTTCGGTTTTAGGTTTTACCCAAAAGACTACACTCTAAAACCGAAAATTCGGATTCTATATATAAGATTACATCCGCGACGGCCACCTTATGTTTCATGACGCCGCCGTGTCGCCGCTCATTAGGGTTTCGCCTTGGCCACGTAAACCTTTCGACGGCCACCTTATGACCGTGACGCCGTCCCTTCACCGACCGCCGCCTTGGCCGCATCTAGGCCGCCCGAGTAGCGACGGCCTATTCCTTTAGAACCCGACGTCGTCCCTTGAAAACATGCAATTTTTCCTCCGAGCCGTCAGTAGGGTTTTTCATCGACGGCGTCGCAGATATGCAAGGACGCCGTCGCTTTATGTTTCAGCAGACTTTGAGTGTCTCGATTCGACTTTGGCCATTTTCTTCAGATATTCGCCTTTTCGTCAAATAAGCATCATTCCAAAGATTTTGCCTTCAAGAGACCTAAAAGTGAAAAGGAACGATATTAAGCAATAACGGATACAAAGTGATCGAATAAGGGCTTAAATGACCCTCAAAAGGTACCTTTAAAACCTTATCAAATATCCCTACACTTGGTATTTGCTTGTCCTCAAGCAAATGTGCTTTTAGCCAATTAATTTATAAGTTGGGGTCATGAAGCATCCATTCAAAACGGTCCACAACACATATAAGCCCCAAGAAAGTCATAACAAGCGGAATTACATACTAGCACCTCACATGGGGTGTTTGGATACTCACATCTCTCTCGGTGTATATATGAAATATAACAAATCGGAAATGGAAGATAAACACTCATTAACCGGTCCTAGTACATAGATTACCATAGGCTTCGAGAATAGATCAAACCTCCGCCGCTTACGTGAAGCACCTAGGAAAGACTATCAAAGAGGTCTTTTAAAGGGTTGTAACGTTAGGCTTACTAGAGGGAAATGAAGGGTTCAGTGGGATAGGCTATTTAGTGGTGGATAGTCAAAATCTCTATGTTGCAAGTATACGAAGAATGCGCTGCTAAGCCAAGACTCGACACTCTAAAACTCTAGGCAACGAAAATAAACAAACATAATTTAAAAGATAGATGTAGGATGGTAGCCCGTATGGTATTTTTTTTTTTTTTTTTTTTTTTTTTTTTTTTTCATACACTTTTACTCTACCATCCTCTACGGACATCAAAATGATAGGGATTTATAGACACATCCCTACACTTGAGTTTTTATTACTCTAACACTAATTTGACCCAATTGAAAAGATCAAAACACTTGGAGTACATTATTATGCAAACAAAGGAATTTGAGTTTAACGTTTTCTTCCTATATTTCATAAACTTTAACTTTTCCCATGAATCCCAATCATCCCAAAATCAGATACAAAGGATATGACTCGACTTAGCAACTCATGCAAGCAACCGATAATTGAACTAAGGGTTTTAGGTGATAACATAAATTTGCACTAAAAGTGAGTGCAATAAAGGTAGGCTAAGGCGATTTGGGTGTATATTGGGGTGGGGTGTAAATAATGTTTTCATTGATATTCCTAAAACCAAACATCACGAGAACCGCGAAAAGGATAGGCTCGAGGGGTTAACTAGGGTATCGTGGTACTAAAGATGAGTACAACGCAGTGGTGCGGGGAATTACTCAACCGAGGTGGAAGAAGTAATTATATTACGTGTATTAAACAAGGGTTATCCTAATGCCTCTTATCATTTAGTTATTCCTAACTACACAAGTGTAGTCTCACTAGCGATCTCGAATGCATCACAAAACAAGTTCTAGAATCTAATATACTACCGGTTCACACTCTAAGCATTAAGGATGAATGCTTTAATTCCTACTAATCTAAGTGGCGATCCTCACATTTTGGGTGGAATTTAGGTGGTAAAGGGTTTTTGTGCTAGTCATGCAACTTCCTATCCATGAGACGCTTTTGTTAAGACTAATGGCCCACTCCTATATGTCATGAAAAATTTTAAATTTGGCTAAAATTACCCTAACCTACATTTTCTCATGGTTTATTACACAAATACACTGGACAAACAAATAGTCAAGGATAAGCATAGTTTCAAAGTTCCCGCTTTATTTTCCCTCCCTACACTTAAACCGAACATTGTCCCCAATGTTCCCGAAGTATCAAAGTTATGATAATAGAAGGTAATTAAAAACTAAAGAAACTAATACTCCCCGATTAGCTCGGTAGATCCGTGAAAAGTGGTGGTTAAATCTTTCCAAGAAGAGTTTTATGCGTGAAAGGCTCCTTCCAAACTTGTGTAACTTCTTCTGACAAACTAAACCCGCACACTAGAAGAAAACAAACGAAACCTTCGCAGTAAAATCGGCGGTAATAATATACATAAGACTCGATTTAAACTAGGATATAATGCTTGTGGAATGGATGTTTACGTAATTTGTTTTGAAAGTTAAAACTGAAAATTCCAAAATTTTACAAGTAGCTCGTAAAACGAGAAAAGTAAGTCGATGTTTTATTCCTTCTCGACGCCGTCAGTTGCAATCTGACGACGTCAAAGTTATCCCGACAAAACCGTCTCATGATTTTCCGAAAAAATTCGGAAAATTTACATCTTTAGAATCGGAAAACTTCTCAAAAACATCCATTATGACTCGATACAAGCATTTGACTCGAACAAACAAACATATATATCTTTTAATTAATTGTTATTCTCATGTTCACGTTTTTATGAAAACGTGTGTAATCCTCCCCACACTTATCCTTTATGTAAAATACCTTTATATGTAATTAAGACGAGGTTAAAACAAAATAAAGCATTTTACAAATTCAAACATGAGGACAAACAATTAATAAAAGATATATGACACTAACAAGCAAACAATTAAGCATGGGTTGCCTCCCACGAAGCGCTTTTCTTTATTTAAGAGTCTTGTAGCTAGACTCGTAGTCCTACCCCACGCTTTTGCATCACCGCCTCTCGACGGTCTCTATCTGGGGTTCCATGTTGTAGAAGTGTCCCATGATACTCCTTTCTAAAAGTTCACCCTCTCCCACTGGTCCTATATTTCGGTCCTAAATTCAAACAATCTTTATAGAACCCGAAAAGCTTAGCCATAACATAATCTACTCCCTTTTCCCTATCCTCATCATTCCTGTAATAGACCGACAGCTTTAAGTTCCTTTTCATCATTGGAGAGTGATGAAAACTTCTCAATCTTAAACGGCATTTGGTAAGCTACGCCGTCGGTCTCATCCTTGAATCGCACTACTCCTAACGAATGGTCATAGGTCATCCTTGCTTTCTACGAAAGGTTTTCCTAGAATAACGGGACAAGCTAGGGTCTATGGCGTGCTAATATCTTCCACAATTATGAAGTCCGTAGGGAATGTGAAACTACCTACATGACGGCAATCCCTTAACTCTACCAAGAAAATTACACTTATCACTAGGATTATCGAGGTCTTGCCTAGTTGGGATAGGCTTCTTCATTATCCAATTGTAATAGGTGCTAGTCATATGTTAATTGGGGATTTACGATCAATGTAAGCCTTTGCCATAAAAAGGTGTCCTATGCAACATGGTATGTTAAGATTCCAAGGGTTCCCAAACTTGATTCTAGGGCTTTTCCTAACATACATGCGACGGAGGTCACGCACTAAGTGAGGTGGCGGGATAATTCTTCTTCCGTAGGAAATTTGTTGAAATAGTCATTGTCTACTTCATCTTCTTCCTCGGTGTTTCATCATCAACAAATGTTTGGTCTTCTTCGTCATCGGTTTCATCCGGTTCCACTAAGGCGATGGCATTGACGAATGGACGGCTTAATAAGCTTGCTTGGATCCTTAATTTCTACACCGAGGCTCGGAGTCGAGATAGCACTAACCTTCCTATCACTATTTATGGCTTTCAACAAAGTTGTCTATCTTCCTATCCATCTCGGCTTGTTGATGGTTAAAGCGGTCCGAGAGCTTAGCCATTTGGGTTTCTTGGGACGCAACTATGTTTTGCAACATCCTTCGATACTGCTGGTTAGGACCGTTAGGTGGGGCCACGAAAAATCATTGAGGTGAATTCTTTGGTTTGTCCCCAAGAAAGTCCGCTTGTTTTTCCATGCCTCCGGTTTCATTGAAATTCCTAGGTCCCAAGGCGTAGGAATCTTCCTCCTGCTCCATTATTACGAGGATGCGATTCAACGGAAGCATGTTCGGGGATAGGGTGCTAGCGCGTGTTATGAGGATCACAAACGGCTCGCACGAAGAGGAAACTTTGTTTATATGGCGCGAGGACTTAGGATTCTCGTAGGAACTCATGAGGAATTTGACTGATCTTCAAGTTCGATCATCCTACGGTCGGGAGGAGGCAAGGAGATTGCCTTGACGGTTTTGGGAAGTTCACGGGGTCATCCTAACTTTCGTTGTCATAGAGGGCAAGGTCCTCTATTATTTCCCATGATTCTTCCGCGGTGAGATTACTAAGTTTTCCACCGCCGCTTGGTCAATGGATCGCTTAGTGGGAAAGTTGACATGATCATAAAAGATTTGGACTGGAGCCAAAGATCAATGCCGTGATGAGGACTTTATGAAGTAAGTCCTGAATCGGGTCCATGCTTCAGAGAGATTCACCTTGACGTTGTTGGAACATCAAGATGTCATTCCTAAGCTTAGTGGTTCTCCCGGTGGGAAAAATCGAGCAAGGAAGCGAGAAGTAAGATCATCCCAACTTGAGATGGAGCCATGGGAAGTCGCTCAAGCCAATTACTAGCTTGGTCCCGAGAGAATGGAAGAGACGCAAGCGCGTGGTCTCCCGAGTAGTAGCATCAAGGTCGATGGAATCGACAATTTTGAGGAAATCCTCAGATGTCGATTTGGATCTTTGAACGAAGTCCATGGAATGCACATCCGCTTTGCACCAACCGGATGGTGTCTGATCGCAGGCCGTAGTTCGGGCTTGGTCGGAAGCTCAATGGTGTTCCTATAACCTAGGTGGTTTGGTCTCGAGTACTCACCAAGAGTACGGGCTCTTGGCGGTCGCTTGCGCGGGTTGATGAGTGGTGGTTGGTTGTCACCTTCCATGGTGAAAAGTGATGGGTGTTACGAACAAAGGTCACGAAGAAGGGGATAGACTAAGAGAAAGCTAAAATGAGAAAAATTTACTTGATAGGAATCACAAAGAAACCTAAACGAGGTGGACTACTAACTAGCTATTCTATTCCGCAACGCGCGCCAAAACTTGATAACGCCACACGCGCCGCTCGGGGTCAAGGAAACTTCCTTTTCTTCGAGCAAGTTTTATAACACCCCAGGCAAGGAACCTAATCGTTGTAGTGTAGTAATTAGGGTAAGCCACGGTATTGATATCGCTCTCTGGGAATAGGAATGCTAGTGAGAAGTTACTACGCTAAGGTTGAGGTCGAGGAAGATTATTTTTATCTTTTATGTTTTTAGAAATTGAAAAGGTACGAATCTCGGTATTGATTTGGGGTTGGTATTGCTACCGATTACTCTACTATTATCTAATTATCTAAGCTAAGGTTGTGATAGTCTATGTCTAATTGATGTGTACTGTATGATAGTTTAAAGATGTGTTTACTTAGGTTTTACTACTCCTTAATTATCTCCTATTGATGGTTGATTTGTCACGTCCTTATTCCTAGTGCGTTGTGATTCTAAGGCTATAGGCGTGCTTGTTTCCTAACTCTTTGAAATTACCAAAGGGTCTTGTTTACAAATCCTCTAGTGATTTATAGACGCCTACTCTACGGTTGTCCTTGAATACTTTATCCTACAATTACCTAGATAATTATATTCTAAAGTTCACAAAGAAATTTCAAGCATTAAGTACACAACGAATAATCTAGCGACTCTAGATCATTAGTCAACTAAGATAAGTATCAACCAATCAATATTCAATAATTAAGTTTCATATTCCTAAGCAAACACACAAATAAATTAGCGGACATGGAGAACATGCAAGCATACACACAAATAATCAAAGACATAATTAAATTAATGAAGTAAATACTTATCTTGATGTATAATAGGGTTTAGAACCCTAAAATACCGCACAAGAAAGCCTTGGTTCGGTTTTAGGTTTTACCCAAAAGAATACACTCTAAAACCGAAAATTCGGATTCTATATATAAGATTACATCCGCGACGGCCACCTTATGTTTCGTGGACGCCGCCGTGTCGCCGCCATTAGGGTTTCGCCTTGGCCACGTAAACCTTTCGACGGCGCCACCTTATGACCGTGACGACGCCCCCTCTCCTCCGACGCCGTCTTGGTCGCATCTAGGCCGCCCGAGTAGCGACGGCCTATTCCTTTAGAACCCGACGCCGTCCTTGAAAACATGCAATTTTTCCTCCGAGCCGTCGCAAAATTCCTTCACCGACGGCGTCATAGATATGCAGTGACGCCGCCACCTTATGTTTCAAGCAGACTTTGAGTGTCTCGATTCGACTTTGGCCATTTTCTTCAGATATTCGCGCTTTTCGTCCAAATAAGCATCATTCCAAAGATTTTGCCTTCAAGAGACCTAAAAAGTGAAAAGGAACGATATTAAGCAATAACGGATACAAAAGTGATCGAATAAGGGCTTAAATGACCCTCAAAAGGTACCTTTAAAACCTTATCACGAGCTACCGCTTTTTCGCTTCTCTTTAGCTACTTTATACCTCTCTTCCGCCGTAGTAATGTCGGCGACGGCGACCTCTCAAGACAGAGAAGCTCGTGAACCTAGATTGTTTCTCGGCGACTTTGGATTGCACTTCCTCGCAAAACCACCAAGATTCTCTGTTGGCGGTCGAGACCTTGATGTCCTCTAGCCACCCCAAGGAATCCTTTGTCGCATCTTTGATAATGCCGAAAGAGTGCCCACAACCGGGTCCGCGTCTCTAGCAGCCTAAGTCCTCCGACCGAGTAGCAAGTCCTCCGAGACTTTCACTCTAAACGATTCTCGCCACCACCGCTCAAATTCTTCCAAAGAATCTGCAGCAACCCGCTCACTAATCTCCTTGATTGTTGCCTCTCGAAAAGCATGTCACCTACTACCAATTTGTGTTGGGATGAGCAAGTCTCACTGGAAAACCTACGGCCCCTCGATTTACTAAGATAACTTCTTCGCACCAACAGATAGTCAACTGGGTGTTGTGGCCCCCGCCCGAAAGTGATCAAGTGAACATCCTCTTCGAAGAAAGAGTTCGCTACTACCAAGTCACGGGCGGTAGCAAACTCTAAAATCGCCGACCTTCGTCATTCCTAACTCGAAGCCAAACCTCCGTATCTCCTCGTAGCCATCCGCATCCGCACCTATATGGCCGCTCAAGTCACCACCTATAAACAAACGCCGATCCGACGGGCACTCCTCACGAGCTCGCCAAGATCGTCCCAGTAAACTCTTTTTCTCTCGCTTCACCCCGCCCACTTGTGGTGCATATGCTACCGATAACGCTGACGGTCTCCCATTGATAACCAAAGTAATCGCCATAATCCTATCGCTACTCCGGTCACTGCACTACATTATCCTCGAGTCCCGCCGCCAAAATAACACCAACTCCGTCACGACCTAGAGCCGAGTACCGTAGCTTGTAGCCGTTTACCTCCTCGTGTTGAACCCTTCCATTTAGTCTCACCGAAGCACGCAATGTCAACCGATGTCTCCTCAACACATCCGCGAGCTCAAACAATTTTACCAAGAAGAGACCCGACGTTCCAACTACCCACCCTAATCCTACGTGAAGACTCACCTCAGCAGAACCCCTACCCACCCTAAACCCGCCCACCCTACCATCACCGCCAACCCACTAACCCCGCCACCCCGCCCACCACGCCTACTCCGCCTACCCCGTCTACCCCGCCTAACCCGGCAAGACATGACCTCAGGTTACCATCACTAGCCAAGGGGTCTATCCTAGACCAGGCAAACTATCAGCAAAGGGAGCAACACAAAGAAAGCCAACAAACAATAGAGATAAATGCAGGAACACGAACAAAGGGAAGTATGGGAGGAAAAAAAAGCAAGCAGGCTGGCCGAAAATGCAATAAATAAAGATAAAAACAAAAATAATAATACTAATAATAATAATAATAGTAGTAGTAGAACTCAGCTGGGCCGGAAAAAAAATTCCGGTGGTCGGAAAAAATTTCCGGTGGAGGAATCCGGCAGCCGACGACGGCGAATCAACTTGGATCAGCCTCGGAAAAACAAGGGTAGACTACACTCGCGGGAGGTGTGTATGCTGGCCACCTGGAAGTCGCCGGAAAACAAAGAAAAGCAGCCACGAATTTGTGGCGCGTGGAAGCGCGTGGCGGCGCGTGGGTGGTCCGGAGGCGGTCCGGCGTGTTGGGTTTTGGTCGGATTTGTGTGAGGGTGAAGTTGGAAATGTTTAATTATGCAGGAGATATGTTGAAGATGGTGGTTTGATCGTTCTCTCTCTAAAACTAAAATATTATTATTAGTAGTGTTATTATTTTTGTTTTTATCTTTATTTATTGCAAAATTAACATTTTAGAAACGGCAAAATGTCGCAAAACGGTAAAAAGTGCATAATATATGTGAAAATATTAGAACAAGTACACATTTTTACCCGAAATAGTTGTTTTGAAATAAGTTTTTAACATTTTTTGTGAAATTTACCATTTATTATTGAAATGTGAAAGCATGTCGATGTTTTGACTTATTTGAGAAGTTTAGGTGTTCCCAAAATTTTAATTTGCTAATTCTAGTTCATTCCTGGATATACATGAATAAAATGTATGATTCATTAATTTGTATCAGGGTGCACACCAAAAAGCCATTTAGGTGATTTGAAAAATATGCAAATATGACCATTATACTTCACATTTTCATTGAAAGTTGCTCATTTTGCAAAAAAACTCTTGCATTTTCAAAAAGAATGAGATTTTGCTTTAGAGGCTGCTATTTCAACCCATTTAAATAAAAAAAGATCAAGTCCGGTTGACTTATATTAATGAGGAATCAAACGGGTCAAATATTTAGTTTAATGAAAAAAGTAAACTGGTTGAATGTGGTCCGAAGTGTATTCGAATTCAAAAAGACTTGATATAACTGTGTTGGTGGGTTAAAAGTTCAAACCCAACCCATTTCATTCCAACCCGTCTAACGGACCTTTTTTACCCTTTTGCTTTGCTGACTATAAAAGTAAAGTATGATGCTTTAACAACTTGGAATTATACATGACCCTTACTTATAAAACGAATCATTGTTCCTTGTTTTTCAGCTAGGGTGTCGAGCATTCAAAAACTTGAAGACTATCAGACCAATAATGGTGCTCTCGAGCCAGCTCTTTCTTAAAGAAACTATGGAGTGGCCCGAGTTTCAATGGGCTATACAAAACGCCCATAAGAATAGACAAGGTCAAGTTAGGTTAAGAAAGGAGACACAATCCATATATACCTATCCCATACCAGATTGCATGTGTCAACAACATTAGTTAGTTATTTTTTTAGTTCTGTAGAGAAACTATAGTGTTCTAAATTGTTATTCACTCGGTTACACGTGTAAATGAGCATGGATTACAGATAGATGAAGCGATATTTTTTTAGTCGGTAGGTAAATGATGCAACATCTGGTTGTTAATTTGTTATAGAATGTATGTTCTGCATGTGTTTGTCTATGGTTTTTGCTTTTGAGAGATCTCTGCTCAAGAACTTTTAAACCATTTATAGCACAAAATCCACAGCATTCAAGAATTCTGATTGCATCTTCTCTGCGCAAGCCTTTCAATATGCATGCAATGTCTCGAAATATTTCCTTATAATCATGCTCCAGACTTGTATTGCTTAATTCTAGCTTTTTTAGAGTCTCCTCTAAGGGACATTTTTCTAATCTTTCTATGGCATCCTTCCATTCAAGCTTATCTTTAGCACATAGAAATGAACCCAATACTTTGAGTGTTAAGGGAAGACCAGCAGCATAATGTACAACTTTTCCTGCCAGCTCTTCGAATTCTTGAAGTGGATTCTCTCTTCCAAATGCATGCCTACTAAAGAGGGAAATTGCTTCCTGTTCTGGTAAGAGAGCAATATCATGAATCACGTTCACTCTGTGTGCTTCCAACACTTGCTCATCTCATCGAGACAAATTGCTTCCTTATCCGATAAGAGATCGATATCCGAATCAACTTCACTCGTGAGCGACCAAAGACTTGCTCATCTCTCGTTGTAACGATAATTCTACTTCCCGGCTTAAACCAGTTAGATCCACCGGCTAACGCCTCAAGTTGGTCTATGCGGTCCACATCATCTAGAACAAGAAGAACCTTTATACCGGACATCCTGTTTTTCATCATGATTTTCCCATCAGTAACAGCATTCACAGTGACGTGGTCATACAGCACATCTGAAAGGACTTGTTCTTGTAATTTATTCAAACCCAATTTTGTTGAAACTTCCCTCACATTCTCAACAAAACTTTTGGCTTCAAAATCAGCAGATATATGATCAAAAACAGCTCTCGCTGTAGTTGTCTTCCCAGCCCCTCCCATGCCCTTGATCCCTATCATGCGAACATCATCAATTTCCATTTCTAAAGATCCAACAACATCCTTTACTCGAGTCTCCATGCCTACTAACATTTTATCAAAGCCGGAATTGATGGGACGTAACTCTAGTAAAATATCTTGGACAATTTTCTTGATGAATCTTGATTCGTCCCTGTGTACGTAAAAACAAGATATGTTTAGTACTATAATAATAATCTGAAGTAGGACATCGGAAGATAGTTTCGTTCACAGCCAACGCTAATGAACAGGTTAATGGCAAACACCAAGAAACCTAGACTGGTTTCTGGTTCACGTAGGAACAGAAGCTAAAAACGTGAAGTCACGTATAAAAGAAAATTGAGTAATATAGATCGAATGAATTACAAAGAAGATGTTTTGTGGTTATATAGACCCATGAGTCCTAATACGACTATAACTAGGAAACCATTGGATAAATATGCCTAACTAGAACATTCCTAAAGCTAGATAAACCTAAATTTAAAGATAATGCATAAATTAGAGATAAATCCTAAACCAGTTCTAATACTAATCTGCATATGCCAGAGAATTCTATTAGCTTATTTTTGTCCTCCATCATAATCTTTTATCCACGCATTATCCTTTTTCAACACATATTAGCAAGAAACAAAAGTATAAAATTACCCATCAAGAGTGTTCTTCAGCTCCCAACCAGCAAGACCGGCTGCTTCTTTCAAAGCCTCTCTCCATTTCCCAACAGCCACTTCATTTTTATGTTTCACAAAAGCTTGACCAACAGCCCCAATTTGTTTCCGGACTTGGGTGGGTTCCACATCATAGAAAACAGGGTAAGCAGTGTGCTCATCCATCTTCTGGCACTCCATAATCTTGACAAGCTCATCCAAACACCATGACGAAGAAGCATAGTTTTCTGAAAAAACAATGATGTAAAATTTGGAGTCTTCAATGGCTTTGATAAGCTCATCACTGATAGTTTTCCCTTTATGGATTCTTACATCATCCTTGTAAGTGTAAATGCCTTTTGCCTTAAGAGCTTCATAAAGATGGCCAACAAAGTTCTTGCGAGTGTCTTCACCCCTGAAGCTTAAAAAAACATCATACTTGAACCTCTTTTGAATGGATGAAGTTGAAGTGGACGCCATTATTTTTGGTTCAGATGAGTTTGAAGAAGATTCTTCTTTTTCTGGTTCAGATGAGTTTGAGGACGATTCTTCTTTTTTTGGTTCAGATGAGTTTGAGGACGATTCTTCATTTTCTGGAGCAGATGAGTTAGAAGAAGATGCCTTTGAATAAAAGTAATAGATAAAAGTTGAAGATGCCATTAGCATTACTCCTAATAAAGCTATGGATGAAGTTGAGGTGGACACCATTATCTTTGGTGCAGATGAGTTAGAAGAAGATTCTTCTTTTTTTGGTGCAGATGAGTTAGAAGAAGTTATGGATAAATGATCGGAGAAGAAACGTAATAATCTGCTGAAGGACATTTCTACAAACTGATAGCAAAGAAAAGTGAATAAAATGGGGAAAAAACAACTTGATAAGGTGATTGGTTAGGTGAAGAAACAAAGTAGTTCCAGCTGCTGCAGTAATGTTGAGAAACAAAAGCCACTCATATGGTCTTTTTGGTCAATGAAAAACAAAGATAAGATTCACTGTTTGAAAAAGAAAGATAAGCCCCTCATATGGTCTTTAATTTGGTCAATGAGAAAGAAAGATAAATTTCAAAGAAAAAAAAAAGCAAGCCAATACATCCTCCGGGAAATTGCTTATTCAAGTCAGTAATTTAATTTGTTTCTCCAAAAGAAACAAACACTACAACAAAATAAATTATTTTTCACACTTTTAAAAGATATTTTCACACTTTAAAAAGTGTAGAGTTCAAAAGCTCACACTTAAATACATGTGTGAACCATATACAGAAGAATAATTTCACCCTTCTAAACGCGAAGATTATAAAAGCTCACACTTTCAGTGTGATGATTTTGAAATAATTTTTCACACTTTCAGTGTGATGATTTTAAACTATTCTTCACACTTAAAAGTGTGAAGTTTTAATTCTTCACACTTTTAAGTGTGATATTTTAAACAATTCTTCAAACTTTCAAGGTGTGAGCTTTTAATTCTTCAGACTTTTTAAGTGTGAGGACTTGAAAAAATTCACTACAAGAAAAGTGCTTTAGTGACGACAATGTTTTGTCACTAACAATTTATAAGTCATCACTAATGCTTTTTAGTGACAAGTTAGGGTCGCCACTAGTTGTCACTATATCTCCGTCACCAATTATATAAGCGACAACATACAAAACTCGACATGATAGATACCAAAAAAAAAACTTAAAATACTGTAATAGTAGAAACTTAAAATAACATCCATTTTCTTTTTATGCAATCAATACAAGCACGTCGCTAATAATATCAATACAATATCACTAAATACACATATCAACATGGCACATACAAAAGAAACCTCCAGGTGTTCGTGACCGAAGTTACTTGACTTCTCAACCTGGCTTCTAAACCGATCCTTACAATCTCAACCATCTGCATTCAATAAACACGTTTTCAGATTCCCAAATAATAGTCAAATAAATTATTAGCATATACCAGTCAGAAGATAAGCTGGCGATTGAAAGACAACAACCAAATTTGAATAAATTGAAGAGATTATAAGACTACAGTGAAGATAAAAATATTGATCACACAAATTTTGTATAAATTATGCAGATACATATTGATTAGTATAGAGTCATCCAACTAAATCATTTAATAAATATTAAACATACACTACCTCATTAACCGTAGAGAGAAAATATATATAAAAAAATAACGTATTAAAGTACCTAGACTGTAAATATGCCATAGCGCATAAGTTGCCCTGCATAAGGAGTTCAAGTGAGGCCATTTACACAATCACCAACAACTCTCTTGACCACCCTAATCGCTACACGAGTACTAATGGTACAGCTCCCTAAAAGTCCCAAAAACATCCCCATTGATATCTCCACCACTGAAGAACCCACAATTATAGATACGACCCTATTGCCGATACCCAAAGACTCTCCAGGATCCCTTTATTTCACCCCATACCCTTCAAATCCTTCTCTATCCCGCCATATTTTCCTAAACCTAATCAGGCTTTCATCTCTAACACACACAAACTCAAATGATTTTTCCCTTTCTCACAATGTCTGCAAATGAGACGCCACATAAACCTCAACTCCTTCAACGCAACACTTTCCTTAACTTTTATCACATTACCTAACCCCTTGTCACACAAGGCCAAAGCCTCACTCATTAACTTCAATGCCTCGTGTAAGCCTAAAACATTACTTTTTGACAATACTAATTTACCACGGACACATATAATTCTCAAGAATCCTGAACAATACGCTTAGACCTATTTAACGGATTAATAGCCACTATTTATCCAATGCCTTCCAAGCTATCCTCGAACTTGCAATATGTAAATCCAGAAGCATCCTATGCTCTTTGCGATCTGACACATTCGTAATCGACATCAAAACAAATGTAAATCGGCATAAATATACATGAAGATTATACCATTCTTTTATTCAGGCATTTCATCAAACATCTAGAGTTTGCATGATATTATCAGATGTTCTTAATTAACTAAAATGGGCAAGTTTCCGTCATATAATTTCAAATATTCTCGTAACCAAACACATTACAGCGCCCATTCCACTAAAAAAACACCTAAATCAAAATGTCAAACCAAATAGCAGTTCCTAACTTAACGGAAACAACATCCTACCATTCTACTTATGTATGCGCAAAATAAACAATCTCATAACAAAAAATAATCAATAACTGCAACGTGTCACGTCGCTCATCCTAATAATTAATAACTGTAACGAGAACAACCTACACCTTCATAGACCAAAACACGGTAAACACCAATTTTGAATCAAAATTTAAAAACACCTGGAAAAACTGAACTATTAAAGTATAATTCTCTAACAGACATTTCATCAAACACGTTACGTGCAACATCACCATTCTAACTCGACTTCAAACAATAGCCACACGTAACAGCTAATTCGCATCTATCGCAGTATAGTACCACAAGTCTCCATAACTAACACCTAATTCACAGTAAATAATACATCTATCCGATAAAACGCAACATGAACACCGAAAATAAATGAATATTCAATAAGTACATACCTCTGATTCAGTTCAGTTTGTTATAACAAAAACCGAATCAACTGATTAGGGTTTACGGATTGAATTGATGATAGGCTTGTGTTTAGGGAGTAACTTGAGCAAGTGAATTGGCAGGGATGAAAGAATTTATTTTGAGTGTGGTTATTTTTCCTTTTTATGTTTATTTGTTATTTTTTTATACGCGACCACGAAAGCGACGTCTGCACTCCACATATTTTATTTAAAAGTGTATTTTTGGGTCCCACGTCGTTTTTCATGGCCTCGCCTTCCTTATATATAATACGCGCGCTCCATACGTTAAAACCCATTTTGGATATCTGTAGTGTAAAACTTCATTTTTTTTAAAGACATAATAAGTAAATTACTTCACATTTTTAAAGGTAAGCTTTTATTTTCACAATTAAAAGTGTGAAGGTTTTTGTGATGCTTGATGGTTATCACACTTATAAACGCGAAGTAATTTTGCACACTCATAAGTGTGAAGATGTTGAAAGAAGAAAAGTTCACGCAGATAAAGTGTGAAGAAAAGATGCATAAATAAGAATTTGTTGTAGTGAAATAAACTCCAATTTAACATCAAGACAAACATAAACTACAAATTATTCACAAAAATAAACTCCAATTTAAGATCACCTTTACGTCCCTCTTTAAGATCACCTTTAAGTCACTCCTCAAAAATTTAAGTCATGCAATTTTTCCATTCAAGCCATAACCTCTTAAAGATCGCCTTTAAGTCGCTCCTCAAAATATCCTACGATTTAGCACCGCACGAACCCATATCGAGTGATATAAGTTTAAAAGGATCGAAATTTATCAACACAAACTTGCGATTTTGAGAATGAATGCACAAACATTAAAACCAGTGGTAATGATGGTTACTGACTAAGAAAAACCAATTTTCCAATTTACCCATTTTTAAGCGTCTCTTTTATTAGTTAACCACTGTTGCAACCTATATAATTAAAAGGATGATAGATAATTACAACAAATGACTATCGTTAAACCGATCATCTCGGCCAGTGTTCTTTGAAGAATTTGACCGAGTCGTGAATTCTAAGCCCATCGCTTCATTTGGTTGTTGAATTTATGTTTCGTCAAGATATGTTTTTATTATTGAGTTTATGTTTCGTCAAGAATTTGGTTCTTGAATTTATGTATTCATTGGTTTTTTATTATTGATATGTTTCGTCAAAGCACTGCTTTCTAAAGGGACGACATGATGAAGTATAAACTTTTGTAAGAAGTTTTTGTTAGCCCTGTAATGTTTTTTAGAACAAGTTATATTATGTTTAGTATTATTATTAAGACTTTAGTTTATTTCTTTAAGTTTAAGTATGGGTCGAAAGATGCATGGGTCAAAAACTGGTAAACCCAAACAAGCCCATTTGCATCATTACGTTTAAGTAGAAAACGGTTATTCTCCAAACGACATACCGTTTGGAAGAAAACCTTGGTACCGATTCAATACCTATTTAATGTGAGTTTCCAACCTGTGGAAATCACAACAACATCAACCTTTATTCAGTATCTAGTATCAAATCGTTATTAGTATATTTGTTTGTTTTTATCCGTATCACTGTTTTATCCAAACACCCGTTACGCAGCCTTTAAACCATAACCATGAAATCGTTACTCAAGAACAAAGATGTTGGCGTGAATCTCACAAGAAATGGCATCAGAGCATAGGTTCCAGTCCGTGGGAAACGCCGACGTTTAAACACACTTCAGGGTTCCAAAGTTGGCGATACCTTTTGAGGGAAACACCCAAGCGCATGTTTCAATGGAACATGAGAAAGAAGAAGTCTATATCGCCAAAAGGAAAGCAGTTATTGGTTCAAATAGTTCTGGACAATGAAGCCTTTAACGCCAAGACCAAAGCCGATTGTATGATTAAGAAGAAAAAGAAAACCGTCACGAAGAAAAAGGCAAAGAATGCAAAGTGCTATATTTGTCGAGAAAAGGGACACCCCTTTTGGGCGTGTGAAAGAAGAAAGAAGTTGGCTGGCGTTGAATTAGAACAAGAAGCGATCCTAACGAACCAAATAATTGATCAAGAAAGAATGTATCCCGAGAAGGTTTACCGTTTACATATACGGCGACTACACTTTGAATGGAACCGATGAAGATGGTTGGAACGATATATGGTACGTGAGTAAACATTACAAATTTCATATGTGCCCTAGGAGAATCATGTTTGATGATGTGAATTATAAGTTTAAGTTAATAGGCAAGGATGAACATGATTGCAAATTCATATTTTCGTATGGAATTGGCACTACCACTATCAAAACAGAGTTGGGTAATTTAGTTGTGAGACAAATACAATATACTCCCCAAGTTTCTCATAATATCCTTAGTCTAGAGTTGTTAGAGAAGCAAGGATTTTCTGTGAAAATTAAGGATACTAGATGTAGCATATACCATATGTATTATGATGAGGAAACAGATTCGGATGTGCCACATGATAAGAAAGAAAAGGTTGGACCGAAAGAAGTGGTACAAGAACATAATCAGTATTTGCAAAAGTACTTTGAAGCAATTGACCCAGGAGACGAATGTTCATTAGTTAGAGGCTTGGAGGATTTAGATTGGAATAAAGATGTAACCCAAGATTACATAGACGAAGACTTCCTCAGTTTTAATGGAACGTTATACGCTCTCAAGGTTAATTCATTCTAGATTTCTCTCATTCATGAACTTGTTGAAAAGGATAGTATATTATACAAAAATTGGGAAGTCCTCAACAAGAGATTTGTAGATATGATAAGATGGTTTTACTTGGTGCACTTGAATTATGATGCACTCGTTGTAATTCCACCCGTTGTCAAAGATGTCGGTGAACCCGCTATGTTTGTTGAAAAGTGTTGAAAGTTTGGCGGCTATTTTCCGTCACCATGGGTGATAAATGGGAACCATAGCCCGATTATAAGGCCTAGACATCAAGATGGAGAAGCGATCAAGAGTTGTTACAAGTATTTGGATCTAGTTGTGAACCCATATCGAGTGATATAAGTCGCAAAAGGATCGAAATTTATCAACACAAACTTGTGATTTTTGAGAATGAATGCACAAACAAAGATATCGACGAAACGTATTAAAACCGGGATGGTGACATGACTAAGAAAACCAATTTTCCAATGTACCTATTTTTCAAGCGCTCTTTTACTAGTTAACCATTGTTTCAAGCGGTCTCTTTTATTAGTGGTGTTTGGTGGGGCTTAAGTGAAACCGAAAATTGTATCTTCCAAGTTTTAATCGAACAATGTGTGCATATTTGACACTTGAGAACACAAAAGTGACACTTCCATCTGCGCTATACACCTAGCTTTAAGTTCCTCATCCGATGTGGACGAAGCATATATAACTTATCTGAAACTAAAATATATTCGCAATTTATATTCTATCATAAATGGAACATTTAATTTTCTAAGTGTGAATATTTATATATGAATTACATATTGTAAACCTTCATCACTTGTTCATTTCAATAATTATCAGTGTAATATATTTTTCACATGTATACGTCGTCTATACATGTGAGATGAGGTATGAATTACACATTATACATCTCATTCATCACTCATAACCTCTTTCACACACAACAGTTAGTAAATATTTATCACTTAAAGTTTCGTCAACATGTATTCTTCATTATCTCAACTTATCATTTCATTTTAAGTTCCGATAAATTTAAGCTCAATCCAAGCAGTACCACTTTACATATGCTTATTTAGTAAATATGATATGTTGATGTTTGTACCCGATAACCTGAATCACCCGGCGTGACATAACCCGACTCGAAGCCCCGCTAACCCGAATCTTAATCGGGTCGGGTTTCGGGTCACTTTTTAAAAAGTCAAAACACGATTCAACCGGACCCGATAACACCCATAGTTGCAACCTATATAATTAAAAAGTATGACAGATAATTACAACAAATGACTACTGTCGAAACCGTGGATCTCTGCTAGGTGTTCTTTGAAATAAAGCAATTATTACATTTGTGTATCCAAGTACAAAACTCATCATATCAATCTATCCTTGACAAAATTATGCACTCAAATTAAAACACTAACATGAATTGTATCAAAACTAATAAGACATATAACTAAAAGCCCTATATCTGAGTCGAATAAAATCAACAACAAATTAGACATTTAAAACCATACCTTAGAAAGAGAGGTTTGGGAGAGTACAGAGGGGTTTTTTTTTCCCTAGAAAAAAGATAATGGAGATAGGCATAAGACACCGGTCTTTTTTTTAAATTTACAATCCGGTCCAAAAGTATAGATAAGAAGCCATTAAGTACATGTGTATTTCTTATGTTGTTTCTGCATCTAAGGGGATGTCTGGGATTTCTTATCAAGTTGCAAAACAAAACCACGTTTTGACAAAGTAAGTTCTAGAGTGCAGCCACAAAACGTGGTTTTGTTGGATTTATAACGTAAATAAGTGATTATTGAGTTATAACCGACAGCAGGGGTGTGCATGGTTCGGTTTGGGTCGGCTTTTGGCTAAAACCGAAACGAACCACAATGTTCGGCTTTTGTAGAACCTAAAACCGAAACTGTTCGGTTTTTTACGGTTCGGTTTTTTCGGTTTGTTATCAGTTTCGGTTCGGTTTTTTGGTTTTTCGGTTTCTAACCGTTAATATTTGGGTATGGCCAAATTATACCAACATGCTTGTTTTACGTACAAACTTAGTTATTCTTCTTTACTTTTTTTTCAATCTTAGCATAATAATGTTTATTGCATAATTCTATAATTACAAACATATATATAAATGAGACATTCACTTACAAGTGACATACACGTAGTATAATCATTATCAAATACTTATTGATATATTCACACAAAACACGTGACACGACAAACACACAAATAAATATAACAATGAAAATAAATATATCATAAATCCACTCAAACAACGAATATGAATTGATAAATTTGATTTATTTAGTTATATAATCATATTATATTAATTAGATATTATTATATAATAAAACAGGTTCGGTTTTTGCGGTTTGGTTTTTAGACAAAAACCAAAACCGAACCGCATTTTTCGGTTTCTGAAAAAGTAAAAACCGAACCATCGGTTTTTAGTTTTGGTTGGTTTTTTCGGTTTCGGTTTAGTTTCGGTTTTTTCGGTTTGTTTTGCTCACCCCTAACTGACAATATAAGTGTGAGGGTGATTCATTCTAAATGCTACATATCTTCCAACAAGTACCTTAGGACTTACTTATTTGCATTAGCATTAGCATTAGCATTTATAATTATAATAATCCCCAATTTCTTCTTCCCCGATCTTTTTGAACCTCTCGCCCAATCTTATCCTTTTTTATTCTCGTTACTAAGTATTATTGTCTGCAATTAAATTAGGTTAGTATAATTCGATCTATGTACTTTTATATCTTTTCATCGTGCTTATAAGAGCTTTTATTTTTAGACATATAGATTCACAAACTAGCTGAGGTGTTGGAGCCTATGAGAGTAAAATGACAAAATAAAGTAATTAGCTACTATTTCAAACATTTTTCAAAAGCTATTTCAAGTAGCTTTTAAAAAAAAGAGCTGATGAAATTTAACGTATAATTGAGAAGATTGAGGAGAATGTCATATTACAGTTACAAGCTTTGAAAGTCAAGAAATCAGTTGAGGTATTGAATGTGGCTGATGAATGGAATATTATAATGCCATGGTAAGGAGTTGATCTATATGTGTATAGTTCAGTGTATGGTGGCATTTACATGGGAATCTTTCATCTGCTATGAATATATGCAGACAGTTGAATTTCAAGTATAGTCTGCAATCTATAATGGTTTTATCCATCTTTGCTCTATTTCCTGTTTGCATTTGGAAACTGAGAGCATTTTGACCTCACTATGGATGATGGCTTTGTATCTTGGCCCTCTGTTTCCTTATTTGTTGTTCTTGCTTTGTGATATTATAGTTGAGCCTTGTTAGGTACTATTTTATTCACTTGGTCTATTACAGTCAATTTAAGCTCAAACAGAGGAGTTGTAAAGTAGGTTTCCATCCATGTTGGGTAAGTGATTTTGGTGAGATTGAGTATGCAGTGTGGAATAGTGAGGTGTGCAAGATAAACCTACTTGGTCCATACTAAGTTCAATCTACAGGAGGTATTGGTGGTCTCCCCTCAAGGTGTGTGTTCCCAAGTGTCTGAAGCCATTTTCAAGAGATGGAAATGTAGGATCCTTGGTATAGCCCTTGACTGGGAGGGTTATGGGTGGCTATAAACTTCACAGTGATGCCTCTTGCCTTTTCCACCTTGGTCATTGTAATGTGGGTTGAATGATCATGGTAGGGAGGTGAGATGGAAATGTTGTTGTGAGTTGTATGGTCTTGGTGCAAAGAAAAGGGTATTTTCACTATGGCAGGGAATGAATGGTTGTTTTCATGTCTGTTGCTGCATCTATTGTATTTGTCTATACTGTATGTTCTTGTGTTGTCTAAGAAATTTCTAGTAGTTTTATCTGACATGGGATAGTAGTGTATGTCTGACTTCGGCATGTCCAAGTTCAGCTATATGTTATCTTGATGTAATATTTTGTGATGCTAATAATATATTTTTACCCTTTGCACCAAAAATATTTACGTTGATTTTTTTACAAGATAAGTTCCAATCGAGTTATTTCAAATGTCTTCTAAATGGATAAAAAAGAACCCCCTTGTGCACTTTGCACTTGTATGCTTTAAGTATGGGAAATGATTTGCACACTCCTCAAATTGATTGAGACACTCTAATTTAGAGTGTCTTGACATTTATACCCTTACAGGCTGAAAATGAGTAAAAATCATGTGAGGGTATAAATCAATACACTCTAAATTATAGTGTCCCAATCAATCAAAGGAGTGTGCAAATCACCACCCTTAAAGTATGCACTATAATGGGCAACTCAGAATTCCTCGTAGAGAAGATTAAGCGCGGTATACGTGTATGTCTACAAATATAGTGCATAGTAAAAATGTGTAGAAATGAAAAAGGATCTTATGAATGAGATTAATAGTGTGATTGTTTAGAGGCACACCATAATAACAATATAAAACTCATCATAACTCTTGGTGTAATGTTCATATTCGATGACGAGGTCTAACTCGGACGGCTTGTACCAATAGTATATAGATTGAACCCATTAGGTGAGCCATGCATAAATTATTTTAACTATAGAATTTACCACAAATGCCCTTTTTTTATTACATTACACAAGATTTTCTTGAAATTTTATCCGACCTAATGGAGGATATTATACTCCAATTGCACTGACTCTCTTTTCTAGGAAATGAAAACTTTTTACATGGGGTTACTTTTGTAAAACTTCCCACATGGAGTAAAGAGAAGAAGCTTTGCTTACTTATATATTGTGGTGAATATAGGTTGAATAAATTGAGATTAGAATAACGTGTAACCGACTTTGAAAAAAATCCCAATTTTTGTAATCGACTTATTCATCTTTTTGCTTAATTTGAAATTTTGATTGTTTATATCAAATTAGACAGGTATTCAATGTTTATGTTTAGTGGGTTTATGATGGTCATGGGTTATCTTAGATACATGTTGTTGACTTATATAATGGTTTTTAGCTTAAACATATGCAAACATGACACTTGCGGAAGATCGAGTATGTTTAGAAACCAAAGATCTATTTCCAACGATCTATGTTCGCAACACCGACAGTCAATGATGAACTCTGATTACATCATCACTAAATAACCAAACTTGAGTTTGGTATCAATTATCTTTAGCTTGATAAGAAAAGAAAATCTATGTGTGATAAGAAGATACATAAGATTTGTTTACAACAACAAAAAATGTTATGCCTCTCGAACAACTTCTTTTATGGGGTTATTTAACGTGTTTTAAGTTTACAATCCCACATGGATAATGAAAAGAAGTTTTGCTTATTTATATAACATGGTAAATATGTTAAACCAGGTTGAGGTTAGTATCAAATAGTTGGTTTCTATTGCTTGATGTTGTTTAAAGAAATAAAAACAATTAACCGTAGAAACTACTAATTCATACGAATTCTAATCTTTTTATCATTTCGACGGTAGTGTAATTGTTTATAAGTGTGCCATTATATCTTTGGGGCAATGTCCAAATCAGATGGTGAGATCTAACTCGGACGACCTGTACCAATCGTCTGCAAAACGAGCTGTTTGACTGGCCATATAGTAATCAATTTAATCTTGCATTTCACCGAAACATGCAATTTTTTTTACAATACACTAGATGTTCTTGACATCATACACAAACCATGGAGGATATACAATTCCAATTGCATTGTCACTAAATAACCATACATGAGTATGATAACAATTTTCACTAGCTTGATAAAAAAGGAAAATCTACGAAGAAGATAAATACTAGTAATATTTTATTACCGTCAGCAAAAGGTGTTATGACATATGTCATTAGAAAAGCTTCTTATACGTGGTTACGAAACTTGTTTGAAGTTCTAGTCCCTTGGTAAGGAGAAGAAATTTTGCTTAACTATATATTGTGTTTAATATGGCTTAAATGGATTTGGATTAGTTTTATGTTGTTGGTGTCTAGTGTTGATATTGTTTGATGAAAAAAAAAGTTCAACTAGCAATTTGAAGTTCTAGTCCCACATGGAGTAAAGAGAAGAAGCTTTGCTTACTTATATATTGCGGTGAATATGATTTGAATAAATTGAGATTAGTATTATATTGTTGCTTTAACATGTTCAATGTTGTTTACGGAAAAAAGAAACAAAATTGAATTTGTGTAACAATTCATGTAATATCTAAACTTTTTGTAGTCTAACTTTTATATGCAATTTGTAGTCACCTCATCGTTAATTTCCTATTAGCTATTAACATAGAGAAATACCAAATATCCCAATGACTACAATAGATAATACTTATAAATATTTGAAGTAAGAAACTGCAATTTTAGTTTTTTATAATGCTATAATGGTTTTAATAATAATACTTTTATGTGGCACAAAATAACCTTGTTTGAGTTGGCATCAAATGTCTAACAGCTTCAAAAGAAAAAAAATGTTATATAAAGTTATATGGCTATACGTATATGTTTAGTGGGCATATGATGGTGATGGGTTATCTTAATAAAAATTGTTGACTAATATAACAGGGACGGATACATGATTTTTTAAAAGGGTGTTGCACAAAGAAATGTTGGGCAACTAAAGTTACACTATAAGAAACAAAAGTAGCAAACAAATTTTTGGGGGTTGCACATACCACAAAAACGATAGTTTTTAAATCTTTTTGCACTTCGTGACCTAAAATCAGGTGTAACCCGTGCCACACCCGACATACATGTGGATCTGTCTATGAATATAATGGTTTAAGTGTAAACATATTCAGACATGACACTTCTGGAAGATCAAGTAAGATCAATTATGCTTCGCCACTGATTTGTCCAAAAGAAATACAAATGGTGAAGTTTGTATCCCCGGATCATTTCCCAACGAAAGTTGAATGGAATTATTGAATCGAGTCGCGTTTACGTGAATTTGAATAGTGAATTAGTGAAAATTTTGGGGTTTTATGCTAAATTTGATAAACATAAGCTAAATACGAATTCATAAGCGTATAAAACATTAAAACGGAGCAATTGTAAGCTAAAACGCAAAGGAAATCTAAAAACGAGCACGCTCGGGCTAATCCCGAGCCTAAAACATCAATATTATGAAAAATAAACCCTAGGAATGCAAATCTATTTTTTCTACGTGCTAAATGACAAAAGAAATTTTAGGAAAAAGCCGGACATTTTTTTGACTTTTTATTTATTTATTATGAATTAAAAACTAAAATGAAGAAATTAATTATTTAAAAATATCAAATCTAAATGGAAAAATACAAAATTTTGCAGGAAAATACTTTGAATTATGCTAAACTCGGGAAAAATAAGTATTATGAAAAATCTTATTGGGAATAAGCTGATGAAAGCAAATCAGATAATATAATCTAAAGGGCATTTTACATATAAAACATTGACTAAGCAAAGAATGACATGTAACACCTAATGAGAGAGATGGTAAGGGATGCTTGTGTTGGGTTTGTGATTGTGCAGATCAGGGTTCAATCCCTAGTCCTGAAACTTTTATTTTTATTTTTATTTTTTTGATTTTTCTTTTTAAAACTTGTAAAAGTGATTAAAACTAGAAAATTTTATAAAACCAACTTTTATGAAAACTCTTAAAAAGCAGTAATTAAGCTGCAAATGGACAACAATTTATCTAAAAATCTCACAATGCAAATAAAACCTAAACAAATTATGCTCAAAGGCTTCAATAAGCTACTGAGTTTCTACAATAAGCTATTATAACTACTATGCAAACTAGAAAAGCTATGGAGAGTAATTAAACAAACTTAAATAAGCAAAGGGAAAACTGATTAAGCAACAGATTAGATTTAAACTACTTTAACAAAAAGCATCTTAACAGATCTGAAAATAAGCAATACAAAGCTAATGCTACTCCATAAAATAAGCTACTGAGAGAAACCATTAAGGCATTAAGCTATGGGAATAGAAATAAGTTGGAATACTAAGGAATAAGCTAAGACATAAAAAGAATAAGCTAATGGAAGGATACTAAAAGCTACTAGGGGAATAAGCTATGGAAAATCTTTATGTTGAACTTAAATAAGCTGAATAAACCTAAAACAACCTACATTCTTTAAACTAGACTTAACAAGACTATCCTAATAAGCTAATCAACTGAATCAAAACAAAAAGCACTTACAGACTGCCCCTCTACAACAACTTAAAGGGCTTACTTGCGGTCTATAATAAGCACTAAAAATAAGCACCTATGAGCTCAAAAAGACAAGACAGACAAAATCCATAATACAAGCTATAAGAGTACTAAAAAATCAGCAAAAATACAAACTAGATAAGCGGATAAGATACCGATAAATAAGTGAGTGGATGTACAATGGAAACCGCAGATGAGAAGTACTAAACAAGGTACTTTTAAGCTAAAAATTAAGCTACAAAACCAAAAAGCTAAGGCATAAAAGCAAGACAGATGAATACTAGTGACTAATTAACTCAAAATTAACCTTTTAATAATTTTGAAAGAATATTTGAACTAAAAAATGACCGAGAAAGAGGTCGTTTTGGGACTGGTATAGGAATTTTGACAGATTTGTAAAGTTGAAGGAATGCACATTTGGACTTAAAGGCTTAAAACAAAGTACTTGAATGGAATTGAAAACAAGTTTAACACTAATTTTGACTCCTTAAAATGACTAAAAAACAGCTTTTTGGAATAAGCTAAGTCTAATTGACTTTTAACACAGTTTAACAAATAACTCTAAAAATCATACTCAACTTACTCACACTAAAAACAAACCTATGAAATTATCTCTAAAACACATGCTTATATCAAATCTAAACTGATTTTGAAAATTTACTTGATCAAAATTACCTAATACACAAAAACCTCCTAGTGCCAAATAGTCCTTAAAGGATTGTTTTTGCTTTTAATTGCAGTCTGAGACTGAAAAGTTGTAGGATTATGACACAAACATAATTAATAAGACTAGATGACAGAGTTCAACTTAATTTTAACAATTAAAAGCTGAGATTATGCTTAAGCTAAATTTGACTTTTGTTTTGACTTTAATTTACTTTTTTTGAACTTTTGAAAATAAAACAGAACTTAAACAACCCAAACCCACAAAAAGCTATTATGAGCTTTTATGAGCTTGTAAGAACAGGAATTGAAAACTTAAAACAGATTAGGAATAATGAGTTACTAACAGTAAATGAGAAATTGAAGTAAAATGAGACAAGGTAAAAATGTGAATTTGAAATTGCAATTAGTAAACTAACATTACAAACTTAAATGGAAATTACAACTACATTAAAATAGTAAATGACAATGTAATTAAATGGTAACAATTCTCTAATAGCATGAAAATTGGACAAATCCTTCTGTGAAGATGAGGGGTCTTTATATAGGTTGAGGAGATCTGTAGGGTTTCCTTGGAAGGCTCTGGATGTCTAATCTAGTCCATTGATCTTCATATGTCATCATCCTAATCATTGTAAACCCTCGGACAAGGAATGTTGTCATAATGTGTCAGGTGGCAGGAGCTTCTAGATGTACTTATTTGTATTAGTTAAAATGGGGTAGCAGGATAAATTGGGGAAGGAGATGCTACAGTAAAGGTAAAAGGTGCGAAGGGGTTATTTTTGGGTTTTTTTGTTGTGTTTGACTGGGTTTTAATTAGATTGACCCTGTATTGGGAAGAAAATGGGTTGGGGCTATAAGTGTAACTGGGTATGTTATTATTTGTGGGCTTGGTTGGGCTGATGGGGTAAAGGATTGGAATTGGATTGTTTTTGGTTAAGGATTTATTGGATTTGGACTTAGTAATACTAATTGTATCCGAACTTGGAATAATATTACCAAAAGGACCAAATTTGTAACTTTATGAAATTCCAAGGACCCAATGTGTAATTTTGACAAAGTTGAGGTGTGATTAGGATGTATAACTAAGTGAGGGTATGTTCAAACTAGGGGTGGCAATCGAGTCGTGTTCGTGTTAACCTATTCGGGTTCGTGTGTTGGCGGGTTAGTATAGCCTTAACCCAAACACGACTAATTTATTAATCGTGTCAAGAAACTCAACCCTAACCCACACCTACATAACACGCCAGAACCCATTTGTGACCCGCTTAACCCATTTAAGTAAATATGTCAGCGATGAATAAAGCGGTTGTTTGTCGATTTAACTAGTTTAAATGCTAAAATGATATAAGGATCTAAAATATGATAAGAATAACATAAAAATATCTATGCGACAATTTTCATAATTATAAGATCAATTTTCATGATATCTCATGATAAAATTATAATTCACTCATACTAAGAAATAACAAAATATATTTAATCCACATCCAACATAAAAACCAAGTTATATATTTTATTTTAAGATCTTATATCTTAAACGGTTCGTGGGTTGACCTGCTTAATAATTACTCAACTCAAACACGACCCGCTTATTAAGCAGGTTAGACGGGTTGACCCGTTTTGACCCAAACTTGTATATCCTCAACCCAAACCTGTTTAACTTCGTGCGGGGCTCGCTGGCTGCTTATCGTGTCGTGTCGTAATCGCCGCTCTGGTAGCTCAAACCATACGTACCCTGTATATCCAAAGAATGAAAGGACAAAAATAACCCGGTTTTCAACTTATCCGGTACCCGGGTGAAGCCGGTTTAAAAAGAAACATCCTCCTCCCCTGCCCTGAAAGAAGTCTGAACTGAAGTGAGAGTAGTAACTTCTTAACTCCAGACACAAACCAGTTGAATCAGTCAGTCAGAAATGATAGCATTATTAGCATCAGCAGCATCATTGATAATAATAATAATTAACCCCAATTCCTTCTTCTTCCCAAACGATCTTACCCCAATTTATACTCCGTAAGCAAACACCTTCTCTCATTTCATTTAATTAGGTCAATTGATTTACTTTTTAATTGAAGTTGTTATAGTAATAAATACTTGATACATTTCAGTTACTTACCTCTTTGTTTATATAACTTTTTTAGCAATTGAATTAGGTTAGTTAGTTATACTAGTATCACATTTTAAGAAAAGACACCGACTTCCCCTGCGTAGCGCATCATTAACATTTAAAAAGGAACATCATCCTCCCCCTGCCCTGAAAGAAGTCTGAACTGAAGTGAAGTGAGAGTAGTAACTTCTTAACTCCAGAGTTGAATGAGTCAGTCAGAAATGAGGGTTAATAGTAATTATTAGCATCAGCAGCATCATTGATAATAATAATAATTAACCCCAATTTCTTCTTCTTCTCACCCGATCTTATCCCTATTTATTCTCCGTAAGCAAGCACCTTCTTTCATTTCATTTAATTAGGTCAATTCAATTTACTTTTTTTTTTTAATTGAAGTTGTTATAGTAATAAATACTTCATACATTTCAATTACTCACCTCTTTGTTTATAACTTTTTTAGCAATTGAATTAGGTTAGTTAGTTATACTAGTATCACATTTTAAGAAAAGAAACTCCCACTTCCCCTGCGTAGCGGATCATTGACATTTAAAGCAGTTTCTTCTCAATATTTCCTGTTAATGTCTTTTTATCATCTTAATTTGAGACATACTAGTAGTAGTAGGTAAGTGTTATTTATTGTATACGACAATGTATGCCATGCCTTGCCTACTTAACACTGAAAAATATTATCATAGTTTTATATGACATTAGAACCAGCTTCATCTTCAGTATTCTTATACTATAATTGTTTTGCTCGTTTCCTACTAAATCTGTTTTATCATGTTAATTTCCTAATATCACATATGCTGCGTAGTACTAGTCTAAACCGAACCAGTTTGGTTCGGTTTACTTTGGTTCGGTTCTCGGTTCATGTTCATGTTTTCCTCAAAATCGGTTTTTGATTCCATTCGATTTTGGTCAGTTCGGTTCGGTTTTGACCCGATCCTACTACTTATAAAATACTTACTTGAGAAGTCAGATTAATTGATTTTGAGTTTTAATTGACAGTTGGTTTTAGAACAGTGACGTTAACCAAACATCCCCAGACATACACCAACCAGTTGAGTCATCCGTCGATGTGGTTTGAAGATTTGATCCCTCCTTAAACAAACAAACAAACAAACAGTTGATGAAAATGAAGAAGGTTAATAGTAATCCATTATTAGTGTTTGCAATTAAATTAGGTTAGTATAATTCGATCTATGTACTTTTATATCTTTTCATCGTGCTTAAAGGAGCTTTTAATTTTAGACATATAGTTTCGCAAACTAGCTGTAGCATACGAGAGTAAAATGACGGATAAGATATATTACTAACGTAGTAATTAGCTATTCCAAAGGTTCAAGTCTTAGTTGAAACAATTCAGTATCACTGTCTGATATTTTAAGGATGTTTAGTTACGACCCCCCGCCCCGCCCCAAAGTGAAAGTATTCAGTTATTGTAAATGATGATTTAGGTTATATGACTTACAATAATATGTTTTTTGGTAGCTTCATATCACATTAGAAGCACCCTTTATACCGATGGTCTATATAATAAATTATACCAATATTGTCAGTGGCCCAGAGGTGTAGGTTCTAGTTGCTTATCAGACACTTTCTTTGTGGTACCTTTTAAGTCAACAATTGCGTGAAGAACGTGTTTTAGTATCTTCCCCTGACACTGAATAAGGCTTACATACCACATGCTCTACTAATTTTACAACATCTTTATGTAATTTCTATGTAACGTTATGATGATTATGTATTATGCGAATAGTCTTTGCGTGTGGATTCTGTTTGTTTACGGGTGATTTCATTGAATTGTATGAATGGAATGCTCCAAGTGCTAAGCACGTTCGTTTATTAGAGGGGGCTTTGCTCCAACAAATTGTGAGTAGGTGCTATTCATTAATGCTCGTCTCAAAAGTAGTTATCATTCATGTAATCTAATACTCCATACTTTAATAATAACCGTTTCTGTTTCATCCTTCATCATAATGTAATCGAATCCCGATGTTATTTTTTAAGCCATTCCAGAGAAATCACGGGGATATATTCAGGTGTTTCTGGATGGAGGATTGAACCAGCAGAGAATATGTGCTATTTTGTATCTTAAACAAGTGTAAGGAGGTGTTTGGCTTATGGGCTTATTCAACTTTTGAAAAGCTAATAAGCTCAAAGTTGAAAGCTTATGAGCTTATCAACTCGAGCTTATGGCTTATTTAAGTTCATAAGCTCATAAGCCTAAAAGATTGAGCTTATTAGCTTTTCAAAAGTTGAATAAGCCCATACGCCAAAAATATAAGCTAAAACCAACACCCTTTAAGAAAAATGTAATTAAATAATAATTATATATATATATATATATATATATATATATTTTTTTTCTTTCTAAATTTCTTACCCCTGTGTTAAAGATTTGTGATGCAGTTGCTGTTGCTAAAATCTTAATCGCGACCTTAGTAATCCCACACCTTGAAGTAAATCCTGTCTGGCAAGATACAAGGTATTTTTACGGCCACCATTTGGCTTTATATCGTGTTTTTTTAAGCTCTTAACTCTTTGACTGGTGGTAAGATGTTACATTTACTATGCAGTTCTTTCACCGATATATTTGATTTCGACCACTTTATCGAGGTCTTGCAAGATGAAATCTCCATAGTTAAAGAGCTGCCGAGCATGTACTCCTGGAGGCTGGAGCACAAGGGATTACTATGGTACTGGCATACGAGCTACTCGAATCAAAACGGCGCCTGTCCATGCTTCTGCTAATTGGTATCTCGAAAATGTGCTGCCTTTGCTAAATAGGTTCGTGATAATCTTTTCTTGAACATTATACTTCAGTTCTAGCACAAACATGTCAAAGTTATCGCTTTTCTCAGTTTTCTGCTGTCACTTGATGATTTAATGTGCTACTATCTGATCTCTCGCCTGATATTATGGTTTTAGCATGTTTGCTTTGTCTGATACTTTCACCTTATAAAAAAGTATTCGTGCGCCACTTAAAATTTATCTGTTTGTCCTGAGGAAGCTGCAACATTTGTATGGACACGTAATTAATGGCAAGTGTCTAAGTAGTAGCCATATGTGTTCGATATCCATCACAAATACGCATTATGGTACAGTGCTTCTTGTTGATATATTGACCGTATAAAATAGTAAAAGAGGTCATTGCATTATGTATAGCTAATCAATTTGAAGCATTATGTTACAGTGTTGTTTATATTATTGAGTCAAACAGAAGCATTATATCTAACAATTGCAGTTCCAATGTTTCAGTCATGGAATTGCTGCTATTGTCCCATTCTCGCACCGTTTAGGTTTTGATCACCTACCAAAAGAGATCCAGCTTCTTCGATGTAAGGTTAACTTTCAAGCATTAGTTTTTGTTCCTCACATCAGAAGACTAGGAGACACCCTCGTTCAACGCCTTCGAAGCTCTCCTACTACAAACAAAGGAACAACGAACGATATATTGGAGGATGAAAGGGGAAGTGGAAAGTTTATCGTTTGACATCTCCGCTTTGACAAAGTATGTCTCCTTCCATGTTTCTCCATCATGATCTTTAGAATGTAAATTTACGCTGTCTTTGTCTCCTTTGCTCTAGAATATATTCTTTTTTCTCACATGTTCTTAACAACTTGATTGCATAGATTTTTTTGTGATTCTAGAGTGGCACCAAGTGGGTCAAAATGGGTCGGGTTGACCCACCAACACTTTTTTGTCTTTCACGGTTCTATACATGATCAATCCCTAGAAAAGGTTTTACAAAAACCATCACTGAAATATTGATCCAGTTTTTCCCGATCAAGTTATTAGGAGGTTATAAACACTTGAATGTGCTTTTGATAAGAACTATCTGATCCGTTAGTGGTAGCAATTTAGACTCATTTAGTTATGAATGGGTCAATTCATGTTATGTTTTATCTCTAAGTGGACGAGAAGTGGTTCTGGTCAACCTAAGTCCATCCCTACCAAAAAGTATACCAGTGTTCACCCGACACCTATCTTGCCCATATTGTCACTTGCCACCTTTGCACAAGTTACAAATAGGTGATTTTGGGACTATGAAGGACATGTTGCTTACAATATTTTTATCCAACAGGATATGGCTGCCCATTCAGCTTGTGATTCTGGTGGTGGAAAAGCTGAAAAGTTGGCACTTGCAAAGTACCGGCAAGGCGGCAAGTAATTTGGCAGGGAAGAGTGATGAAAACTCAGTTCACTAACGAGGAGTTGAGACATCAAGGACGATGTCCACTCTCTCCTGAAGAAATTAGACTGCTTATGAAAGCCTTGGGCTTTAACAATGATACACGCCTCTATCTTGCATCCCACAAGGTAACATCTAATCCACCCTATGGAAAAATGCAACTTTCGGATTCACACACCATTTAAAGGAATTGTTAGACTATCTGGTTGTTTGTGCAGATAATTGGAAGATATTATTTGGCTATTTGTTTGCATTTTCACAATTTAAAGAAATAGTTCTACTTATTTATCGAATTTTAAAATTAACCTTCTAGAAAGAAAAACATGGAGTCTTCTTAGATCCAAATTAATATCAACGATCTTTTTGCTATGCTGATAATAGGCAAACTAGTATTTGACTATTTATTACCTACATCAACCGCACCAAGGCTCGATTTCTAGCAAATTAAACAGTGAAACCAGCAAATTTTACATAATCTGCTTGCTTTATCTCTGAAACATAGGTATATGGTGGAGAGGCAAGAATTTCTGCACTGCGTAAACTGTTTCCACTTATGGATGACAAAAAAAGCCTTGCATCTGACAAAGAACGGGCAGAAGTTGAAGGAAAACGTCGTTATTAGCGGCTGTTGATTATTATGTCAGTATGCATACCGACGTCTTCATATCAGCTTCACCAGGCAATATGCACAATGCAATGGTATGTTTGATTGACCTCATTCGTTTCTGTCACATGTAAATAAGAAACCATACGCTATGCAAATAGAAATTTTAGATCATATATGAGAAATAGTATAGAGAAAAGTAATTACATGAGATGTGGGACATATTATAATCTTTACCTATTTAATGGAATATCTCCTGAAATGACCCTATAAGACGCAAAAATAACTTTTGAGAAACAAAATATCGCAAAAAGGTAAAAAGTGCTGGATATATGTATAAATTTTAGAAAAAGTATGCTCACCGGTTCACCAAAAAAAAAAATATTAGAAAAATAATTGTTTTGTACATATTTTTTTGTGAAAATTTACAGTTTCTTATTAGAAATGTTGAACTGGTTAGAGATGCATAAAATGTACAATTCATTCATTTGTATCAGGCTTTACACAAAACAGTCAATTAGGTTTTTTCCAAAAATATGCAAATATGACCGTTGCTTTGCATATTTTCATTAAAATCGCTCATTTCCAAAAGAAACTGATGTTTTTCTTTAGAGGCCGCTATTTCAACCCATTTAAATAAAAACAGATAAACTCCCGTTTACTTTTATTGATGAGGACTCTAACGGGTCACGTATTTAGGTTAATGATAAAGTGAACGAGTTGAATAACTTGAATGTGGTCTGAAGTGTATTTGAATTCAAAAGACTTGGACAAAACTGTGTGGGTGGGTCCAAACCCAACCCATTCTGTTCCAACCCTTCTAACGGGCCTTTTTGACCCTTTGCTATCGTGACTTCTAAAACAAATAATTGTTCCTTGTTTTTCAGCTAGGGTATCGAGCATACAAAAACTTAAAGACTATCAGACCAAATATGGTGCTCTCGAGCCAGCTCTTTCTTAACAAAACTATGGACTGGCCTGAGTTTCTGTGGGCTATACAAAACGCGCATAAGAATAGACAAGGTCAAAATAGATTCTTTTTTCTCACAAGTTGTTAACAACTTGATTGCATATATTTTTTTGTGATTCTAGAGTGGCACCAAGTGGGTCAAAATGGGTCGGGTTGACCCACCAACACTTTTTTGTCTTTCACAGTTCTATACATGATCAGTCCCTAAAAATGGTTTTACAAAAACCATCACTGAAATATTGATCCAGTTTTTCCCGATCAAGTTATTAGGAGGTTATAAACACTTGATCCGTTAGTGGTAGCAATTTTGACTCATTTAGTTATGAATGGGTCAATTCATGTTATGTTTTATCTCTAAGTGAACGAAAAGTGGTTCTGGTCAACCTAAGTCCATCCCTACCAAAAAGTATACCAGTGTTCACCCGACACCTATCTTGCCCATATTGTCACTTGCCACCTTTGCACAAGTTACAAATAGGTGATTGTGGGACTATGAAGGACATGTTGCTTACAATAATTTTATCCAACAGGATATGGCTGCCCATTCAGCTTGTGATTCTGGTGGTGGAAAAGCTGAAAAGTTGGCACTTGCAAAGTACCGGCAAGGCGGCAAGTAATTTGGCAGGGAAGAGTGATGAAAACTCAGTTCACTAACGAGGAGTTGAGACATCAAGGACGATGTCCACTCTGATCTCCTGAAGAAATTGGACTGCTTCTGAAAGCTTTGGGCTTCAACAATGATACACGCCTCTATCTTGCATCCCACAAGGTAAAATCTAATCCACCCTATGGAAAAATGCAACTTTCGGATTCATACACAATTTAAGGGAATTATTAGACTATCTGGTTGTTTGTGCAGATAATTGGAAGATATTATTTGATTATTTGTTTGCATTTTCACAATTTAAAGAAATAGTTTTACTTATTTATCGAATTTCAAAATTAACCTTCTAGAAAGAAAAACATGGAGTCTTCTTATATCCAAATTAATATAACGATCTTTTTGCTATGCTGATAATAGGCAAACTAGTATTTGACTATTTATGACCTACATCAACCGCACCAAGGTTCAGTTTCTAGCAAATTAAACAGTGAAACCAGCAAATTTTACCTAATGTGCTTGCTTTATATCTGAAACATAGGTATATGGTGGAGAGGCAAGAATTTCTGCACTTCGTAAACTGTTTCCACTTATGGATGACAAAAAAAGCCTTGCATCCAAAGAACGGGCACAAGTTGAAGGAAAAGCGTCGTTGTTAGCGGCTGTTGATTATTATGTCAGTATGCATACCGACGTCTTCATATCAGCTTCACCAGGCAATATGCACAATGCAATGGTATGTTTGATTGACCTCATTCGTTTCTGTTAAAAACTAAAAGTAATATTTTCCTCGACATGTAAATAAGAAACCATATGCTATGCAAATAGGAATTTTAGATCATATATGAGAAATAGTATAGAGAAAAGTAATTACATGAGATGTGGGACATATTATAATCTTTACCTACTTAATGGAATATCTCCTGAAATGACCCTATAAGACGCAAAAATAACTTTTGAGAAACAAAATATCGCAAAAAGGTAAAAAGTTCTGGATATTTGTATAAATTTTAGAAAAAGTATGCTCACCGGTTCAACAAAAAAAAATATTAGAAAAAAGTACACAATTTTGCCTGAAATAATTGTTTTGTACATATTTTTTTTTGTGAGAATTTACAGTTTCTTATTAGAAATGTTGAACTGGGTAGATATGAATAAAATGTACAATTCATTCATTTGTATCAGGCTTTACACAAAACAGTCAATTAGGTTTTTTCAACAAATATGCAAATATGACAGTTGCTCTGCATATTTTCATTAAAATCGCTCATTTCCAAAAGAAACTGATGTTTTTCTTTAGAGGCCGCTATTTCAACCCATTTAAATAAAAACAGATAAACTCCCGTTTAGTTTTATTGATGAGGACTCTAACGGGTCAAGTATTTAGGTTAATGATAAAGTGAACGAGTTGAATAACTTGAATGTGGTCCTGAAGTGTATTTGAATTTAAAAAGACTTGGACAAAACTGTGTGGGTGGGTCCAAACCCAACCCATTCTGTTCCAACCCGTCTAACGGGCCTTTTTGACCCTTTGCTATCCTGACTTCTAAAACGAATAATTGTTCCTTGTTTTTCAGCTAGGGTATCGATCATACAAAAACTTGAAGACTATCAGACCAAATATGGTGCTCTCGAGCCAGCTCTTTCTTAACAAAACTATGGACTGGCCTGAGTTTCAGTGGACTATACAAAACACGCATAAGAATAGACAAGGTCAAGTTGGGTTAAGAAAGGAGACACAATCCATATATACATATCCAATACCAGATTGTATGTGTCAACAACATTAGTTGGTTCTTTTTTCAGTTTTGTAGTGTTAGAGAAATGTGTGGAAACGAGCATGGACGATATTTTTTATAGGGTCGCAGGTCGGTAGGTGAATGATGCAACATCTGGTTTGGTTTGCAAGTTTTTATCCAAATGTATGATCTGCATGTGTTTTTGATCGTATATATTTATTGGAGGGTGTTTTAGGCGACTTAAAGATAGTCAAATATCTTGAACTTATGGGCATCAGTTATCAAGGAGTGAGATTATACAACACACCATTACCGAGAACACGTATATGGGATCTAATTCGGATATCACAAGGATTGCCGCATGTCAATCATGGTTCCTGCTGATGGTTCCTAGCCATCGGATGTTGCAATATGTCAACCATGGTTCCTATCAGTGTCATGTTACGCAATTTTTCTTTATATACACTACCCTTTATGGAGGTCAAAAGTTGGGGTCTAGCTTGGTTTGGTTTTGCTTTTTTTTTTTTTTTTTTTTTTTTTTTTCCTAAAAGTGAAACCAATCCATAAATATTTGGTTTTGCTTTTGAGAACCCATTATGTTTCAGTTTTATCACGGTTTGGTTATCGTTTTTTCCCTCCACCTCCATGGCCTTGGAGAGACTGTCTCTATGGCCGAGGTTTTAACTACTAGTGGAGGAAAAATGGTATTGATATACATAACGAGGCATTTCGCTCATTAAATATAATGTTGCTAGAGTTTTTGCATGAATTCGAAGAAGAAGATAAATAAGGTGAGAGTGGTGAGATAAAAACACAGTAGTGAAGCACATGCAGATCATTTCACACATACTAGTTTACCTATGTCACAATAAACATTCTACCATAATATCATAAATTTGTAAGACAAAAAGTACAAAAAACAAATTAGCTAACTACGTGATAAATAGAAATAGTAAAACGATCAAACAATGCAAGTGTACACACATCGAGACCATTCACCAATTAACTTAACGAAGAACTTGTTAGCGTTTCCCATTCTCCTTCAAGACCATTTCTTATCTCACAAACTTTGAGGTCAGGCCAATTTCCAGACTTCTTTTCCATCAACGCCATATCAGTTAGCTTCAAGAAGTAATCAGTGGCTTTGAGCCTGGCCTCTACGTATAGGGGTTGGCAAATAGAAAACAATGCATCAAAGAGGAGTACCGAGTAGTTAATAAACGAGCCTAGCTCGTTTAGGCCTATACTCGACTCGGATCGGATCATTATTTAGATCCACCACTGCTTGATTCGTTGTTTATGCCAGAGTGCAACCTTAAAAACCAAGAAACTACTTTAGCGTATATGGAATTTGCGCCATTACTATGAAATTAAAATGCAATCGGCAATATAGAATCTTTGAAAATAGGTACAATAGTTGCATTTTATCCATGGACCGTCTACCATCTTTTTGAAACTTTAACATCTTTAACACAATAAGGGACCAAAAGTGTAACAAGTTGTATAATGGATACTGTTTATGTAAATTTTGGTATTTAGAGACCAAAATTGTAATTTGGTATAAACTATAAGGACCATCATGTAATTCTTTCTACAAAGTGTGTTATTTACTCACCGACGGTTACAGGTTGTATTTTTTATCTCAAAAGAAGAATCTTGGGACATACAAATTGTAGCTGAAAAATTTATCCACTCCAGAGATTCTAACTGGCCAATGTCCTCAGGCAACTTCCCAAGACTAGAACAATGTCTAACATTGAGCGACTTGAGACGTTTTAGCATGCGGATGCTATCGGAAGATATTCAATCTTCTTACCTCCTCACATCTAGCTCTTCTAAACATTCTAATTTTCCAAGATCCTCGGTAGCTTCTCGAGAAGAGCACAATCATCAAGGCGGAGTTCGTCGGATGTTTTAACATACAAATGCTATCGGGAAGATGTTTAATCTTTGTAGCCGACAAATTTAGAATCTCAAGAGATTCTAGCGCCAATGTCCTCGTGCAACTTCCCAAGACAAGAACAAATGCTAACATCGAGCCACTTCATGCGTTTAGCATGCAAATGCTATCTGGAAGATATTCAATATTCTTACTCCTCACATATAGCTCTTCTAAACATTCTAATTGGCCAAGATCCTCTGGTAACTTCTCAAGAAGATCCTCTGATATCTCCCGAAAAAAGATCATCATAATTGACTTTGAGAGATTTGAGACATTTCAACATACAAATGCTATCCGGAAGATGTTTTATCTTTGTAGATGACAAACAGAGCTCCTCTAGACATTCTAATTGGCCAAGATCTTTGGGAAACTCTGGAATATCGCATTTGAGTTCAAGCTTTCCTAAGAATCGTAAACTACAAATCATGTCTGAAAATTTCTTAAAGTCTGTGCAAGCACATAGACCAACAGAAATAAGCTTCTCAATATTTCCAACTGATGACGGAAGCTTTTCTTTATACAAACAATCAAACCGCAACTTTGGGAGATTACTGTTGGAGTGCAATTGGCATAAATCTAGGGACTCACCATCCAGACGTAAACTAGCTGAAGAACGACTATCCTTTGGTTCCAATCCACTAAGGGAAACCACAAAATAGGAAAACCTCAAACAACCGTTTAAGTTTAAGTAGCCAACTTTTTTCAGACATCCAACGGGAGCATTAACTTCTACCAACTTATCACAACCTCTAAGATCTAACCTCTCAAGATTTGGAAACAGCTCAAGGTCAAGGCTCCTCAACCTTGATTTACAAAGTTCAAGGAATTTGAGATTTGGACATGCACTAGACACGTGAAGTTCTTCAAAATCAGCACAATCATTAAGAGATAACTTCTGGAGATTTGGAGTTAACCCAAGGTCAAAGGTTCTTAACTTTGATTTACTGATATGGAGGTAGTTGAGCTTTTGACAGCTAACAGGCATGAAAAGTTCTACTAAATTAGGAGAATCTTCAAGAGATAACGTCTCGAGATTAGGAGTAATCCTAAAGTCAAAGGTTGTCAATTTTGACTTTTCAATAGAGAACAATCTGAGTTTTTTGAGAACCTACCAACAAAAATAAGACAAAAAAGATTAAGAGTTAATTACATAAATGGTCCCTGTGGTTTGTCGAAAATTATGAATTTGGTCCCTAAACTTTTTTTTTTTGGTTGCTCCTATGGTTTTGATTCGTTCTGGATTTGGTCCTTGACCAAATTTTCGATCGATTGATCATCAAATGTGTGTTTGGATTGCTAAAATGACAAAATACCCCGTATGTGTTTCATGAATGGTCCCTATGGTTTGTAGGTTATCATGAATTAGTCCCCGATTTTTATTTTTATTTTATTTATATAAAAACATTTTGTCGAAAATTTAATGAAAAATTCAAAATTTATAAAAAATCTATAAAAATTCAAAATTTATAAAAAAATCTATAAAATTCCTAAAATTTTATAACAAAGTCCGAAAATTTTAAAAAAAAAATTATAACAAAGTCCGAAAATTAAAAAAAAAATTATTAAAAATCCCGAAAATTTTATAAAAAAAATTCCAAAAAGTTTATAAAAAATTCCGAAAATTTTATAAAAAAATTCCAAAAATTTTATAAAAAAAGTATATTAAAAATTGAAAAAAATTTAAAATTTATAAAAAATTCCTAAAATTTTATAAAAAATTCCGAAAATTTTATAAAAAAATCCGATAAAATTTTTATAAAATCTTATAAAACATTCCGTCAAAAATATTGGGAAAAAAAAATTTCGACAAAAAATTTTCTTTTTTGAATACTTTTTGACGGATTTTATAAAATTGTCAAAAAAAATCCGTAAGAAATTTTATAAACTTTTGGGCAAGATTTTCTAAAAAATTCCGTCAAAAAGTATTCAAAAAAGAAAAAAAAATCGAATTTTTTTCCCAAAATTTTGACGGAATGTTTTATAAGATTTTATAAAAAATTTATCGGAATTTTATATAAAATTTTCGGAATTTTTTATAAAATTTTTGGAATTTTTTATAATTTCTTTTATAAAATTTTTGGAATTTTTAATATACTTTTTTTATAAAATTTTCGGATTTTTTTATAAAAATTTTGGAATTTTTTTTATAAAATTTTCGGGATTTTTTATAATTTTTTAAAAAAAATTTCGGACTTTGTTATAAAATTTTAGGAATTTTTTATAGATTTTTTTTATAAATTTTCGGAATTTTTTATTAAATTTTCGACAAAATGTTTTTTATATAAATAAAAATAAAAAATAAAAAATCAGGGACTAATTCATGATAACCTACAAACCATAGGGACCATTCATGAAACACATACGGGGGTATTTTTGTCATTTCAGCAATCCAAACACACATTTGACGGTTAATCGATCGAAAATTTGGTCAAGGACCAAATCCGTAACAATCAAAACCATAGGAGCAAACCATAAAAAAAAGTTTAGGGACCAAATCCATAATTTTCGACAAACCACAGGGACTATTTATGTAATTAACTCAAAGATTAATATTAACCTATTAACAAGACCAATAAATTAATAGCATTATTAGGAAACAACCAATCAACAATTATTCTACCTTTTTTTCTTCCTCTTCCCAAAGTTGTTCCATTCTGCTTTTATACATATCAAGTCCAACAAGATTGTTTGCTTGAAATGTTTTGGGTAAATACAAGAAAGGGTAATTCGTACATTTTAGATATTTTAAAGAGTTTGAAAAGTATTGGCTGGTATCATCAAGACATCCCGCATCTCTTTCATAATAATCTTGATATGGAAAATACACTCGAAGATATCTAAGTTTCTTCATTTTTCCAAGACCTTTCATACAGTTCCGCATTTGTGTTCGAATTACGAAGTTCTAGACATCTTGTTGCTTGATGCCACGCAATACAAAACAATGTCCGAAACACGGGAAGTCGAACAAATGCAAAGTTTTAGTTTTTCTTCATTACAAGCAAACCGATCTTTACCTCGTCATCACCAATATATCTTCAATTTCCTCTTTAATCCACGATCGGCTATGTTTGTTAGGCTCATATGGGTGTTCACGACGAACAATGTTCTTTCCATTTCTCTATATGGTCATGCATGCCCAAAAACCCATATTTAGACATAGTTATGAGAGATCTCTGCTCAAGAACTTTTAAACCATTTCTAGCATGAAATCCACAGTATTCAAGCACTTTGATTGCATATTCTTTGTCCTCTCCTTTCAATATGCATGCAATGTCTAGAAATATTTCCTTATAATCATTCTCCAGACTTGTATAGCTTAATTCTAGCTTTTCCTGAGTCTCCTTTAAGGGAATTTCTTTTAGTCTTTCTATGGCATCCTTCCATTCATGTTCATCTTTACCACAAAGAAATGAACCCAATACTTTGAGAGTTAAGGAAGACCAGAAGCATAGCGTACAACTTTTTCGATAGCTCTTCGTATCCTTGAGGTGGAATCTCCTTCCAAATGCATATCTCGAGGAGACAAATTGCTTCCTCATCGATAAGAGATCGATATCTCGAATCTTCACTCTGCGAGCGACCTTATTTGATAAGAGATCGATATCTTGAAAGTTCACTCTGTGAGCGACCAGCACTTGCTCATCTCTCGTTGTAACGATAATTCTACTTCCGGCTTAAACCGGTCAGGTCCACCTGCTAACGCCTCAAGTTGGTCTATGTGATTCACATCATCTAGAACAAGAAGAACCTTTATACCGCACATCCTGCTTTTTCATCATGATTTTCCCATCAGTAAGAGCATTCACAGTGACGTGGTCGTTCAACACATCTGAAAGGACTTGTTCTTGTAATTTATTCAAACCCAATTTCGTAGAAACCTCCCTCACATTCTCAACAAAGATTTTGGCTTCAAAATCAGCAGGTAGACGATCAAAAATAACTCTAGCTATAGTTGTCTTCCCAGCCCCTCCCATGCCCTTGATCCCTATCATACGAACATCATCAATTCCCATTTCTAAAGATGAAACAACATCCTTTACTCGAGTCTCCATGCCTACTAACATTTTATCAAAGCCGGAATTGATGGGACGTAACTCTAGTAAAATATCTTGAACAATTTTTTTGATGAATTTAGATTCGTCCCTGTGTGTATGTAAAAACAAGGTATGTTTAGTACTATAATAATAATACTCCATCTTTATCCATGCATTATCCTTTTTCAACACATATTAGCAAGATGGGTAAAAGCCATAAAATAACAACGTACTTTCTCAATTTCTCGAGTTGAAACACATACTTTTTATCAACATATACACCATGTACTTTCAAATGTTGTTCCGACTTTACCCATATTGTAATAAAATAATATTATTTAATATAATATTATATTAATATAATCGGTCATATGGGTGAAGTCGGAACAAAATTCGAAAATGCGTGGTATATATGTTGATAAAAAGTATGTGTTTCAACTCGGTAAAATTGAGAAAGACGTTGTTATTTTATGGCTTTTACCCTAGCAAGAAACAAAAGTAAGAAATTACCCATCAAGAGTGTTCTTGAGCTCCCAACCAATGAGACCGGCTTCTTTTAGAGCCACTTTCCATTTCTCGTGACCTCTTTCTCTTTATTCTTGGAAAAGGCATTTTCAACCGCACCGATTTGGTTTCTCACGGTGGGTTCCACATCATAGAATCTGAGTGTAGCGGTGTGCACATCCATTTTTTGGCACTCCATAATCTTGACAAGCTCATCCAAACACCATGACGAAGAAGCATAGTTTTCGGAAAAAACAATGATGTAAAATTTGGAGTCTTCAATGACTTTGATTAGCTCATCGCTGATAGTTCTCCCTTTATGGATTCTTACATCATCCTTGTAACTGTAAATGCCTTTTGCCTTAAGAGCCTCATAAAGATGGCCAACAAAGTTCTTGCGAGTGTCTTCACCCCTGAAGCTTAAAAAAACATCATACTTAAACCTCTTTTGAATGGATGAAGTTGAAGTGGACGCCATTATCTTTGGTTCACATGAGTTAGAAGAAGATTCTTCTTTTTTTGGAGCAGATGAGTTAGAAGAAGATGTCATTGAATAAAAGTAATAGATAAAGCCCACTAGCATTAGCATCAGCGTAATTCCTAATGAAGTTATGGTTGAAGGATCAGAGGAGGAACGTAATATCTTGCTGAAGGTCTGACATTTTTACAAACTTGAAAATGTGAAGGTGATTGGTTAGGTGTAAATTATGATGAAACTGAAGCTGTTAAAGAGTTTATGTGAAGAAAGAAAAATTCACCGTTTGAAAAAGAAAGATAACCCCCTCATATGGTCTTTTGGTCAAAGAGAAAGAAAGATTAAAAAAAATAATAATAAATAAAGGAAAAAAGCAACCCAATACATCCTTTTGGAAATTGCTTATTCACAGAAATCAAGCGAGCTCGATGAGAATGAGTTACCGACTTGCATTGACTCTGCGTGAATCTCATCAATGAAGAGAACAATTTTTCCATTCGAGCGGTAACCTCTTTAAGATCGACTTTAAGTCGCTCCTCAAAATCTCCCTACGTATTTAGCGCCAAAGATGAACCCATATCAAGTGGTATATAAGTTTGCGTAAAAAGGATTGAAATTTATCAACACAAACTTGTGATTTTGAGAATGAATGCACAAACATCATATCAAGACGAAACGTATTAAAACCGGGATGGTGATGACTAAGAAACAACCAATTTTCCAATTTACCTATTTTTCAAGCGATCTCTTTTACTAGTTAAGCTTTGTTTCAAGCGGTCTCTTTTATTAGTGGTGTTTCGGGTGGGGCTTAAGTGAATATTTGACACTTGAGAACATAAAAGTGACACTTCCATCTGCGCTATACACCGCTTTAAGTTCCTCATCTGATGCGGATGAAGAATATATAACTTATCGGAAACTAAAACACATTCGCAATTTCTATTCTATCATAAATGGAACATTTAATTTTCTAAGTGTGAATATTTATATATGAATTACACATTGTAAACCTTCATCACTTGTTCATTTCAATAATTATCGATTGTAATATATTTTCACATGTATACGTCTATACATGTGAGATGAGGTATGAATTACACATTATACATCTCATTCATCATCGATAACCTCTTTCACATATACAGCTTGGTAAATATTTATCACTTAAAGTTTCGTCAACATGTATTCTTCATTATCTCAACTTATCATTTCATTTTAAGTTCCGATAAATTTAAGCTCAATCCAAACACCCCAACCAAGCGGTGTTGGGCCCCATAACCAACCAAACAACATTAATGACTTTCAGAGTCATAGACCCATACCATACACCCCAACCAATCAGGCGAATCTCTAGTATTTATCGTAATTCATATTCAAAACTAGTAATAATAGAGGTGACATATTTCACATGTATACGTCTATACATGTGAGATGAGGTATGAATTACACATTATACATCTCATTCATCACTGATAACCTCTTTCACGTACAACAGTTGGTAAATATTTATCACTTAAAGTTTCGTCAACATGTATTCTTCATTATCTCAACTTATCATTTCATTTAAGTTCCGATAAGTTTAAGTTCAATCCAAACACTACCACTTTACATATTATTTAGTAAATATGATATGTTGATGTTTGTACCCGATAACCCGAATCACCCGACCCGACATAACCCGACTCGAAGCCCACCCGAACCCGATAACCCAATTCTTAATCGTGTCGGGTTTCGTGCCGCTTTTTAAAAAGTCAAAACCCGATTCAACCCGACCCGATAACACCCTTAGTTGCAACCTATATATTTAAATAGTATGACAGATAATTACAGCAAATGACTAGTGTCGAAACTGATCATCTCGGCTAGGTGTTCTTTGAAGAATTTGGACCGGAGCTGCTTGAATTCTAACCCTACTGCTTCATTTGGTTGTTGAATTTATGTATGTTTCGTCAAGATATGTTGGTTATTATTGAGTTTATGTTTCGTCAAGAATTTGGTTCTTGAATTTATGTATTCATTGGTATTTTATTATTGATATGTTTCGTCAAAGCATTGCTTTCTAAAGGGACGACATGATGAAGTACAAACTTTTGTAAAATGTTTTCTTTAAAAGCGTTAAAAGTTGATTGAGAAAGAATCTTGAAGAGGCTTTATCAAGCACATTATAAGCTACTCAAGATAGTAATTTGGTTTCTGGATCAACTATTTACAAAGCGTGTCACGACTAAACTACTACTAATGAGCCCATTGAGCAGTCAATTATCGTTTACTAAGGATAAAATAGTTTTTTTTTTTTTCTGTTATTTAGATAATATCCATTGAAAATAATTATCAAGCAGTGTATGTACATATATAACTGGCGAATCATAAGCAACATTAAATCAATATGTCATAGCAAACAATCACGCACGTAGGGGTGAGCAAAACCGACCGAATCCCGAAAACCGACACAAACCGACCAATACTCGGGTCGGGGCTCGGGTCGGGACAAAGAAAACCGAGAAAACTGACCGAAACCGACTCGTCCGGGTGTGTATCCAAGTAGAAAAGTCAAACAAAACATACAGTATTCAGTACGGGTGTGTATCCAAGTAGAAAAGTCCTGAAATTAATTAAACATGATAAAACTTTAATATTTTTGGTTCGTAGGAATATAGTGATGAATTAACATAATTATAATCATACAGATAAAAAAGGATCCTTAAAATCAACAAATTAGCTACACAACAATAACCACAATTAATTATAAATGCTAATTATCGGTGCAAAAGTGTTAAAAAATGTACCAAAATTAGAAGCTGTGACCAATGATGAATTTTGGCTTTGGAAGATCAGGTTCCGCCGATTATTATTTGAAGTGACCGGAAATGATTATTGTTGGAACTGCAGGAGGTGAAGAAGACTTTTTTTTTTTTTTTAAATAAATAATGAATTTACAGTCTACCCTTAAAGTTTGATTTTATTATCATTTTTATCTTATAGTTTTAATTTTCTTACATTTTAACATAGAAAATGTATAAAAATTAATTTATATGTAAAATACTTTGTTTTATGTAATGTTTTTATTGTTTATTTGAATAATCAAATTAGTTTCAGTTTTTAATAAGTATTGTAATGTTTAAGTTTTTAATTATTGTTGTAATGTTTAAATATTTTTATTAATGAAGTTTAATTTTGTTGTTAAAAATATTTGAATTTTTTTAAAAAAATAACTAGGTCATGGCTGCAAGCTGGTGGGTCGTCGGAAAAGGAAAGGCGACGTGTGGGTGCCAGGGTCACCACTCTTGACTGACCTAAAAGTTGTTCAGACAGTTAATCGTTTTTATCTTACTAAATCATAAAAAGCTCGTATTTATCGTATTTCATATTCAAAAAACTAGTAGTAATAATATATACTCCGTAATAAAACTAAAGTGAAATATTTGCGCTTTTTAAATGGTTGAATTGTTAGAATAAAAAATATCTATAAACTTTTAGTCTTTGAAGACATTTGTGGCACTTTGGTTTTTTAGTGTGATGTAAGAGAGTTTATTCGTGGATTTTGCCAACCACGACCCTATCAGTTATAGGGTTGGGTTTAAGCTTTATCTAATTGAAAAATCAACATCTAATTAACATCACATATTCCATGTTTAACAACACCCTTTTAAAATTATAATTATCAAAAAGGTATAAGTGTGAAAACGAGTTCATTAACTGTTATTTTACACAAATGATGAGACTTAAACACATCGCATATGGATTGTTATTTTGAAGGGATAATTGTGTAAAATGTATCTAACTTAACAATTTTTCTTTTGTTGTTTACTCAACTTTTAATTTTTTTATTGTATGTATCAAACTCTCAAATTTTTCTTATTGTATGCATCATTCTTTTAATATTTCTTATTTTATGTATCATTAGTATTTGTATTTTTTTTAAGAGCTAACTACATTTTTGGTGCATTTGGTTTGTCAGGGTGTAACACTTTTAGTCCATCTATTTGGTCCCCAATACTTAACCTCAGTTAGTTCGAAATACATAACCACCGCCCACCGCCGCCACCGCCACACACGACTTACCACCACCACCCACCTCCCACCACCACCTACAACTACCACAACTCACCACTGCCACCCACAGCCACTACTGCCGCCACCACCATCACCACCCACCACCTCCACCTACAACCACCACTAGAAATCACCAACACCACGCACCACCACCACCACCTACCACCATTACTACCATTCACCACCACCACGCACCACCGCCACCTACTGCCACCCACCAGCACGTACCACCGCAACTACCAATCATCACCACGCACCATCGCCACCCAATGCCACTACCGCCACCCACTCCCACCACCACCACCACCCAACACCAACCATCACCATGGTGGTAGTGACGCTAAGTGGTGGTGGTGGCAGTGGGTTATGCATGGTGGTGGTGGTAAGTGGTGGTGGTAGGTGGCGGTAGTGGGTGCCGTTGGTATGTGGTGGTGGCGTAGGTGGCAGTGATGAGTGATGGTGGTCATGGTGGTGGTGGGTTGCGATGGTGGTAATGGGTGGTGGTGGTGATTGGTAGTGGTAGGCTGTGGTGGCAGTGGGTGGCGGTGGTGCATGGTGGTGGTGGTAGGTGGTGGTGCGTGGTAGTAATGATTGGTAGTGGTGGTGGTAAGTGGTGGGTGGCGGTGGTGTTGGTGCGTGGTGGTGTTGCTTGGTAGTAGGGCTGATCATCGGGCGAAAATCGGACCGGACCGAGACCGAATCTGGCAAAAAACCTAGACCGAGACCGAATGTGGTTGGTCCGGTCTCGGTCGGTCCGGTCCATCAAGGCTAAATTTTTGGTTTGTGGTCCGCCCGAGTTGTCAAATCGCGCTGGCGCGCTTAAGCGCTTAAGGCGACGAGGCTCTAGCCTTTGGGCTTTAGATCGAGGCTCACAACACGCATGAATCCCACAAAAGCGCTGGGCCTTAGGTCTTTTGCGCTTTTGCGCCTTGGGGATTTTGCGCCTCGGACATGTTACTGGTTTTTGGGAATTTTTTCTAAATATTAGGTTAAGAAACATGGGCCTTATAAGTTCTATACATGGACCTTTTAAGTCACAGGTTGAGTATTTGTGAACTGATTTTATGTTTATTTATTGATTGAAATTTTCTTTAAGAAGTTATGTTGTTTTATTAAGTATTTTTTATGACATATTATCATGAAACTATGACATTATGCCTTGAATATTAATGCATTGCTTTCCTGATATTTTGAGTTAAATTGTGAGCTTTGTTAGATGTAATTCTCCAAGTGTAGGACACGAGCATATATAGTCTAATATAGATTTTAATCTCTATATAGGTCATCGAGCAAAAGAGTTGATCCATTTGAGAAGTGACAACTAATCTATTTTAATATTTATAATGAAAATATGTGTCATATATTAAGTATTTTTATGTTATTTTGTGTTATTTAAGCTACATATATGGTCACATATGTGATAAAAAATTTAATTTATTTAGTGCTCGATTCATGAATCCGCGCTTGGAATGCGCCTCGCCTCGAGGCTCTATGCCTCCCTTTGCGCCTTAGTGCGCCTTGAGCCTTTCAGAACTATGGGTCCGCCAAGACCGAATTTGCCAAAAATGGTAGACCCGGTTCGGTCTGGTCGGTTTTGTCGGTCGGTCCGGTCCATCCGGTCTGTTTGCTCACCCCTACTTGGTAGTGGTGGTGGTAGGTGGTTGTGGGTGGCGGTGGTGCGTGGTGGTGGTGATTGGTAGTGGTGGTGGTAGGTAGTGGTGGGTGGTGATGGGTAGCGGTGGTGAGTTGTGGTGGTGATTAGTGTTGGTGATTGGTGGTGGTGGTAAGTGGTGGTTGTGGTGGGTAGTGGGTGGTAGTGGTAGTGGGTGGTGCATGGTGGTGGTGGGTGGCGGTGGTGGGTGGCGATGGTGGGATGTGGTTATGTATTTCGGACTAACTGAGGTTATATATTAGAGACCAAACAAATGGACTAAAAGTGTTACACTCGGCAAACAACAAGAACCAAAAATGTAGTTAACTCTTAACAAATACAACACTTAACAATAATGATGAAATATTAAAAGAATGATAAATACAATAAAAAAGATTATAGAGTTTGATACATACAATAAGAAAAATAAAAGTTGAGTACACAATAAAATAAAAAGTATTAAGTTGGATACATTTCTAGAGAATTATCCCTATTTTGAAGATAGCATGATTGACATCTTAAGATGATCATGATTCCATGTCAGATTTTGTGTCTAAAAGTAGGCAACATCTACACATTCTCGTTTCTTGTTGTCATAGACGTAAGATTTTAAATTGAAATCCATAAAATTATACTAATTTTTTTATTATAAATTTCAAAAAAAAAAAAAAAAAAAGGTAAGCTCATTTTGGTAGAATAGTTGCAGTCATATATCATAAAACTGATGGCGATTATACATATTTGGATGTTGAATGATCTTTTTGAGATAATTATACCTTAAACTTTATAAACTAGAAAACTTGTTAAGACCGTCAATCGTTTTTATCTTAGCAAATCATAAAAGTGATGTGAGCTAAGAGCTGGAATTAGTTGTTAGTTAATTAATATGGTTAGTGACACGTGAGGTGCACATGCCTAGCCTAGCTGGTCATGTAAGTTACACGTGTGTATTTCCACAACTGTGGGCTAACAACTTTTCCCGCCAAATATCCCTTTAAAATATCTGTTGTATCTTCTCATTTGTAGTTATTCATGAAATAATACAATTCCTCTTTTACTATCTCAATTCTTATCATCTTTTATCTTCTCTCATTTCTATCTCTCAATCCTTTCAATTCTGTTACTAAATTCTGTTACAATAATTCACATTAATCAATAAAACTTCTCTTATCTCCATAAGTCTTTTGATCATCTGTATTTGGATCATATCAAAAAGACAATTAAATATCTCGTATTTATCGTAATTCATATTCAAAACTAATTAAAATATATACTCCGTAATCTATACTATCTATAAAACAAAAATGGTCAAACTTGAAAAATGAAAAATTTCAGTCATGGTTAAACTTAAAAAATTCAATCATGCATCTAAGGAAACTTATTAAATAATTTTAAATTAAAATATATTTAAGATATATACTAATTAGTCTAAGCTTACACCACAATTTTCGGGAAAAATATACAAAACCAATTTTAGGGTCTAACCGAGTTTCGAAAATATAAAAACAGTTTTCTTACGGACGAAAACGTAAGAAAACGGACGAATACGTATGAAAACGGACGAAAAAGTATGAAAGCGTAAAAACACGTTTGAACACGGACGAAAACGTATGAAAAATGGATGCAAATGAACGAAAACGTATGAAAGCGGACAAAAACGTATGAAAACGGATGAAACCGTAAGAAAATTGAGGAAAACGTATGAAAACAGACGAAAATGTATGAAAACGGACGAAAACATATAAAAACGTCTGAAAACAGTCGAAAACGTATGAAAGTGAAAAAAATGTGAATTAAGAAAAAAATGTGAATTAAAAAAAAAAGACAACAAGAAAATGTGAATAAATAAGAAAGACAAAAAAAAAAGAAGAGAAAGACATGGACTTAGATTGACATATTAAATCTTAGGTTAATCACAACTATTAGATCAAACTAGATGGATAGTGGGGATTTGTCTGTTAATAAACACCAAAATAAGAGTAAGCAAATGAAAATTTCTCGTAATAATATATACTCCGTAATACACTTATGAAGCAAGAAATGTTATGATGGGAATAAAACTCAAGCGAAATATTTGTGCTTTTTAAATGGTTGAATTGTTAGGATAAAAAATACCTATAAACTTTTAGTCTTTGAAGACATTTGTAGCACTTGGCTTTTTTAGTGTGATGTAACAGAGTTTATTCATGGGTTTTGCTAACCACAATCTTATGGGTTATGTTTAAGCTTTGTTTAATTGAAAAAGCAACACTTAATTAACATCACATATTACATGTTTAACAACACTTTTTATAATTATAATTATAGAAAAGCTATAAGTATGAAAATAACGAGTTTATTAAATGTTATTTTACACAAATGATGAGACTTAAATTACAAACTCAGTCAATACTACTTTTTGGCATCACTCATATAATTACCAAAATCAAACTAAGCCCACCTCTAAGACATAAAGGAACTAAATAAACAACATAAACTTACCAATACCAAATACCCGTTGCATACTTTCACTACCAACAGGGCTTTCCCTCTTTTGTGGTGGCATGGATGTACTAAGGTTAGGGGATGCAATTGAAGGCGCGGGTAGCGGACTGTGTTTTCTAGGCCTCCCTCTCTCTATTTTTCTCTACCATAACCTCATTCCCGCTTCCAATTTGACCACCATCCATGTTAAAAAATTAGGGTTTGTGCAGGCTAAACAACCAATTAGGGTTTATGTTTGTATGTGTTAGACGTTAAGGATGATGTTTTTGCTATACTTTTTTTCTCCGTGTTTTTTTTGCGCATTTGGGCTACTTTAGAGACTAAATTTGCAATTTACCCATAATAAATTATCAATATTTCAACTTTTTGTCTATGGTCAGATCACAAAAAGTTAAGAAATAGAAAGTAAACATTTTCGGTTCAATTTCAAAAAAAATTATTTTACTTAAAAATTAACAAATTCATCATTCTTTTTTCTTTTCTTTCTTTAGTGATACTAGAAAACACAATCATTGTTTCATTATCTTTACATTTTTTAAGTGATACAAAAGTTTTGATTTAAAGAATACATTATCGTGAAATAAAACAAAAAACCCAAAAAGTGTATTTGTTTGGTAAAATGAGTGTATGGATTTAAACAGGAAATCACCCACCCCACATTTAAAACCACCCGTTTTTCAGCTTATTTATCCGGGTCAACCCGGTTTTAAAACAAACATCATCATCCCCTGGCTTATCCCTCTGTATTCTCCGTAAGCAGCATTTCATTTAATTAGGTCAATTGATTTTTTTATTTTTTTAATTGAAGTTGTTATAGTAATAAATAGTTTAGTGTTTTTGTAACAACCGGTTTTAGGCTTCAATAATTGACTTAGAAATTACTAAGTCAAAGTGTTCCGCATACATCATAGCCAATAAGGTTTGACTTCCCTGGGTAGCGGATCATTGACTTTTGTAGCAGCTTCATGTCAATATTTGTTTTCATGATGTTAATGTGATTTTTTTTTTTTTTTTTTTTTTACCAATACGGCCCATCAACCAAGAGGTTGTGTGTGTTCCTGGTACTAGTAGCTGTTATTTATTGCGGGTTTGCATTATTGTAGCACTACAATGTATGCCTTGCCTACTCGAAGAAGAAGAAAAAGGTTATCTAACTTACATATAGCACTAGTAGGATGTAGCAGAAAGAAAGCAAAGCAGTAGTTGTTTGTTTTAATAAAGCGTTTGCTAGCACATGTGTATGGCTATAAGTACTATGTGAAAACGCTAGTTGCTAGTTGCTTCAAAATGCTCGCTGTCATAGCCTTGCAATACATTTTTGTAGCTTTATATGACATTAGAACCAGCTTACTCTTCAATATTGTTATAGTGTTATTTTGCTCGTTTCCTACTTAATATGTTTTATCATGTTAATTTCCTAATATCACATATGCTGCGAGTACTAGTATTATAGTTGCTTACTGTGGTACCTTATAAGTTAACTTTATCAACAATTACGTCAACCTGTTTTAGTATCTTCCCCTGCTGGCATAATGCGACATGTACTAATTTTTCAACTCCTTGGAAGGTCTTTATGTAATTTCTATGTAAAGTTATGCTGATTATGTATTATGCAAATATTTGTTGAGCACTTTGCATGTGGATTCTGTTTGTTTACGGGTGATTTTATTGAATTGTAGGAATGGAATGCTCCAAGTGCTAAGCACGTTCGTTTATTAGAGGGTAGCTTTGCTTCAACAAATTGTGAGTACGTGCTGCCTTTTTATCATATATGTATAAAATTCGTCTAAAACTTGTGTCGTTTATGGAATCTTATATCCCTTTATAACGAATCCCGAGAAACAAAATTCGGATATATGGTCTCCGTTACGACCAAGGATGGAAACCTTGTGCAGACTAAGCATAACGGTTCCATGTGAGCTCCTTAACCATATCTCTGTTTCATCTCTCATCATAATTTAATCGAATCCGATGTTATTTTTTAAGCCATAAGCCCAGAAAAATATAAGCTAAAACAAACACCCTTTAAGAAAACGTAAGTAAATAATAAGTTTTATATATTTTTTAAGATCTTAAAATTTGCGACCTGTTGTAATACCGCATCTAGAATCCGTCTGGCAAGATACAAGGTATTTTACGGCCACTGTCTTGGCTTTATATCGTGTTTTTAAGTTCTTAACTCACAGACGGTGGTAGATGTTACTTACGTTTGCTATGCAGTTCTTTCACAGATATATTTGATGTCGACCACTTTATTGAGGTCTTGCAAGATGAAATCTCCATAGTTAAAAGCTGCGGGCATGTACTCTTGGATCACAAGGGATTACTATGGTACTGGCATACGACCTACTCGAATCAAAACGGCGCCTGTTCATGCTTCTGCTAATTGGTATCTGGAAAAGGTGCTCCCGATGCTAAATAGGTTCGTGATACAATTTTCTTTGACATTGTTATTCAATTCTAGCTTAAACAGGTCAAAGTTATCGTTTTTTTCAGTTTTCTGCTGTCACTTGATGATTGAATTCGTCACTATCTGATCCCTTGTCTGATATTATGGTTTTAGCATGTTTTCTTTGTCTGTCTGATACTTTCACCTAATAAAAAAAGTATACGTACGCCACTTAAAATTTATCTGTTTGTCCTGCAGAAGCTGCAATAGTTGTATGAACACGTAATTTATGGGAAATGTCTAAGTAGTAGCCAAATGTGTTCGATATCCATCACAAATAAGCTTCCAAAAAGTTGTATTCGACTGAATATGCTCATACAGTGCTTCTTGTTGATATATTGACTGTATAAAATAGTTACAGAGGTCATTGCATTATGTATAACTAATCGATTTGACACATTATGGTACATTGTTGTTTATATTATTGAGACAAACAGAACCATTATATCTAACAATTGCAGTTCTATTATTTCAGTCATGGAATTGCTGCTATTGCCCCATTCTCGCACCGTTTAGGTTTTGATAACCTACCAAAGGAGATCCAGCTTCTTCGATGTAAGGTTAACTTTCAAGCATTAGTTTTTGTTCCTCACATCAGAAGACTAGGTGACACCCTTGTTCAACGCCTTCGAAGCTCTCCGACTACAAACAAAGGAGCAACAAACGATATAAGGGAGGATGATAGGGGAAGCGGAAAGTTTATCGTTTTACATCTCCGCTTTGAAAAAGTATGTCTCTTTCCATGTTTCTCCATCATGATCTTTAGAATGTATATTTAGCGACTTTGTCTAAAATAGATTCTTTTTTTTACATGTTGTTAACAACTTGATTGCATATATTTTTTGTGATTCTAGAGTGGCACCAAGTGGGTCAAAATGGGTCGGGTTGACCCACCAACACTTTTTTGTCTTTCATATTTCTATACATGATCAATCCCTAAAAAAGGTTTTATAAAAACCATCACTGAAATATTGATCCAGTTTTTCCCGATCAAGTTCTTAGGAGGTTATAAACGCTTGAATCTGCTTTTGATATTTAACTGTTTGATCCGTTAGTAGTAGCAATTTAGACACATTTAGTTATGAATGGGTCAATTCATATTATGTTTTATCTCTAAGTGGACGAAAAGTGGTTCTGGTCAACCTAACTCCATCCCTACGAAAAAGTATGCCATTGTTCACCCGTTACCTATCTTGCCACCTCGATTACTTTTGCATAAGTTACAAATAGGTGATAGTGAGATTATGAAGGACAATTTTTTACAAAATTTTATTGAACAGGATATGGCTGCCCAATCAGCTTGTGATTTTGGTGGTGGAAAAGCCGAAAAGTTGGCACTTGCAAAGTACCGCCAAGTAATTTGGCAAGGAAGAGTGATGAAAACTCAGTTCAATAACGAGGAGTTGAGACATCAAGGACGATGTCCACTCACTCCTGAAGAAATTGGACTCCTTTTGAAAGCTTTGGGCTTTAACAATGATACACGCCTCTATCTTGCATCCCACAAGGTAACATCTAATCCGCCTTATGGAAAAATTCAATTTTTAGATCCATACACGATTTGAAGGAATTATTTGACTATTTTTTAATTTGCATATAATTTGAAGAAATTTTTTAACTGTATGCTAAAATCTGCACAATTTGAAGAAATAGTGTTAACTTATCAATCAAATGTCAAATCACCCTTCTTAGACCCAAATCAATATCATCAAATTTTTGGTTTGCTGATAATGGGGTACGTATTGACTTTCTATAACTTAAATCTTTTGGTGAAAAAATGCAATTTTCATGCATTGGTGGGTGTATATATTAATGAAAATACTTTGTTTTGAAAAATCAGTATAAACAGCAAGTATTTGAACTTATAATGTTTGTTACTTTCACACATCAACCATACCAAGGCTGTTAAAGCAATTCAAACAGATAAACCAGCAAATTTATATTACCGGCTTGCTTTATCCCTGAAACATAGGTATATGGTGAAGAAGCAAGAATTTCCGCGCTGTGTAAACTGTTTCCACTTATGGATGACAAAAAAAGCCTTGCATCTGACAAAGAACGGGCAGAAGTTGAAGGAAAAGTGTCGTTATTAGCAGCTGTTGATTATTATGTCAGTATGCATACCGACATCTTCATTTCAGCTTCACCAGGCAATATGCACAATGCAATGGTATGTATGGTTGACCTCATTCAGCATATCTCTATTAAAAACTAACAGTAGTGTTTTCCTTAACATGTAAAAGAGAAACCATATAAAAAGGAATTTTAAAACATTTTTGAATTTTTTTTACAGAAAATTAACTAAATGAGCTGTGGGATATTCTCTACCTTTTTATTTGGATATATTCATGAATGACCCTATAATTTGCAAAATTAACTTTTTAGGAAACAGCAAAAAGGTAAAAGTGCATAATATTTGTAAAATTGTTTTGAATTTAAATTTTCACAAAAGAAAAAAATTTGTGATAATTTGTGATTTTTTATTGAAAATGTGAAAAATATTCCAAGTTTTTGACTTATTTGAGAATTTTAGACTTTTAGTTGTTTTGCAAAAATTTAATTTGCTAATTTTAAGGTCATTTGTGGATATGGATGAATAAAATGATTATTCATTCATTTGTATAGGGGTTCACACCAAAATCCATTTAGGTGATTTCGAAAATATGCAAATATGACTGTTGTACTTCACATTCTCATAGAAAATTGCTCATTTTGCAAAAAGTTATTGCATTTTCTAAAAGAATGATGTTTTTCTTTAGAACCCGTTATTTCAACCCATTTAAATAAAAATGGATAAAGTCTGGTTGACTCTTATTGATAAGGAATCTAACGGGCCAAATATTTAGTTTAATGAAAAAGCGAACGGGTTGAATGTGGTCTGAAGTGTATTCGAATTCAAAAAGACTTGGGACAAAACTGTGCTGGTGTCCAAATCCAACCCATCTAAAGGGCCTTTTTGACCCTTTGCTTTGCTGACTATTAAAATGAAGTATGATGCTTTAACACCTTGGAATTATCCATGACCCTTACTTATAAAACGAATCATTGTTGCTTGTTTTTCAGCTAGGGTATCGAGCATACAAAAACTTGAAGACTATCAGACCAAATATGGTGCTCTCGAGCCAGCTCTTTCTTAACGAAACTATGGAGTGGCCCGAGTTTAATGGGCTATACAAAACGCCCATAAGAATAGACAAGGTCAAGTTAGGTTAAGAAAGGAGACACAATCCATATATACCTATCCAATACCAGATTGTATGTGTCAACAACATTAGTTGGTTCTTTTTTCAGTTTTGTAGAGTTAGAGAAACTTAGTGTTCTAAACTGTTATTCACTCGGTCATGCGTGTAAATGAGCACAGTAAAAAACAAATTCAATATATATTTGTGCTTCTCTCTGAGGGTGTTATGTGCATGCCAAGTTGTACCAAATAGATGAACCGATATTTTTATATAGTCATATGTCGGTAGGTGAATGATGCAACATCTGGTTTGGTTTGCAAGTTTTAATCCAAATGTGTTTTGCATGTGTTTTTTTATCGTTGTTAATTAGTTGTTATATCTGATTTTGGTGTACTAGATTTGTTATTAAGTGTTTTATGGGAGGGTGTTTTAGGCGACTTTCAAATAGATTGAACTATGGACGTCACGTTATCAAGTAGTGAGATTATACAACACACCCACATTGCGAACAGTTATAGGGGATCTGATTTGGGTATTCACAAGGATTGCCGCACGTCAACCATGGTTCCTACCGATGCCATGGTTCCTAGCCATCGGATTTTGCAATATGTACATGTTTAATTGGGACATGTATTTCATTTTGCTCAATAAACATGACTTAGGGGGTTTTAATCACAGAAACCAATCCATAAATATTCGGTTTCAGTTTTTATCATAGTATGGTTATCGTTTTTTTCCTCTTCTCCATCTCTATGGCCTAGGAGACTGTCTCCAAGGCTGTGGTTTCAACTACTTGTGGAGGAAATGGTACTGATATATTTGACAAGGGCTTTCACTCATTAAATATACTGTTGCTAGAGTTTCTGCATGAATTCGAAGAAGATGAATGACAGGGTGACAGATAAAATTAAAAACACAGAAGTAAAGCACATACAAATCATTTCACATATACATATAAGTTCACACATAATTAGTTTACCAATAAACGTTCTACCATATTTATCATAAATTGATTCGACGGAAGTACAAAAATCAAATTAGCTAAATACGTTAAAATTAGAAATAGTAAAACGATAAAACAATGCAAGTGAAGATAGGCATCTTCTACGGAGAGCAATAAGCAAGTTTGAACACACATCGATACCATTCACCAACTAAACTTAACGAAGAACTTGTTAGTGTTTCCCATTCTCCTTCAAGACCATTTCTTATCTCACAACATTTGAGGTCAGGCCAATTTTCAGATTTGTTTTCCATCACCCCATATCAATTAGCTTCAAGAAGTAATCAGCAGCTTTGAGCCCCTCATCTAAAGATGTGCCTCTATGTACAGGGGTTGGCAAATAGAAAACAATGCATCAAAGAGGAGTACCGAGTAGTTAATAAACGAGCCTAGCTCATTTAGGCCTATACTTGACTCGGTTCGAATCGTTAACACCGTGTCTAGATCCGCCACTGCTTGATCCGCCGTTTATGCGGAGTGCCACCTTAAAAACCAGCAAACTACTTTAGCTTATATGGAATTGCGCCATTAGTATGAAATTAAAATGCAATCGACAATAGAGAATTTTTGAAAACAGGTACAATAGTTGCATTTATCCATGGACAGTCTACCATATTTTTGAAACTTTAACATCTTTAACACAATAAGGGACCAAAACTGTAACAAGTTTTATAATGGATACCGTTTATGTAAATTTTGGTATTTAGAGACCAAAATGTAATTTGGTATAAACTATAAGGACCATCATGTATTTACTTTCTCAAATACTAGTAAATTTGATTTTTATTGGCCAATATAAAATTTAATATTAAAATAAGAGAAAATGAATTTAGAAAACAAGGAAAGTGTGTTATTTACTCACCGACGGTGACAGGTTGTATTCTTTATCTCCAAATATAAAGCTGGGGAGATGCATCGATATCTTCAGGTAGCTTCTCAAGAAGAGCACAACCACGAAGGTCGAGATCCATCAGATTCTTTAACATACAAATGCTATCAGGAAGATGTTTAATCTTTGTAGCCGACAAATTTAGACGCTCCAGAGATTCTAACTGGCCAATGTCCTCAGGCAACTTCCCAAGACAAGAACAGTCTTCAACATCGAGCGACTTCAGACGTTTTAGCATGCAGATGCTATCTGGAAGATATTCAATCTTCGTACTACTCACATGTAGCCTCTCTAAGCATTCTAATTTTTCAAGATCCTCTGGTAGCTTCTCAAGAAGAGCACAATCATCAAGGTTGAGACGCGTCAGATGTTTTAACATACAAATGCTATCAGGAAGATGTTTAATCTTTGTACCCGACAAATCCAGTCTCTCCAGAGATTCTAACTGGCCAATGTCCTCAGGCAACTTCCCAAGACAAGAACAATCTCTAACACTGAGCGACTTCAGACGTTTTAGCATGCAGATGCTATCTGGAAGATATTCCATCTTCTTACTCACCACATATAGCTCTTCTAAACATTCTAATTGGCCAAGATTATCTGGTAGCTTCTCAAGAAGAGCACATTGACCAAGGTCGAGATAATTCAGATGTTTTAACTTACAAATGCTATCAGGAAGATGTTTAATCCTTGTAGCGTACAAAACTAGAATCTCCAGAGATTCTAACTGGCCAATGTCCTCAGGCAACTTCCCAAGACATAAACAGATTCCAACATCGAGCTTCTTCAGACGTTTTAGCATGCAGATGTTATCTGGAAGATATTCAATCTTCTTACTCCTCACATATAGCTCTTTTAAACATTCTAATTGGCCAAGATTCTCTGGTAACTTCTCAAGAAGATCACCATCATAGACTTCGAGAGATTTGAGATATTTCAACATAAAAATGCTATCCGGAAGATGTTTTATCTTTGTAGATGACAAAGAGAGCTCCTCTAGACATTCTAACTTGCCAAGATCTTTGGGAATCTCTGGAATATTGCATTTGAGTTCAAGCTTTCTTAGGCATCGTAAACTACAAATCATGTCTGAAAATTTCTTAAAGTCAGTGCAAGCACATAGACCAAAAGAAATAAGCTTCTCAATATTTCCAACTGATGACGGTAGATCTTCATCATAATAACAATGAAACTGAAACTTTGGGAGATTACTGTTGGGGTGCAATGGGCATAAATCCAGGAACCTACCAACCAGACATAAACTAGCTGAAGACCGGCTATCCTTTGGTTCCAATCCACCAACGGAACCTTAAAACAGGAAAACCTCAAACATGAGTTTAAGTTTAAGTAGACAAGTTTTCTTAGACATCCAACGGAGCGTTAATTTCTACCAACTTATCACAACCTTCAAGATCTAACCTCTCAAGATTTGGAAACAGCTCAAGGTCAAGGCTCCTCAACCTTGATTTACGAAGTTCAAGGAATTTGAGATTTGGACATGCACTAGACACGTGAAGTTCTTCAAAATCAGCACAATCATTAAGAGATAATACCTCTAGATTCGAAACAACCCAAGGTCAAGGTTCTTAACTTTGAGTCACTGATATGGAGATAGTTGAGCTTTTGACAGCACAGGCATGAAAAGTTCTTCGAAAATTAGGCTCCTCAATTTTCAAGAGATAACGTCTCGAGACTCGGAGTGAACCCCGGGTCAAGGTCAAAGGTTCTTAACTTTGAGCCACTGATACTGAGATGCTTGAGCTCTTTACAGGTGACAGGCATGCAAAGTTTTACTAAGTCATCAGAACTAAGAATTAACGTCTCGAGACTCGGCGTCATACTAAAGTCAAAGGTCGTAAACGCTGACCAAGGGAGAGAAAGGAATTTGAGTTTTTTGAGAACCTAGCAACAAAAATAAGACAAAAAAGATTAGTATTAACGTATAAACAAGACCAATAAATTAATAGCATTATTACGAAACAACCAATCAACAATTATTCTACCTTTTTTTCTCCCTCTTCCCAAAGTTGTTCCATTCTGGTAGTCCATGCATATCAAGTCCAACAAGATTGTTTGCTTGAAATGTTTTGGGTAAATACAAGAAAGGGTAAAAAGAACATTTTAGATATTTTAAAGACTTTGAAAAGTATTGGGTGGTATTATCAAGATCTTCGGGATGTCTTATGTATGGAAAATTCATTTGAAGATATCTAAGTTTCTTCATTTTTCCAAGACCTTTCATAACAGTTCCCGCATTTGTGTTCGAATTACGAAGTTCAAGACATATTGTTGATTCAGTACCCTGCAATACAAATGCAAAAGCTTTAGTTTTAGTTTTCTCTACATAACAAGTAAATTGATCTTTACCTTGTCATCAGCCAATATATCTTCAATTTCCTCTTCAATCCACAGTCGGCTATGTTTGTTAGGTTCATTCGGGTGCTCACGACGAACAATGTTCTTTCCCATTTCTTCTATATGGTCATGCATGCCCAACTCCCCATATTTATCAACAGTTATGAGAGATCTCTGCTCAAGAACTTTTAAACCATTTATAGCACGAAATCCACAGCATTCAAGAATTCTGATTGCATCTTTTCTTCTCCAGTCTTTCAACATGCATGCAATGTCTAGAAATATTTCCTTATAATCTTTCTCGAGAATTGTATAGCTTAATTCTAGCTTTTCCTGAGTTTCCTGTAAGGGAATTTCTTTTAGTCTTTCTATGGCATCCTTCCATTCATGCTCATCTTTACCACAAAGAAATGAACCGAAGACTTTGAGTGTTAAGGAAGACCAGCAAGCGTATAACTTTTCCTGACAGCTCTTCGTATCCTTGAGATGGAATCTCCTTCCAAATGCATATCTACTGAGGAACAAATTGCTTCCTCATCTGATAAGAGATCGATATCTCGAATCATCACTCTGCGAGCGACCTTATTTGATAAGAGATCGATATCTTGAAAGTTCACTCTGTGAGCGACCAACACTTGCTCATCTCTCGTTGTAACGATAATTCTACTTCCCGGCTTAAACCAGTTAGGTCCACCGGCTAACGCCTCAAGTTGGTCTACGTGATTCACATCATCTAGAACAAGAAGAACCTTTATACGGCACATCCGGTTTTTCATAATGATTTTCCCATCAGTAACAGCATTCACAGTGACTTGTTCATTCAGCACATCTGAAAGGACTTGTTCTTGTAATTTATTCAAACCCAATTTTGTGGAAACTTCCCTCACATTCTCAACAAAGCTTTTGGCTTCAAAATCAGCAGATAGATGATCAAAAACAGCTCTAGCTGTAGTTGTCTTCCCAGCCCCTCCCATGCCCTTGATCCCTATCATGCGAACATCATCAATTCCCATTTCTAAAGATTCAACAACATCCCTAACTCGAGTCTCCATGCCTACTAACATTTTATCAAAGCCGGAATTGATGGGCGTAACTCTAGCGAAATCTCTCCAACAATTTTTTGATGAATTCAGCTTCGTGCCTGTATGCATGGTAAAACAACATATGTTTAGCATACCCTATATCCCACATGAACCGTGTTTTAGATCTATAACATACAATCATATATCAAGCAAAAACATAGTAATCCTTTTAAACACATATTAGCAACAAACAAAAGTAATGAAGGAATTACCCATCAAGAGTGTTCTTCAGCTCCCAACCAGCCAGATCGGCTGCTTCTTTCAGAGCCCTCTCCATTTCTCAGCAGCCTCTTTCTTTTATTCTTGAAAAGGCATGACCAACCGCCCAATTTGGTTTCGGACTTGGGTGGGTTCCACATCATAGAAAACAGGGTAAGCAGTGTGCTCATCCATCTTCGGCACTCCATAATCTTGACAAGCTCATCCAAACACCATGACGAAGAAGCATAGTTTTTGGAAAAAACAATGATGTAAAATTTGAGTCTTCAATGGCTTTGATTAGCTCATCACTGATAGTTTTCCTTTATGGATTCTTACATCATCCTTGTAAGTGTAAATGCCTTTTGCCTTAAGAGCTTCATAAAGATGGCCAACAAAGTTCTTATGAGTGTCTTCACCCTGAAACTCAGAAAAACATCATACTTAAAGCTCTTTTGAATGGATGAAGTTGAAGTGGACACCCTGGATTTTATGGATCAGAAGGATTTGATAAACGTAATCTCTTGTTGGAGGACATTTCTACAAACTGATTGCAAAGAAAAGTTAATGAAATGGATCGATAACTCCGATCAAAGCTATGGATGAAGTTTACTGGAAACTTGATAATGTGAAGGTGATTGTGAAAGAGTATATGTGAAAAAGTGTTTGCGAAACAAAAGCCACTCATATGGATAAATGATGGAAGAAGAAACGTAATAATCTGCTGAAGGACATTTCTACAAACTGATTGCAAAGAAAAGTGAATAAAATGGGAAAAAAAAACACCTTGAAAATGTGAAGGTGATCGGTTAGGTGTAAATTATGATGAAACTGAAGCTGTTAAAAGAGTTTATGTGAAGAAACAAACTAGTTCCAGCTGCGGTGATACATCCTCTTGGAAAATGCTTATTCAAGTTAACATAAAACTACAAATGCTCAGTAGAATGAGTTACTGACTTGCGTTGACTACTGTGTGAATCTCATCAATGAAGAGAACAGTTTTTCCATTCGAAGCAGTAACCTCTTTAAGATCACCTTTAAGTCGCGCCTCAAAATCTCCTAAGTATTTAGCACCAGCACGAACCCATATCGAGTGCTGCAAAAGGATCGAAATTTATCAACACAAACTTGTGATTTTGAGAATGAATGCACAAACAGCATATCAGCACGAAACATATTAAAACCAGTGGTAATGATGGTGACAGCTAAGAAAAAACCAATTTTCCAATTTACCATTTTTCAAGCCGTCTCTTTTACTAGTTAACCACCTGTTTCAAGCGGTCTCTTTTATTAGTGGTGTTTCGGGTGGGGCTTAAGTGAAGCTGAAAATAGTATCTTCCAAGTTTTAACTGAACAATGTGTGCATATTTGACACTTGAGAACATAAAAGTGACACTTCCATCTGCGCTATACACCTAGCTTTAAGTTCCTCATCTGATGTGGACGAAGCATATATAACTTATCTGAAACTAAAATACATGTTCATTTCAATAATTATCAGTGTAATATATTTTTCACATGTATACGTCTATACATGTGAGATGAGGTATGAATTACACATTATACATCTCATTCATCACTGATAACCCTTTCACGTACAACAGTTAGTAAATATTTATCACTTGTTCATTTAAAGTTTCGTCAACATGTATTCTTCATTATCTCAGCTTATCATTTCATTTTAAGTTCCGATAAATTTAAGCTCAATCCAAACACTACCACTTACATATGCTTATTTAGTAAATATGATATGTTGATGTTTGTACCCGATAACCTGAATCACCCGACCCGACATAACCCGACTCGAAGCCGCGATAAGCCGATTCTTAATCGGGTCGGGTTTCGGGTCACTTTTAAAAAAAAAGTCAAAACCCGATTCAACCCGACCCAATAACACCCCTAGTTGCAACCTATATAATTAAGAGTAAAATAATAAATACTTGTGACATATAACTAAAAGCCCTCCTATATCTGATTCCAATAAAATCATACCTTTTGGAAGATCAGGTTCTTCATTAAAAGCCATCTTCGGAATGTTGTTTGTGATCGATAAAGTAATGATGAATTTTGACTTTGGAAGATCAGGTTCCGGAGATGACGTCATTTGTTATGATGATCAGGAAATTGGAGTGACCGGAAATATGATTATTTGCATCTGTTCAAGGGAGGGAGTGTTTGGACTTTCTAAAAGTACCAATTTACCATTTAGTTACATTCATGTACACAGTTGCTATTAAAGTTATGTGTTAGTGTATAAGGTGTGGCAACAAGTATAAGCTCTTCATTCGGAACCCATTGGTGTCACATCACTAATAACAAACTTTCACAACTAACCGCAACTAACACCCCCTCCTCACTCATAACTAACCTTAACTTACTCATTTAGGCCTCACCACTTACAACTTTATTATTTTTTTCCCCATTTTCAAATAAACTAAATTTATTTATTAAAATAAAAACACAATACAATATATTTAAAAAAAAGGGTTATATATTAAACATTAAAAAAAAGTAAAAAAAAAAATTTAATGTAAAACTTATCAACAAGCCAGCCTTGCACAAAAAATAATCAACAAGCCCAACCTATTATTAACCTCACTAAAAAAAAAAAAAAAAAAAAAAAAAAAAAAAACTGCATCTTTTTCCTCATCACACACTACACACACAGTTACACAACCTTATAAATCGAAAAGAGAATATATATATAAACCACTTATGACAAAAAAGGACAAACAAGGACGAAATCTTGCCTCGCCGAGCAGAAGATGAACCCTCCAATGGCGAGCGACGGCGAGTTCAAGCGGTGTGGTGGCGAGGCTCAACGAAAACGCCACGTAGGAACGGCGAAGGGCAACGAAGATGACACCGGGTGCTCTTATATCTATAAATAACTTACACCACCATCAGTTATAGTATGCAAGCATTGGTGCTTAAGCTGCATCTAATGACTATCAAAAAAGTTGCGCCCACTATCATTGTTGACACGGTTACTATTTTCCCGCATGCAAGGGAAGATGCGAGAGATGCCGTCACGACAACATATATGGACTCGCTAATGCTCTTACCACATCAAGTCTCATGAGATGCCCGACCTTGATAGAACATTCGCCATCCCATTTCGTCGATAACACCCTAGTTGCAACCTATATAATTACAAAAGCCCTCCTATATCTTATTCCAATAAAATCATACCTTTTGGAAGATCAGGTTCTTCATTAAAAACCATCTTCGGAATGTTGTTTGTGATCGATAAAGTAATGATGAATTTTGACTTTGGAAGATCAGGTTCCGGAGATGACGTCATTTGTTATGATGATCTGGAAATTGGAGTGACCGGAAATATGATTATTTGCATCTGTTGAGGGGAGGGAGTGTGTTTGGGAGTGTGGACTGTCTAAAAGTACCAGTTTACCCTTTAGTTACATTCATGTACACAGTTGCTATTAAAGTTATGTGTTACTGCATTAGGTGTCACAACAAGTCTAAGCTCTCATTCGAGGTCTATGGGTGTCACATCACTATAACAAACCTTAACAACTAACCGCAACTAACACCCCCTCCTCACTCATAACTAACCTTAACTTACCCATTTAGGCCTCACCACTTATAACTTTATTATTTTTTTTTTCATATTTTCAAATAAACTAAATTTATTTATTAAAATAAAAATACAATACAATATATTAAAAAAAAAAAAGTTATAAATTAAACATTAAAAAAAAGAAAAAAAATTAATGTAAAACTTATCAACAAGCCAGCCTCACAAAAAAAAATCAACAAGTCCAACCCATTATTAACCTCACTTAAAAAAAAAAAAAAAAAAAAAAACCGCATCTTCTTCCCCATCACACACACTACACACACAGTTACACAACCTTATAAATCGAAAAGAGAAAATATATAAACCACTTTTGACAAAAAGGACAAACAAGGACGAAATCTTGCCTCGCCGAGCAGAAGATGAACCCTCCAATGGCGAGCGACGGCGAGTTCAAGCGGTGTGGTGGCGAGGCTCAACGAAAACGCCACGTAGGAACGGCGATGGGCAACGAAGATGACACCGGGTGCTCTTATATCTATATATAACTTACACCACCATCAGTTATAGTATGCAAGCATTGGTGCTTAAGCTGCATCTAATGACTATCAAAAAAGTTGCGCTCGCTATCATTGTTGACACGGTTACTATTTTCCCGTATGCAAGGGAAGATGCAGAGATGCTCGTACGACAACATATATGGACTCCGTTAATGCTCTTACCACATCAAGTCTCATGAGATGCCCGACATTGATAGAACATTCCCACCCCATTTCGTTTGATGAACATGTCTTATAAGTAAGAAAACACATAAAAGACATATAAAATTAAACGTCCCTTTTTTTTTAAAACGTTAAAACGCCTTCTAGCTGGAAGTTTCCCCTTAATTTCCAGAAGTCTAAGTGTGGTCAATAAAACTATGCGGTTCACTCCATATTTTTTGTGCATATTTAAAAATTAAGTTTTTTTCACTACTAGCTTAGTATGAAAATCCATGAGGGTCAATTTCTTTCGTGACTCAACCGACTGAAAATTACCTGTCACCCCTCCCAACAGTTTCCTTTCCAATCCAAACACCTCAGTTCCTTGTGCAGCCATTAGCTTGGCTTCAATTGCAGCAAAAAATTTCCTCCCAAAAGTAAAACTAGTAATGGACACAACATCCAGTGGCATGTTAAAATTGGTAGTCCTCTTTATCAATATTTGTTTATCTCTTTACTAGTAGCCTGCACATAACATGTATATATGTAATTTATTATCTATTAGCATCGTAATGAAAAATTGTACGTCAAATTAATAGTAGAATAAATTGTAAATCTTTTGCTCTTAGTATTTCCATGTCTTCGGACATCGTGGCCAACCTAGCAAGCTGAGCAACTGTATTTGCAGCCACCACTGCTGGTTTAGTTGCACCCGTCATGGCAATGACATGTGGCGTTGTGTGCTTACGATCGTTCACTTTCACCTGTTGGCTTATCTTTAGGACCTGAAACACCATTTTCTTATGTTATGGCATATCTTATTCCACTTACTTTAATTTCATAGATTTAATCAGTACATTTAGTAGAAGATAAATTGTTGGCCTTGTTTGTGGATCTATGGTTTTTAACATAATCAAAATATACCAAAATAGAAGAAAAGATTAAACTTTATAAACGTAAACTACTTTTTATATATAAAATCTGTCATCCTTGTTCATACATATCTCCTATCTATTTATACATACTGAAAAGACACGATTGACAAATCATGATGGTTCAGGTGAACTAAGGGGTGTGTCTTTTCGAAATTAACTGACAAATAACTATTTTTTCTAACTGCCTAAAACTGCTTTTCTAACTGTCTTGTAACTGCTTTGTTACTGCCTTTGAGGTTTAACTTAGAGATTGGGATTAACCCAACATTCTCCCCCTTAATCGCAATCTCGTTGTCGTAGATCTTTGGTAGTTCTTGAAACTACCAATAAGAGGGTTGGTTCTAAATCTTCTTTGATGAGGTTTGTCTCTTTTTGTCTTCGATATATTCGATCTCTTTTCTGGAAGTATGTGGCATAATGTCCATATTCATTGCAATTATAACATTTTACTTTGCTGAAATCTCTAGGCTTTTTCATTGCTTCATTGTAATCTTGTGAGGATTTTTCTTCTTCACGATTTCGGCTATGTGGTGGAATGTATCTTCCTTTTTCTTGATTATCATAGTGATGTCTTCGACCATTGTTTTTATGTTTTGTAAACAATATTTTATCTTGATCATCGAATGTTCTTCCTTTCTTAGCCTTTACTCTTTCTTCGAAGGTTTTCAATCTACCAATTGCTTCGTCTAGAGTCATTGTGTCTAGATCGGAGTATTGCTCCATTTGTCATCTTTGCAGTGAATGAATAGATAGGTACAAAAAAATGTATCTTCTTCCCCATCACACACACTACACACACAGTTACACAACCTTATAAATCGAAAAAAGAAAATATATAAACCACTTCTAACAAAAAGGACAAACAAGGACGAAATCTTGCCTCGCCGAGCAGACGATGAACCCTCCAATGGCGAGCGACGACGAGTTCAGGCGGTGTGGTGGCGAGGCTCAACGAAAACGCTACGTAGGAACGGCGAAGGGCAACGAAGATGACACCGGGTGCTCTTATATCTATATATAACTTACACCACCATCAGTTATAGTATGCAAGCATTGGTGCTTAAGCTGCATCTAATGACTATCAAAAAAGTTGCGCCCGCTATCATTGTTGACACGGTTACTATTTTCCCGTATGCAAGGGAAGATGCAAAGATGCCCGTACGACAACATATATGGACTCCGCTAATGCTCTTACCACATCAAGTCTCATGAGATGCCCGACCTTGATAGAACATTCGCCATCCCATTTCATCTGATAAACATGTCTTATAAGTAAGAAAACACATAAACGACATATGTAATATTTAAACATCCCTTTTTTTAAACTTTAAAATGCCTTCTTTCCAGAAGTCTAAGAGTTTTCAATTAAACTGTGCGGTTTACTCCATATTTATATTTTAAAATTAATTTTTTTTCTCACTATTAGCATAGTAAGAAAATCCATGAGGGTCAATTTCTTTTGTGACTCAAACCGACTGAAAATTACCTGTCACCCCGCCCAACAGTTTTCTTTCCAATCCAAACGCCTCAGTTCCTTGTGCAGCCATTAGCTTGGCTTCAATTGCAGCAAAAAAATTCCCTCCCAAAAGTAAAACTTGTAATGGACCCATCATCCAGTGGCATGTTAAAATTGGGAGCCCTCTTTATAAGTATTTCTTATCTCTTTACTAATAGCCTGCACACCACACGTATATACGTAATTTATTATCTATTAATGTCGTTTTTGCAATACTTTTTGTCTCGGTGTATTTTTTGCGCATTTGAGCCATTTCAGGGACTAAATTTGCAATTTACCCATAATACATTATCAATATTTGAACTTTTTGTCTATGGTCAGATCACAAGTTTACTGATTAAGGAAAAAGTTAAGAAATTGAAAATAAACATTTTCAGTCCAATTTTAAAAGGAATTATTTTACTTAAAAATTAACAAAATCATCATTCTATTTTTTCTTTTTTTTTTCTTTTCTTTCTTCAGTGATACTCGAAAATACAATCATTTTTGTTTTATTTCATTTTCTTTACTTTTCTTAAGTGATATTTAAAAACATTATCATGCGAGGGATACAAAAGTTTTGATTTAAAGAATACATAATAAAATAAAAACAAAAAACCCAAAAAGTGTAATTGTTTGGTAAAATGAGTATGGATTCATTCAAACAATGAAAAGGAAATCACCCACCCCCACATTTAAAACAAGCCGGTTTTCAGCTTATTTATCCGGGTCAACCCAGTTTAAAAAGAAACATCATCCATCCCCCTGGCCTGAAAGTCTGAAGGGAAGGGTGGGAGAGTAGTAACTTGTTAACTCGAGACACCAACCACTTGAATCAGTCAGTCATGGTTTCAAGATTTGATCCAACGACATCATTTCACAAAAGAATTGAGAGTTAATAATAATAATTATTCGCAACAAACTCAATCACAAATAATAATAATAATAATTAACCCCAATTTCTTCTTCTCACCCGATGTTATCCTTATTTATTCTCCCAAAGCAAAACCTTCTTTCATTTCATTTATATAATTCATACATCAATTGAATTTAGTTTTTCTCTATTTTTTTTTTCTTTTTTTTTCAATAATTGAAGTTGTTATGAATAAATACTTCATACATTTCAGTTAGTTACCGCATTGTTTATAATTTTTTTTAGAATGTATATTTAGCGACTTTGTCTTATTTACACTAAATTTTTCACCTATGTTGTTAACTACTTGATTGTATATATCTTTTGTGATCCAAGAGTGGCACCAAATGGGTCAAAAGGGGTCGGACTGACCCACCAACAATGTTTACCGCTAGACTTTAAATTTGTTGTTATTTATAAATATTATTATTATAGATTAAATTAATGTATATGGAAAGGATTATATATTATTAAAGCACGGGATCCAATGACATGTAAATAAATATACGAGATAGTATATTTTACAAACGACTCATATTTTTTGATTTTAGCCTATATATGACCTTATAAGCTTATTTTGATTTGGGTCTATATTTCATGAGCTAGATTTTTAGGCTACTGTACACTACACTGTAACAAATGTACCTTTTGTACTTTTACTTATTTTAAGAAAACATTTTGTACTTTTTTTAATGAAAAAAACTTTTGTACTTGTAAACTATTATTTTCATTTCTGCAATCTTTATACTATTTATTTTTTTAACTAACACACCGGTCATCTCACACATATACACACACATTCCTTTCTATACTTGATTTTTTCAATTCTTCTCTAATACACAATCTTACATTAATCCATGGTAAATGTCTAAAGGTAAATATATTTTCTATGTTTCTATACTTGATTTTAAGGTTAATTAGTTACAAATCTAATTATTTGTTTAAACCCTTTATGCAACCAGAAGTGTCAAAAGAGGTGGTGGTAGATGAAACATTTGAGCAAACATTAGAGGATTCATTTGATCAAGAAATACATGATGAACACAAAACTGAAGTTCCTGAAAATGTCAATGGTGATGGATGGCTTACTAAGGAATAGGAACATTAACTAAAATTAGATGAAGAGACATTAGGAGAAACATTAAAAGAAGAGGCAAGGGCTAAAAAAGAGTTGGATGAAAGAATAAGGCAAGAACGAGAGTATGAAGTGATGTTGTTGGAATTCGGGGTGATGGAATCTGATTATGAATCATATTAATATGTAATTTACTTTTTGCAATAATAAATATTGTTCTTAAGCGTCATTTATGTTGTACAACTTCTGTTTTCAATACTTTAATTGTAGATCTATTATACAATAAAGCTAAAAAGAAACAGAGTGTTAAACTTAATGACTATTAGAATGGATAAAAAACTAGCTGGAAAGCATAGTGTAAATAATTAAGTAAATACGTAACAACTCCGCATAAGTTTAAAAAATATAAAAAAAAATACAAAGAAGATGGAAGTACAAGTAGCCAACTTGTTGACAAGACACGCCGCCTGTTTTTTATATTTCCAAAATCTATTGAGGCTTTCAAGATACGCTTCGACCAACTTGTTCACATAAGTCGAAAATTCAAGTTAACAAAACCCACCCACGTGTACCCTCACTCATTTGGTACGCTTCCAAGATACGCTTCGACCAACTTGTTCAGATAAGTCAAAAAGTCAAGTTAACAAAACCCACCCATGTGTACCCTCACTCGTTTGGTATACAATCAGTGTAGTCAAATTCCAACTAGTAAAGTTCATACTTTTTACATAGTGCACGTTTAGTCCAAAGTTTAGCACACACAAACCGTAATAACTTTTAGTAACAGACAAGTGTCATTTCAATTATTTTGTTCTAAATTTATTGTTTCAATGTAACTTTTGGGACTAAATAGGTAATATATCAAAGACTACAATGATCAACCATGGTCATATCAAAGAACCATAGCCGTATATCTCTAGTTCGTATCTCTATATATGTCAGAAAATGTACTGTGTTCAGCGCGTCTTCAGATGGTTATCCTTTTTATATGGACTTAAGCCTTTTCATTACACCCATTCTTGCCACTTAACGCATTAAAGTTCTCTCTTTTTCGTGATGAAGAAGTTCTGAGAGGAAAAGTTAGTGTTATGTGTTAATTAGCATATGTGGCTAATTCAAAGTTATTCAAAGATATGATGCTTGTTCACTATGGTCGAGAGGTTAAAGCAACTTTCTGTGATGAAGAAGTTCTGAGAGGAAAAGTTTGAGAGATAAGTGAGCATATAAATCATAGGCATATATTGATAATGGAGCCGAAGCTTCTTTGTTTTTGGTTCGTAAGAATATAGTGTTCAATTAACATAATTATAATCATACAGATAAAAAAAAATGATCCTTAAAATCAACATATTAATTAGCTAGATATTTAATTATTGAAAGGGTTTTTCTTCTTCCATCAAAACCACAATTAATTATATAAATCACTTATAAATGCTAAGTATCGGTACAAAAAGTGTAAAAAAATGTACCAAAAAAAGAAGCTGATGAAACTACACAACAATAACCACAATTAACTATCATTGATGAATTTTGGCTTAGGAAGATCAGGTTCCAGCGATGATGATTTGGAGTGACCGGAAATGATTATTTCTGGATTTGTTGAAGGAAGGGAGTGTTTGGGAGTTTGGATTGTCTAAAAGTACCAAATTACCCTTTACTTAATTAACATCACATGTTCTATGTTTAACAACGCTTTTTTTAATTATAATTATCAAAAAGGTATAAGTATGAAAATAACGAGTTCATTTATTTTACACAAATGATGAGACTTAAATACAACCCATATGGATTGCTATTTTGAAGGGATAATTGTGTAAAAATGTATCCAACTTAACAATTTTTCTTTTGTTGTGTACTCAATTTTTAATTTTCTTATTATAGGTATCAAACTTTCTAATTTTTCTTATTGTATGCATCATTTTTTTAATATTTCTTATTCTATGTATCATTAGTGTTTGTGTTTTTTAAGAGCTAACTACATTTTTGGTCCATTTGGTTTGCCAGGTGTAACACTTTTAGTCCATCTGTTTAGTCCCCAATACTTAACCTCAGTTAATTCGAAATACATAACCACCGCCCACCACCGCCACACACCACCACTTACCACCACCACACCATGCACCACCTACTGTCACCATCACCCACCTCCCACCACCACCACATATCACCACCACCAATCACCACCACAACTCACCACTGCCACCCGCTGCCACTACCACCACCACCACCACCGCCACCACCACCACCACCTACCACTACCACTACCATTCACCACCACCACACACCACCGCCACCCAAGACTACCTACCACCACAACTACCAATCACCATCACACACCATCGCCACCCACTGCCACCGCCGCCACCCGACACCAACCATCACCAGGGTGGTGGTGGCACTAAGTGGTGGTGGTGGCAGTGGGTGGTGCATGGTGGTGGTGGTAAGTGGTGGTGGTAGGTGGCGGTAGTGGGTGACGGTGGTATGTGGTGGTGGCGTGGGTGACAATGATGAGTGATGGTGGTAGGTGGTGGTGGGCGGCGATGGTGGCAGTAGGGTGGCGGCTGTGTGTGGTGGTGGTGATTGGTAGTGGTAGGCGTTGGTAGCAGTGGGTGGCGGTGGTGCATGGTAGTGGTGGTGGTAGGTAGTTGTGGGTGGCGATGGTACGTAGTAGTGGTGATTAGTAGTGGTAGGTGCGGTGGTGGCAGTGCGTGGTGGTGGTGCTTGGTAGTTGTGGTGATAGCTGGTTGTGGGTGGCGGTGGTGTGTGGTGTGGTAATTGGTAGCGGTGGTGGTGATTGGTAGTGGTGGGTGGCGATGGGTGTGGTGATTGGTAGTGGTGGTGGTAAGTGGTGGTGGTAGGTGGTGATGGGTGGCGGTGGTGTGTTGTGGTGGTGGTAAGTGGTAAGTGGTGGTGATAGGTGGTGGTGATGGGTAGGGGTGGTGGTGACAATGGGTGGTGCATGGTGGTGGTGATTGGTGGTGGTGGGTGGCGATGGTGAGCGGTGGTTATGTATTTAGGACTAACTAAGGTTATATATTGGGGACCAAATAAATGGACTAAAAGTGTTACACTCGGCAAACTACGATGACCAAAAATGTAGTTAACCCTTAACAAATACAACACTTAACAATAATGATGAAATATTAAAAGAATGATACATACAATAAGAAATATTAGAGAGTTTGATACATACAATAAGAAAATTAAAAGTTGAGTACACAACAAAAGAAAAAGTATTAAGTTGGATACATTTCTAGAGAATTATCCCTATTTTGAAGATAGCATGTAAGCATAAGATAGTAAACATATTGTAATATTTGCACTAACAATCTCCTTTTTTGATGATGACAAATATGTAAACCCTAACACTTGATAAAATATAAAAGTTACTCGCTTACACTCCCTTCTCCCGTTTTGTCAAAATAAAAAGGTGTCAAATGAAACTAATCTGATTTTTGTTCAAGCGGTGGCACTTGTGGAAGATTAGGTATGCTTAGAATTCAAAGATCTATTTCCAACAGAGTGATCTAACTTCGACCACTTTGATAGTGAATGATGAACTACCAATGTTGGATTTGAACATGTACAAGTTGATAATCCGACCTTCTATTATTTTATTTCTTTTCCAAAATCTTCAAAGTTGAAAGATTAAAAGTTAGAAGAGGATATGAAGCGGAAATCTACCATCTACTGGGCAACTTAGAATTCCTCGTAGAAAAATTAAGTGTGGTGTACGTGTGGTGTACGTCTGTCTACAAATAGAGTGCATAGTCAAAATGTGTAAAAAGAATCATATGAATGAGATTAATAGTGTGATTGTTTATAGGCACACCAACAACAACAACAACAACACACCCAATCCCGCCGAGGCAGGGTATGGGGGAGGTAAAATGTAGACAGATCGTACCCCTATCCCAGGATGTACCCGGGAGTAGAGAGACTGCTTCCAACGAGACCTCCGGCAAGTGCAGGTGTGCGGGTGAGAAAAAGAAGAGAGAGCAAAAGGCAGAAACAGCATGCAGGAAAGGTATAAGGTAGCAGGCAAAACAAACAAAGCACGCAAACACGCACAATAAAGCACAAACAAACATACAAGAAACCTGAAGAAAGAACCAAGCAAAAGGCACAAAATCAAAGGACAAACAAAAAGGGACCAAGGCACCAAGAGCAGACAAAAAGGCAGAAAACAGCATGCAGAAAACACCATAATAACAATATAAAACTCATTATAACTCTTAGTGTAATGCTCATATCCGATGATGAGGTCTAACTCGGACGGCTTGTATGAGTCGTTTATAGATTAAGCCATGTGGTGAGCCGTGCATAAATCATTTTGACTATACAATTTACCACAATATGCCCTTTTTTATTACATTACACAAGATTTTCTTGAAATTTTAGCCAACCTAATGGAGTATATTATACTCCAATTGCATTGACTCTCTTTTCTTAGAAATGAAAACTTTGTGTATGAGGTTACTTTTGTTAAACTTCCCACATGGAGTAAAGAGAAGAAGCTTTGCTTACTTATATATTGTGGTGAATATGGCTTGAATAAATTAAGATTAGTATTATGTTGTTGGTTTCACATGTTCAATGTTGTTTATGGAGATAAAAAGCAACTTTGGAGTCTGTGGAGCAACAATTCATATAACATCTAAATTTTGTGTAGTCTCTTTTGTATGCTATTAGCAATTGACATAGTGAATATCCCAATGACTACAATGGATAATACTTATAAATAATTGAACTAAGAAACTGCAATTTTAGTTTTTTATAACGCTATAATAGTTTTAATAATTATACTTTTATGTGACACAAAATAACCTTGTTTGAGTTGGCATCAAATGTCTGATAGATTAAAAAAATGGTTATAGAAAGAAAACAGGCACAAACAAATTACAATCATGTGTAATCGACTTTAAAAAAAACCGATTACTTATTCATCTTTTTGCTTAATTTGTAAGTTTGATTGTTTATAGTATATGATGGTCATGGGTTATCTTTATGCAAGTTGTTTGACTAATCTAATGGTTTATTGTGTAAATATATTCAAACATAACACTTGTGGAAGATCAAGTATGTTTAGAATTCAAAGATCTATTTCCAATAGATTGATCTAACTTCACCACATTGATAGTGAATGATGAACTCCAATTACATTGTCATTAAATAATCGAACTTGAGTTTCATATCAAATTTCTCTAGCTCGAAAAGAAAAGAAAATCAATTTGCGATAAGAAGGTAAATAAAATTTGATTACGTCAAGAAAACTTACATTTTTCTAGGAGGTTACTTTTGTGAGACTTGTTTTTAATTGCCAATCCTCCCACATGGGAAAAAAGAAAAGGTTTTGCTTATTTATAAACTCTAGTAAATACGTCTAGATAAGTTGAAATTAGTATTATGTTGTTGGTTCTATTCATAGTTTTGGTTTAAAAAAATGAAAACAAACACTATAATTAGAGCTAATAATTCATACAACTTATGGATTTTTTTGTCATTTTAACTACGATAAATAGGTCGAGATCGTATTTTGCTGCTGGCTTCTAGTATTGAATGTTGTTTAAAGGATACATAGTAAAATAAAGCAAAAAACCCAAAAAGCGTAATTGTTTGGTAAAATGAGTGTATGGATTCAAGCAATGAAAGGAAATCACCCACCCCCACATTTAAAACAACCCGTTTTTCAGCTTATTTATCCGGGTCAACCCGGTTTTAAAACAAACATCATCCCCCTACCTGAAAGTCTGAAGGGAAGGGAGGGAGAGTAGCAACTTCGTAACTCCAGACACAAACAACTTGAATCGATTAGTCAGGGTTTGAAGATTTGATCCAACGACAAGATTTCACAAAAGAAATGAGAGTTAATAATAATAATTACTTGAAGCAAAGTTAATCGCAGAGAATAGCATTGTTAGCATCAGCAACATTTGTAATAATAATTAAACCTAATTTCTTCTTCTTCCCAAACCATCTCTTTCAACCTTTCACCCAATCTTATCCCAACTTATTCTCCGTAAGCATTTGATTCTTAATATTTAATGTTATTAATTCACTTTATGTAAATATAATAATAATTCACTTAATACACCTTAAGTTTGATCAATTTCATACTTGAAAACTTTTTAAAAACAAAAACTATATTAATTTTAAAAAACACACGCTTTGCATCAAAGGTCGAACCAGAATCACGATTTCACAAGTATAATTATTCACTGCTATACACCGTAGCTTTGTGCGAGTATTCGTCTAGTTGTTAGGTATTTCTGGTTTGTTTTAAAATAGTGACGTTAACCGAACATCCCCTTGCCCTTAATCTAGTTTTCATTTTTTTAGTAAAGCAAAGTAAAAAAAAAATAAATAAATAAAAAAATAAATAAATAAATAAACATTTTCAGCCCAAATTTGAGAGGAGACATTTTATTTCAAGGGATAATTACATATTTACCCAATCTAAATATGAAAAGGTCATATATGCCCAAAATACAACTTTTGAATGCATAATGTACAATGCTTTTAAAGCATGTTTTGAGTAAATATGACATTATCATTCTTAAGTTGGGTAAATATGGAATTGCCCCTTATTTCAAAATCAATCAGATTACTTTTTTTTCCTTGTTAAATTATTTACTTTCTTTACTTAGGTGATAGATGTGCGGAGTATAAAAGTTTTGATTAAAAAGAATACTGGTGTAAAATAAAAATAAAACCCATAAAGTGGTGTATTTTTTTGGTAAAATCACACCCACATTTAAGAAACAGTTGATGAAAATGAAGGCAAGTTATTACAAAATCAATTGCAGAGAAGAATAGCATTATTACTTTATTAGCATCAGCAGCATCATTTGTAATAATAATAATTAACCCCAATTTCTTCAACCTCTCTCCCGATCTTATCCCAACTTATTCTCCGTAAGTAACACCTTCTCTCATTTCATTTAATTAGGTCAATTCAATTTACTTTTTTTTTTAATTGAAGTTGTTATAATAATAAATACTTCATACATTTAAGTTACTTACCTCTTTGTTTACAACTTTTTTAGCAATTGAATTACGTTACTCTTATGGTCCGAACTTTAGTGTTTTTGTAACAACCGGTTTCGATAATTGACTTCAAATTTACTAAGTCAAAGTGTTCCGTTATACTAGTATTATCACTATTGTAAACTACAATGTATGCCTTGCCTACTCGAAGAAGAAGAAAAAGGTTATCAAACTTACATATAGGGTATTACCATTCTGATTGACGAGGTCCCCGGTAATCTATGATAAGTCATTAAGTGCCCTACATTCAAGATTCATAACAATGTGTGCCCGGGCGCTAGCATCTTAGGCACACATCCCTTACTTCTTAAGTTCCTCCTCCGGAAGGTAATCCTTTGGTCAATTCAGACGAGAGGATTGATAGTTCTTTGGTTAATTCTTATCAATCCTTGCAACCTACTTCCCTAAGGTCATTTGGTTAATTCTCCTAAACAAGCAAATACAACCGGGCTTAAAAACTACCAAAGCAAGGGTGGCTACCAACGAACTATGCATGCATACACTAGAAGCAATAATAGAAGTGCGAAAACATAAACAAAACAATTAAGGAATCATAACTGTCATATAGTAAATTATACCAATAATGATGAATAAAACATGAATAGAATTAAACATATTGTTCGATACAAAATTACTTGATGTCGAGCTAATAATGACGATAATTGCTTGCGAATTATTCCTTGAAAGATGTCTTGGAACTGCTGAAAATTCCCCTGGAGTGGTGCCCTAATCGACCCCTAGGAGAGAGGGGGAGAAGAGATGCCCAATAGTGCAGAATTCGGTCTAAATTTATAGGGTTCGAAATAGTTACGGCATAATCAAACTTTAAGTTACTCTGTAACCTCAGTTATGGCATAACCAATAACCCCGTTACGGCGTAACTAAAATTACCAAAGTTTAAGTTACTTTGTACCCTCAGTACGGCGCAACCATATGGCGTAACCAAAGTTTCAGTTACTCCGTAACCTCAGTTATGGCGTAACTGAGTTTAAGGTTATGGCATAACCTCTTCAGCTTTCATAATAGCAATATTGCAACTTAGGCCCTTGTGTTCCTTCATTCCATTGATGGAGACTAACACATAAATGTGTTAATTGAGCTCTGAACATCGTATGTAGTAATATTACGGCGTAACCTATTGGGAATTTATGCCGTAATTCTTGAGCTGTGTTGACTTAGTCTTCGTGTAGTTAATCCATAGTTATGGCGTAATGAGAGTGATGAGTTATGCCGTAGTTCCTATCTGTCCAACAAACTTCTTGAATATTCATTAATAACACGTCCAATGCCTCATTTATCCTAAACTGTAAATATGAACCAATATAAACGAATTAAATACCATATTAATATAAATGAGGTCATAAACATGGGAATTTAATTCATAAAATATCAGGAAAATTTGATGTTAAGCGCGGTATACATGTGTTGTATACTTGTATGTCTACAAATAGAGTGCATAGTAAAAATGTGTAGAAATGAAAAAGAATCTTATGAATGAGATTAATAGTGTGATTGTTTATAGCCACACCATAATAACAATATAAAACTCATTATAACTCTTAGTGTAATGTTCATATCCGATGACGAGGTCTAACTCGGACGGCTTGTACCAGTCGTTTATAGATTGAGCCATGTGGTGAGCCGTGCATAAATCATTTTGACTATACAATTTACCACAATATGCCATTTTTTTATTACATTACACAAGATTTTCTTGAATTTTAGCCAACCTAATGGAGGATATTATACTCCAATTGCATTAACTCTCTTTTCTAAGAAATGAAACTTTGTGTATGGGGTTACTTTTGTTAAACTTCTCACATGGAGTAAAGAGAATAAGCTTTGCTTAGTTATATATTGGGGTGAATATGCTTTGAATAAATTAAGATTAGTATTATGTTGTTGGTTTCACATGTTCAATGTTGTTTATGGAGTAAAAAAGCAACTTTGGAGTCTGGAGAGCAACAATTCATATAACACATAAATTTTTTGTAGTCTCTTTTATATGCTATTAGCAATTGACATAGTGAATATCCTAATGACTACAATAGATAATACTTATGAATAATTGAACTAAGAAACTGCAATTTTAGTTTTTTATAACGCTATAATAGTTTTAATAATAATACTTTTATGTGATACAAAATAACCTTGTTTGAGTTGGCATCAAATGTATAATAGCTTAAAAAAAACAAAAAAAATGGTTATAGAAAGAAAACAGGAAAATACAAATTACAATCATGTGTAATCGACTATAAAAAAAATCCGATTACTTATTCATCTTTTTGCTTAATTGTAATTTTGATTGTTTATAGTATATGATGGTCATGGGTTATCTTTACACAAGTTGTTTGACTAATATAATGGTTTATTGTGTAAATATATTCAAACATGACATTTGTGGAAGATCAAGCATGTTTAGAATCTAAAGATCTATTTCCAACATATTGATCTAGCCTCACCACATTGATAGTGAATGATGAACTCCGATTACATTGTCATTAAATATCGAGCTTGAGTTTCATATCAATTTTCTCTAGCTCGATAAGAAAAGAAAATAGATGTGCGATAAGAAGATAAATAAAGTTTGATTACGTCAACAAAACTTACATTTTTCTAGGAGGTTACTTTTGTGAGACTTGTTTTGAATTGCCAATCCCACATGGGAAAAGAGAAAAGGTTTTGCTTATTTATATACTCTAGTAAATATGTCTAGATAAGTTGAAATTAATATTATGTTGTTGGTTCTATTCATAGTTTTGGTTTAAAAAAATGAAAACAAACACTATGATTAGAGCTAATAATTCATACAAATTATGGAATTTTTTGTCATTTTAACTACGATAAATAGATCGAGATTTTATTATGTTGCTGGCTTCTAGTGTTGAATGTTGTTTAAAGGAAAAGGAAAATAATGAACATCGAATCATAGTAACTGCTAATTTCATAGAAGATCTGAACTTTTTGTCATTTTCACTACAATAATAATACATTATCAATATTTAAACTTTTTGTCTATGGTCATATCACAAGTTTACTGATTAAGGAAAAAGTTAAGAAATTAAAAATAAACATTTGCAGTCCAGTTTTAAAAGGAATCATTTTACTTAAAAATTAACAAAATCATCATTCTTTTTTCTTTTCTTTTCTTTTATTTCTTCATTGATATTCGAGAACACAACTATTTTTGTTTCATTTCATTTTTTTTACTTTTTTTTAGGTGATACTCAAAAACATAATGAGTGTATGGATTCGAACAATGAAAGGAAATCACCCACCCCACATTTAAAACAACTTGTTTTTCAGCTTATTTATCCGGGTCAACCCGGTTTTAAAACAAACATCATCCCCTGCCTGAAAGTGTGAAGGGAATGGATGGAGAGTAGTAACTTCGTAACTCCGTACACCAACCACTTGAATGTTTGAAGATTGATCCAACGACAAGATTTCACAAAAGAAATGAGAGTTAATAATAATAATAATTACTTGAAACAAAGTCAATCGCAGAGAATAACATTATTAGCATCAACAACATTTGTAATAATAATTAACCCTAATTTCTTCTTCTTCCCAAACCATCTCTTTCAACCTTTCACCCGATCTTATCCCAACTTATTCTCCGTAAGCATTTGATTCTTATTATTTCATTTCATTGATTCACTTTATATAAATATAATAGTAACTCACTTAATACACCTTAAGCTTGATCAATTCCAAACTTGAAAACTTTTCAAAAACACAAACTATATTAATTTTATAAAAACACACACTTTGCATCAAAGGTCGAACAAGAATCACGATTTCACAAGTATAATTATTTCACCGCTATACACCGTAGCTTTGTATGAGTATTCGTCTAGTTGTTAGGTATTTCTGGTTTGTTTTAAAATAGTGACGTTAGCCGAACATCCCTTTGCCCTTAATTTAGTTTTCAAGTTTTTTTAGTAAAGCAAAGTAAAAAAGACAAAAAATAAGCATTTTCGGCCCAAATTTAAGAGGAGACATTTTATTTCTAAATCAATCAAAATTACTTGTCTTTTCCTTGTTAAATTATTTACTTTCTTTACTTAGGTGATAGAAGTGCGAGGTATAAAAGTTTTGATTAAAAGAAAAGTGGTGTAAAATAAAAAAAACAACCCAAAAATTAGTGTATTTGTTTGGTAAAATCACGCCAACATTTAAAACAACCCAGGTCAACCCGGTTTTCAAAATTGCTAGGTTTCAAAATTGCCCGGAAAGTCTAAAGTGAAGGGAGGGAGATTTGATCCACCCTAAAACAGTTGATGAAAATGAAGGATAATAATTATTTACAAAACCAATCGCAGAGAATAGTTAACCCCGATCAGCATTTGTAATAATAATAATTAACCCCAATTTCTTCTTCTTCCCAAACAAACGATCTTTTTCAACCTCTCTCCCGATCTTATCCCAATTTATTCTCCGTACGTAAGCAGCATTTCATTTAATTAGGTCAATTGAATTTTTTATTTTTTTTTTAATTGAAGTTGTTATAAATAAATACTTCATACATTTCAGTTACTTACCTCTTTGTTTATAAGTTTTTTTAGCAATTTAATTACGTTACTTTTATTTTCTGAAAGTTTAGTGTTTTTGTAACAACCAGTTTCAATAATTGACTTAAAAATTACTTAGTCAAAGTGTTCCGTTATACTAGTATTATCACTATTGTCAACTACAATGTATGCCTTTCCTACTCGAAGAAGAAGAAAACTAGTCGGATGTAGCAAAAAAAAAATAGTTGTTTGTTTTAATAAAGCGTTTGCTAGCATAAGTGTATGGCTATAAGTACTATGTGAAAAATGCCAGTTGCTAGTTGCTTCAAAATGCTCGCTGTCATAGCCTTGCAATACTCTTCAATATTGTTGATGAAAATAAACTTGTAAAATGTATTATGTAACTAGTTGATAAAAAGTCTAGTTGCCTTTTATTAAATTAAATGTCTAGTTAAGTGCTTGTCAAAATAAAAATGTATTTTGTCAAGTGTAAGTAAACTTTAGTACTTGTATGAATATTATAGTTAGTTTATTTGTACAAATAAAAGTATATATTCGTTAGACATTTTACAAAAGAATATTTGTATAAAATACTTAAGAATGCAAAATGTAAAATGAGGTTCGAAATAGAATGGTTAACTTATTAAAATACTTAGTGACTCTAAATGTATTTTAAACATTCTAAATGATTTGTTAAGGGGTTTGATCATAATGCCACATAACAAACATGTACGAAGTTGTTTTGTAACATATGAGAACTTGAGACATCGAGAGGTGTTGAATGTATGTTGGGACAAAATATGATTACGAGTAACTTGTACATTTTACGTTATATATTACAAGTTACATGTTTGTCATCAATAAAAAAAAGGAGACTGTATAGATTAAATATCGTAATATTTTCACTAACAATGATTAAAGAGAATGAAGCTTTGGGGCCATGGGGTATAGCTCTTGACAGTTTGGATGGGCTGAGGAAAGCCCAGGCTAGGCACACCGACCTACTTGTTCGAGTCATAAAGATTTTTGGTGAAACTGATGAAGGATCCAGGAAGGTTATGTTAAGAAAATGGATGAGCATAATGACTGAATTTTGGGTATTTCATGGGGGGTAGATAAATGAGGTATTGTGGGTGCTAGTTTTGGATTAATAGGATGTTAAAAGGGGTATGTAAATTGGATCTTTTGTTCGGTTGTTGGTTTGATCTACTTGTTTCTATTCTTCTAACCAACTATATAAATGATGAAATATTATCTAAGTTTTATGTATTTAATGTGTTCTTGTATTGTGATATTGGGTGTATTATTTCTAATTAGTATCAGCAAAACCAAACATCCCCTTGTATCAGCAAAACCAAACACCCCCTTGTATCAGCAAAACCAAAGTCAGTGGTTTATAAATATGTGTTGAAAATGCAAATGCTTTAGCACTAAATCATAATGTATTGACAGTGGTGTATTGTTTAGGAAGAAATTGGTATGGTGTTAGTGTTGACAGTGGGACTAAACACGCCCAATGCCTCAAATTATAACATCTTGAATTTTGACTTACCCAAGTCAAACAAATTTATGAAATGCCACAAATTGTAACTTACTATTGTGGTTTGACTTTGGTAAGTCAAACCTACTAAGAAATGCACAACGAATTCTATCAGTTACAATGCACAACAAAATTTTATATTCAGAGTATGGCATTGTTAGAAGCAAGAGCTATTTTTTTTATTATTATTATTTTTATCGATTTCACTTAAAATAACAACTCATATTTTTATTGCTCGATTTCATGTTGTCGACCATTACAAACTACTCTATCATCTAAACATACACTTAGCTAGACCCACAACTCTCCCTATCGCCCTTTTTCCTTCATTTCCTCCCTTTCTTTAAGATACTTAAACAAACTTTCCAGATTTTTAAACCATTTTCCAAATCATTAACCTTTGATAACCCGATGTTAGCCTCTTCCTTCTCCTTCTTAACACCCAAACCTTTTTCATTTGGGCAATCTTCTTTCCTCAACGAATTCAACAAAGCCTTCCCCTTAGTTTTTTGTGCCATTCTTGTTTTTTTGCTTTGGGTAGAATGTGTGTTACTTGTATTTAGGGTTCAATGTATCTTCTTGTTATTTACGACAATTGTGTGTTGCTGGTACTAATAAGGTTGAAGGTTATGTTAGATTTAACTAAGGCATGTTATAATTGTGTATGGTCTATTATACCCTCGAGATAAAAACAGAAAAGTAACATTGACTTTGGCATTACGGGTTAAGGGACTGGTTTAGCCTAAAAAGCGCATACTTTGGACTACTGGCGACTAAAAATGCAAGTTTTAGTTAAGTGTGATGCTTTTGGCCGAGTTTAGGGACCAACAGTGTATTTTAGTCTTAATTCTTATAAATTTTCTTGATTTGTTTTTTTTATTAAAGTTTTGGTTTTTGTTCATTTATAGTAAATTACAAAGATGGTCCCTGTGGTTTAATTTGAAAAGACAAATTTACCCGAACTTTTAACAGTCAAAGTTGACGCCGTTTGGTCAAGGGACTCTCAGTGTTAAGGGTTTCTGAGTTAGGGACTATCTATACAAAAAAAAGTTAAAGAACCAAAAGTGAGAGTCAACGCAAACAACATAGACCATCTTTGTAATTTTACTTTTTGGTAAAATCACACCGGCAGTTAAAACAACCGGTTTTGAGCTTATGTTTAAAAATTGGTATTACCCGGGTCAACCGGTTTAAAAAGAAACATCACCCCCTTGGCCTGAAAGTCTGAAGGGAAAGGAGGGAGAGTAGTACTAGTAACTTCTTAATGAGAGTTAATTGATAATAATAATTAACCCCAATTTCTTCAACCTCTCACCCGATCTTATCCCTATTTATTCTCCGTAAGCAAGCACCTTCTTTCATTTCATTTTAATTAGGTCAATTCAAAAAAATTTATTTTTTTAATTGAAGTTGTTATAGTAATAAATGCTTCATACATTTCAATTAGTTACCTCTTTGTTTATATGTTTTTTAGCAATTGAATTAGGTTAGTTAGTTATACTAGTATCACATTTTAAGAAAAGAAACTCCGACTTCCCCTGCGTAGATCATTGACACTTAAAGCAGTTTCATCTCAATATTTCCTATTAATTAATGTGTTTTTATCATCTTAATTTGAGACATACTAGTAGTAGGTAAGTGTTATTTATTGCGCGCTGCACTATTGTAAACGCCAATGTATGCCATGCCTTGCCTACTTAACACTGAAAAATATTATCTTAGTTTTATATGACATTAGAACCAGCTTCATCTTCAATATTCTTATACTATAATTGTTTTGCTCGTTTCCTACTAAATGTGTTTTATCATGTTCATTTCCTAATATCACATATGCTGCGTAGTACTAGTCTAAACTGAACCAGTTTGGTTCGGTTTACTTTGGTTCGGTTCTCGGTTCATGTTCATGTTTTCCTCAAAATCGGTTTTTGATTCCATTCGATTTTGGTGAGTTCAGATGGTTTTGACCCGATCCTATTACTTATAAAACACTTACTTGAGAAGTTACATTAATTGATTTTGAGTTTTAATTGACGGTTGGTTTTAGAACAGTGATGTTAACCAAACATCCCCCAGACAGACACCAACCAGTTGAGTCAGTCCGTCAGTCAGGGTTTGAAGATTTGATCCCTCCCTCCTAAAACAAACAAACAAACAAAGAAACAGTTGATGAAAATGAAGAAGGTTAATAGTAATCCATTATTAGTGTTTGCAATTAAATTAGGTTAGTATAATTCGATCTATGTACTTTTATATCTTTTCATCGTGCTAATAGGAGCTTTTATTTTTAGACATATAGTTTCGCAAACTAGCTGTAGCATATGAGAGTAAAATGACGGATATTCAAACAAAGATATATTACTAACGTAGTAATTAGCTATTCCAAAGGTTCAAGTCTTAGTTGAAACAATTCAGTACGACTGTCTGATATTTTAAGGATGTTTAGTTACGACCCCCCGCCCCAAAGTGAAAATATTCAGTTATTGTAAATGATGATTTAGGTTATATGACTTACAATATGTTTTTTGGTAGCTTCATATCACATTAGAAGCACCCTTTATACCGATGGTCTCTATAATAAATTATACCAATATTGTGAGTGGCCCAGAGGTGTAGGTTCTAGTTGCTTATCAGACACTTTCTTTGTGGTACCTTTTAAGTCAACAATTGCGTGAAGAACGTGTTTTAGTATCTTCCCCTGACACTGAATAAGGCTTCCATCTACTAATTTTAGAACATCTTTATGTAATTTATATATATGTTGTTATGCTGATTATGTATTATGCTGATTATGTATTATGCGAATAGTTGTTGATCTCTTTGCGTGTGGATTCTGTTTGTTTACGGGTGATTTTATTGAATTGTAGGAATTGAATGCTCCAAGTGACAAGCACGTTCGTTTATTAGAGGCTGCTTTGCTTCAACATATTTGGTCTGCGTTGCCTGACCAAGGATGGAAACCTTGTACAGACTCGCCTACCGTTCCATGTGAGTTCCTTAACCTGCGCTATTTACATTTTGTACTATGTCGTGAGTTATATAACTGTTTCTGTTTCATCCTTCATCATAATGTAATGGAATCCTGATGTTATTTTTTAAGCCATTCCAGAGAAATCACGGGGATATATTCAGGTGTTTCTGGATGGAGGATTGAACCAGCAGAGAATGGGGGTATGTACTATTTTGTATCTTAAACAAGCATAAGGGGGTGTTTGGCTTATGGGCTTATTCAACTTTTGAAAAGCTAATAAGCTCAAAGTTCAAAGCTTATGAGCTTATCAACTTGAGCTTGTGGCTTATTTAAGTTATAAGCTCATAAGCCTAAAAGATTGAGCTTATTAGCTTTTTAAAAGTTGAATAAGCCCATACGCCAAAAATATAAGCTAAAACAAACGCCATTTAAGAAAAAAGAAAAAACACAAGTAAATACAGTAATAGTTTATATATATTTTTTTCTAAATTTCTTGCCCCTGTGTTAATGATTTGTGATGCAGCTGCTGTTGCTAAAATTCTAAACGCAACGCTAGTAATCCCGCATCTAGAAGTTAATCCGGTCTGGCAAGATACAAGGTATTTTTACGGCCGCTAGTTGGCTTTATATCCTGTTTTTAAGCTCTTAACTCTTAGACTAGTGGTAAGATGTTACGTTTACTATGCAGTTCTTTCACCGATATAATTTGATGTCGACCACTTTATTGAGGTCTTGCAAGATGAATCTCCATAGTTAAAGAGCTACCGAGCATGTACTCTTGGAGCACAAGGGATTACTATGGTACTGACATATGACCTACTCGAATCAAAACGGTGCCTGTCCATGCTTCTGCTAATTGGTATCTCGAAAATGTGCTGCCGTTGCTAAATAGGTTCGCGATAATCTTTTCTTTAACATTGTACTTCAGTTCTAGCACAAACATGTCAAAGTTATCGCTTTTCTCAGTTTTCTGCTGTCACTTGATGATTTAATGCATCACTATTGATCTCTCGCATGATATTATGGTTTTAGCATGTTTGCTTTGTCTGATACTTTCACCTTATAAAATAGTATTCGTGCGCCACTTAAAATTTATCTGTCTGTCCTGAGGAAGCTGCAACATTTGTATGGACACGTAATTTATGGGAAGTGTCTAAGTAGTAGCCATATGTGTTCGATATCCATCACAAATACGCATTATGGTTCAGTGCTTCTTGTTGATATATTGACTGTATAAAATAGTAACAGAGGCCATTGCATTATATATAACTAATCAATTTGACGCATTATGTTACAGTGTTGTTTATATTATTGAGTCAAACAGAACCATTATATCTAGCAAGAGAAAAGTTCATTATAGAACCAATATTTTTGTCATAGAACCAATCAACCAATCATAGCCACTCATTTCTTTTATTAAAAATATATTCACCCTTTTTTTGAAAATTAAATATCTCACAAACCGTTAATCGTTACGTCAAAAAAATTATACCATCTCGACGAGAATTAAATTATCTTTCTATAGATATGCATTGTTATATACTTTCGACGAACTTTTTTTTAAAAAAAATTTCGTCTAGAAAAATCACATGAAATCACATGTGATTTGTAAGAAATCACATGTGATTTCTTAAAATCATATGTGATTTGATTTTTACGAATCACATGTGATTTTTACAAATCACATGTGATTTTCGACGAACTTTTAAAAAAGTTAGTCGAAAGTATATAACAATGCATATCTATAGAAAGATAATTTAATTCTCGTCACGATGGTGTATTTTTGTAGCTTGAAGATTTACCGTTTGCAAGATATGTTGTTTTAAAAAAAATGTGAAAATAAAAAAATGGATGAATGTGATTGGTTAATTGGTTCTATGACAAATTTGAGTTCTACATGGATCTCAACTCTATCTAGCAATTGCAGTTCTAATGTTTCTGTCATGGAATTGTTGCTATTGCCTCATTCTGGCACCGTATAGGTTTTGATAACCTACCAAAAGAGATCCAGCTTCTTCGATGTAAGGTTAACTTTCAAGCATATAGTTTTTGTTCCTCCCATCAGAAGACTAGGAGACACCCTCGTTCAATGCCTTCGAAGCTCTCCTACTACAAACAAAGGAACAGCGAACGATATATTGGAGGATGAAAGGGGAAATGGGAAGTTTATCGTTTTACAAGTCCGCCTTGACAAAGTATGTCTCCTTCCATGTTTCTCCATCATGATATTTAGAATGTAAATTTAGGCTGTCTTCGTCTCCTTTACTCTAAAATTGATTCTTTGTACACCTATGTGTTAACAACTTGATTGAGTATCTTACTGTGATTCGAGAGTGGCACCAAGTGAGTCAAATGGGTCAGGTTGACCCACCAACACTTTTTGTCTTTCACAGTTCTATACATGATCAATCCCTAAAAAAGGTTTTACAAAAACCATCACTAAAATAATGATCCACGTTTTTCCGATCAAGTTATTAGGAGGTTGTAAACACTTGAATGTGCTTTTGATAAGAACTATCTGATCCGTTAGTGGTAGCAATTTAGACTCATTTAGTTATGAATGGGTCAATTCATGTTATGTTTTATCTGTAAGTGGACGAAAAGTGGTTCTGCTTAACCTAACTCCATCGGAGTCCATCCCTACCAAAAAGTATACCAGTGTTCACCCATTACCTATCTTGCCCATATTGCTACTTGCCACTTGCCACCTCAATTACTTTTGCAGTAACAAATAGGTGATGGTGGGATTATGAAGGACATCTTTTTAACAAAATTTTATTGAACAGGATATGGCTGCCTATTCAGCTTGTGATTTTGGTGGTGGAAAAGCTGAAATGTTGACGCTTGCAAAGTACCGCCAAGTAATATGGCAGGGAAGAGTGATGAAAACTCAGTTCACTAATGAAGAGTTGAGACATCAGGGACATCTAATCCGCCTCTATCTTGCATCCCACATGGTAACATCTAATCCGCCTTATGAAAAAATTCAATTTTTAGATCCGTACACGAATTGAAGGAATTATTTGACTTTTTTTTTTTTTTTTTTTTTTTTTTTTTTTTTTTTTAATTTGCACATAATTCGGAGAATTTTTTTTAACTATCTGATAAAATCTGCACAATTTGAAGAAATAGTGTTAACTTATCCATCAAATGTCAAATCACCCTTTAAAAAGACGACACACAAAATTTTCTTAGACCCATATCAATATCATCAAATTTATTGGTTTGCTGATAATGGGGTACGTGTTGACTTTCTATAACTTAAATCTTTTTGGTGAAAAAAAAATGCAATTATTTGAACTTATAATGTTTTGAAAATACTTTGTTTTGAAAAAATCAGTATAAACAACAAGTATTTGAACTTAAAATGTTTGTTACTTTCACTCATCAACCATACCAAGGCTGTTATTTTAGCAATTCAAACAGTCAAACCAGCAAATTTATATTACCGGCTTGCTTTATCCCTGAAACATAGGTATATGGTGGAGAAGCAAGAATTTCCGTGCTGCGTAAACTGTTTCCACTTATGGATGACAAAAAAAGCCTTGCATCTGACAAAGAACGGGCAGAAGTTGAAGGAAAAGCGTCGTTCTTAGCAGCTGTTGATTATTATGTCAGTATGCATACCGACATCTTCATTTCAGCTTCACCAGGCGATATGCACAATGCAATGGTATGTTTGATTGACCTCATTCGTTTCTGTTAAAAACTAAAAGTAATATTTTCCTCAACATGTAAAAAAGAAACGATATCAACTAAATGAGCTGATATATGAGAAAAAGTATAGAGAAAAAGTATAGAGAAAATTAACTAAATGAGCTGTGGAACATATTATGATCTCTACCTATTTAATGGAATATATCCGGAAATGACCCTATAAGACGCAAAAATAACTTTTAAGAAACAAAATATCCTAAAAAGGTAAAAAGTGCTGGATATATGTATAAATTTTAGAAAAAGTATGTTCACCGGTTCACCAAAAAAGTACACATTTTGCCTGAAATAATTGTTTTGTACATTTTTCATTTTATTTTATTTTTGTGAAAATTTACAGTTTCTTATTAGAAATGTTGAAAATAATCTGAGTTTTTGCCAAAGTTTGACTTATTAAAGAATTTTAGGTGTTTTGCAAAATTTAATTTGCTAGTTATAAGGTCATATTTGGATAGAGATGAATAAAATGTATAATTCATTTATTTGTATCAGGCTTTACACCAAAAAGTCAATTAGGTGTTTTCGAAAAATATGCAATTATGACCCCGTTAATCTGCATATTTTCATAAAAAATCGCTCATTTTGCAAAATCTTTGTTGCATTTTCCAAAAAAAAATTGATGTTTTTCTTTAGAGGCCGCTATTTCAACCCATTTAAATAAACAGATAAATTCCGGTTGACTTTTATTGATGACGACTCTAACGGGTCAAGTATTTAGGTTAATGATAAAGTGAACGTGTTGAATACTTGAATGCGGTCTGAAGTGTATTTGAACTCAAAAGACTTGAATAAAACTGTGGGTGGGTCCAAACCCAACCCATTCTGTTCCAACCCGTCTAACGGGCCTTTTTGACCCTTTGCTATCCTGACTTCTAAAACAAATAATTGTTCCTTGTTTTTCAGCTAGGGTATCGAGCATACAAAAACTTAAAGACTATCAGACCAAATACGATGCTCTCGAGCCAGCTCTTTCTTAACAAAACTATGGACTGGCCTGAGTTTCAGTGGGCTATACAAAACGCGCATAAGAATAGACAAGGTCAAAATAGATTCTTTTTTTCTCACAAGTTGTTAACAACTTGATTGCATGTATTTTTTTGTGATTCTAGAGTGGCACCAAGTGGGTCAAAATGGGTCGGGTTGACCCACCAACACTTTTTTGTCTTTCACATTTCTATACATGATCAATCCCTAAAAAAGGTTTTATAAAAACCATGTTTTCCGATCAAGTTCTTAGGAGGTTATAAACACTTGAATCTGCTTTTGATATTAACTGTTTGATCCGTTATTTGTAGCAATTTAGACACATTTAGTTATGAATGGGTCAATTCATAAGTGGTTCTGGTCAACCTAACTCCATCCCTACCAAAAAGTATGCCATTGTTCACCTGTTACCTATCTTGCCACCTCGATTACTTTTGCATAAGTTACAAATAGGTGATGGTGGTATTATGAAGGACATCTTTTTTACAAAATTTTATTGAACAGGATATGGCTGCCCATTCAGCTTGTGATTTTGGTGGTGGAAAAGCTGAAAAGTACCGGCAAGTAATTAGGCAGGGAAGAGTGATGAAAACTCAGTTCACTAATGAGGAATTGAGACACCAGGGACGATGTCCACTCACTCCTGAAGAAATTGGACTACTTTTGAAAGCTTTGGGCTTTAACAATGATACCCGCCTTGCATCCCACAAGGTAACATGTAATCCGCCCCATGGAAAAAATTCAATTTTTAGATCCATACACGATTTGAAGGAATTATTTGACATTTTTTTTGTTTTAATTTGCACATAATTTGGAGAAAATTTTGAATTATCTTGATAAAATCTGCACAATTTGAAGAAAATTGTGTTACTTATCCATCAAATGTCAAATCACCCTTTAAAAGACAACACAATTTTCTTTGACCCAAATCAATATCATCAAATTTTTTTTGTCTGCTGATTATGGGTAAACTAGTACGTATTGACTATCTATAACTTAAATCTTTTTTGTGAAAAAAAAAATGCAATTTTCATGCATTGGTGGGTGTAAATATTAATGACCCTAAAAATACTGTGTTTCGAAAAAATCAGTATAAACAGCAAGTATTTGAACTTATAATGTTTGTTACTTTCACTCATCAACCATACCAAGGCTGTTATTTAGCAATTCAGACAGTCAAACCAGCAAATTTATATTACTGGCTTGCTTTATCCCTGAAACATAGGTATATGGTGGAGAAGCAAGAATTTCCGCGCTGCATAAACTGTTTCCACTTATGGATGACAAAAAAAGCCTTGCATCTGACAAAGAACGGGCAGAAGTTGAAGGAAAAGCGTCGTTATTAGCAGCTGTGATTATTATGTCAGTATGCATACCGACATCTTCATTTCAGCTTCACCAGGCAATATGCACAATGCAATGGTATGTATGGTTGACCTCATTCAGCAAAATTAACTTTTTAAGGAAACAACAAAAGGTAAAAAGTGCATAATATTTGTAAAACTGTTTTGAATTTAAATTTTCACATTTTTTTTTGGTGATAATTTATGATTTTTTTATTGAAAATGTGAAAAGCATTCCAAGTTTTTGACTTATTTTAGAATTTTAGTTGTTTTGCAAAAATTAATTTGCTAATTTTAAGGTCATTTGTGGATAAGGGGTTCACACCAAAAATCCATTTAGGTGATTTCGAAAATATGCAAATATGACTGTTGTACTTCACATTCTCATAGAAAATTGCTCATCTTGCAAAAAAATACTTGCATTTTCAAAAAGAATGATGTTTTGCTTTAGAAGCCGTTATTTCAATCCATTTAAATAAAAACGTATAAAGTATGGTTGACTCTTATAGGTAAGGAATCTAACGGGCCAAATATTCAGTTTAATGAAAAAGCGAACGGGTTGAATGTGGTCTGAAGTGTATTCGAATTCAAAAAGACTTGGGACAAAACTGTGGTGTCCAAATCCAACCCATCTAAAGGGCCTTTTTGACCCTTTGCTTTGCTGACTATTAAAATGAAGTATGTTGCTTTAACACCTTGGAATTATCTGACTCTTACTTATAAAACGAATCATTGTTCTGTGTTTTTCAGCTAGGGTATCGAGCATACAAAAACTTGAAGACTATCAGACCAAATATGGTGCTCTCGAGCCAGCTCTTTCTTAAAGAAACTATGGAGTGGCCCGAGTTTCAATGGGCTATACAAAATGCCCATAAGAATAGACAAGGTCAAGTTAGGTTAAGAAAGGAGACACAATCCATATATACCTATCCCATACCAGATTGTATGTGTCAACAACATTAGTTAGTTATTTTTTCAGTTCTGTAGAGAAACTATAGTGTTCTAAATTGTTATTCACTCGGTCATACGTGTATCCACAAGTTGTACCAGATAAACATTCTACCATATTATCATAAATTAAATCGACCGAAGTACAAAAAAACGAATTAGCTAAATACGTTATAAATAGAAATAGTAAAATGATCAAACAGTACAAGCAAAGATGGGCAGCTTCTATGGAGAGCAATGAGCAACTTTGAACACACATTGAGACCATTCACCAAGTAAACTTAACGAAGAGCTTGTTGGCGTTTCCCATTCTCCTTCAAGACCATTTCTTATCTCACAACATTTGAGGTCAGGCCAATTTCCAGATTTTTTTCCGTCACCCGTCAATTAGCTTCAAAAAGTAATCAGCAACCTTGATGTGCCTCTATGTACAGTGGTTGGCAGATAGAAAACAATGCATCAAAGAGGAGTACCGAGTAGTTAATAGGCCTATACTCGACTAGGCTCGGATCATTATATAGATCCGCCACCGCTTGATCCCCCGTATATGCCAAAGTGCCACCTTAAAAACCAAGAAACTACTTTAGCTTATATGAGCCATGAGTATGAAATTAAAATGCAATCGACAATATAGAATCTTTGAAAACAGGTACAATAGTTGCATTTTATCCGTGGACCGTCTACCATCTTTTGGAAACTTTAACGTCTTTAACACAATAAGGGACCAAAACTGTAACAAGTTGTATAATGGATACTGTTTAAGTAAATTTTGGTATTTAGAGACCAAAAATGTAATTTGGTAAAAACTATAAGGACCATCATGCAATTCAATATTAAAACAAGGAAAGTGTGTTATTTACTCACCGACGGTTACAGGTTGTATTCTTTATCTCCGAATAAGAAGCTCTGGAGATGCAGCGATATCTTCAGGTAGCTTCTCTAGAAGAGCACATTGATGAAGGTCGAGATATATCAGATGTTTTAACATACAAATGCTATCAGGAAGATGTTTAATCTTTGTAGCCAACAAAAGTAGAATCTCCAGAGATTCTAACTGGCCAATGTCCTCAGGCAACTTCCCAAGACAAGAACAGTCTCCAACAACGAGCCACTTCAGACGTTTTAGCATGCAGATGCTATCTGGAAGATATTCAATCTTCTTACTCCTCACAAATAGCTCTTCTAAACATTCTAATTGGCCAAGATTCTCTGGTAACTTCTCAAGAAGATCACCATTATCGACTTTGAGAGATTTGAGACATTTCAACATACAAATGCTATCCGGAAGATGTTTTATCTTTGTAGATGACAAACAGAGCTCCTCAAGACATTCTAATTGACCAAGATCTTTGGGAAACTCTGGAATATCGCATTTGAGTTCAAGCTTTCTTAGGCATCGTAAACTACAAATCTTGTCTGAAAAATTCTTAAAGTCTGTGCAAGCACATAGACCAAAAGAAATAAGCTTCTCAATAATTCCAACTGATGACGGTAGATTTTCTTCATAATTACAATGAAACTGAAACTTTGGGAGATTACTGTCGGGGTGCAATGGACATAAATCCAGGAACCTACCAACCAGATCTAAACTAGCTAAAGACCGGCTAACCTTTGGTTCCGATCTGTTGAGTTTATGATATATAAAATACAATAAAACATAAAGACATCAAGAGTACACAGCGGAAGACTTAAGATCATAACAAATAAATTAATTAACTGAAAGTATGCGTAACGTACCTATTGCGAATATCAAATCCCTCGAGCAAAGCAAACCAAAGAAGTACTTATTGGTGTAAGAATAATGTCTTACAACCACGTTCTTGTACACACGTACTATTAGCGATTCGATGCGAATGCTAGTTCTTGATCACAATAGAATAACCAAACACCTTGTTATGCTCAAAGTCACTCGTAAATCCCTTACAATGGGGATTCACTCGTCGACCAAGAATAAGAGGGAAGAAAAGAAGAAGTTTGGCCTTCTAATGAAATCAAGTGTACCAAAGGATGAATACATGGGGATGTATTTATAGCCTTATGGTAGATGTCATGCTTACTATGGTTTCCGATGTGGGATTCCATAGTTTCGGCCAAAAACAAGCCCAAAAGAAGGTTCCTAAAACCGTCTCTTGGCTTGTTTACTTTTCTTCATATCCCGTTGACATTTAACGACCAATAGTCACTTTCGATAAGTGCTTATCGCTCGTTTAGTCGTTTATTGTGAATTTAATAATTAAACATAATATTTTATATTAATTATTTAAACATCGAGTCTCATACGTAAAGTGTGCAATCCGTGGTCACGAGTTCGAATCCGGACATTTACGTGCTTTGTAAATATACATTTTCCAACACTCCCACTTGGATATGTTTACAAAGCGTGAAATGACATTGGTTAGCGTCTAGCAACACGCCAATGCCCGGTACAACTCGTGTATGGTTTTCTGGAGAAAACCAAGTTTGATGATTCATCATCATATTCATCCTTTGTTTCTAATACCATGTTAATAAGAATATGGATCTCACTCATTTCTTAATTAACTATTCATTTCTCGCTTTATGTGATTGATTAAGATTACCAATTCTTGAACATATTCCGAAGACCTTGGGCATAGCCATGCAAACATCTTAACAACCCTACGAGGGGCCCAAGAGTATTGTACTTCAAAATAAATTTGAAGGAAACAAATCCCATTTTGACTACAAGCGGGATTCATAAATTTCGCAACACGAAAACAACCCTTATAACTACCGATTCATTATAGCGTTAAATTGCTTCACAAAATGCACTACATCCATGACATATCTCTTGTATCTCAAGTCGAGGATAAATATCCATGATATACTTAATGACAAAGATCCATAAAGTATCATCATGTGAGTGGGATAAGTCCTATACTCGATTCATTGAATATCATCGAAATTAGTCATGCTACGCATCAATATACTTTCAAGTATATTCTAACTAATACTCAGATTTGTCTTAATTCAATATCATTCCATGTTATTGATTGACAACGGACTATTTAGAATAACTTAAGTTATTCATGGATTTAAACATGCAAACATAGGACACAATATTATAAATGAAATTAAGCGTATACCGTACTTTAATTCATTATAAATAATAATTGTTTAACATCCTTTATCCAAATACTAAATAGATCAATGCATGATAATACTAGTTAATGAATTTTGCCACAAGTCATGAGAATCATACTTGTTGACAAGACATAATTTCAATTAACTTTGATCTATAGGAATTTTGAGAATACTTAGTTCAAAATTCAATAAGTGAATTTCTTGTATATGTTTACACATATCTTGATATTGTCATATCATTCCATAAGGTGCGTGATAACTGAACCACCCTTTTATGACAATCATCTTTCAAAACTTTAAAGTTTTAAAGTATTCTTTTCTTTAATGTATAATGCAACTATGCTCCTAGTTGAGCATAACTAGTCAACATGGTCATCATCAAGGATACCATGACCGAATTGAGTGTCATCTCAATTATACCAGCATCATTGTGTACAACAATATGCTCTTTAAACATCCGTAAACTTGACGGTTATAGTGTAATGTTGGTGCCTACCAAACTCGAGTTTGTTGGCAATGACAATTATGAAATAATTGCCATATTTCCATCCATAGAATCTAGGAGCATCTCGGGTGTGGAATGTGATTCTAAATCCAAACATATTCCTTTTAAAATATTTATTACACTAACAACTTTCAATGTTGTCAAATCATCTTGTAATCAAGCATGACACAACAATCTTATACACAACATGATGTTCATGATGAATCTTCAAGTTAAACTTTAAGATCTCATCTATCTTGTCAAAGATATGTATTCATCATGTTCTATTAGACTCATTTATTTACCGCATATGTTTATAAACATATTTTTCAAGGTTATATATCTTATTTCCAAATCTTACAAACGAAGTTCATTCCCAACTAAAACTTAATTTAGGTGGAATGTAGTTGCCATACAACATATAAGATTTAAAATAATACTCCACTAGCTTTTAGGAATACTTATGAGCTATCTTATTTTAATTATTAAATCAAACATGGATTTAATATTAAACATAAGAAACATCTCTTAGATGCTTGCATATATCCATTCATGGATTCTTGCGGTTGTACATATCCAAAGATTATTTGAATTCATAAAACTTCTTTGTATTACTCATCGTCCTCGCAAAAGTAATTCCACAACAAAGAGTTATGACATTCATTGTCAAAATTTCATATCAATGAAACTAAGTATGACAATTATAATCTTTATATTTCTATTTAATGTATCTAGTAAAGAATATTCAATCATAATTAATTGCTTAAATATGATTAATATTATTATCACTAGACATGCATTAAATATGTGTATAATATTGTCCATATGATTTCTACATAAAGATTTAAACCACTAGGGTTTCCATCCTTTGAAGAAACTCATATTCATTATTAAGATAAACCAAGTATCTAAAGTTGATTATCTTTATGGAATGACATCTCAACATTCATAGTATGATTGATTTACCACAATTCAACATTTGATAAATTCATCATTATGATTAACGAGCTTACCATGATCCCCGTAACTCATATTCCTCAAGCATATTAAATATCGAGATATCCTTACGAATCTATGAATGACAATTCCATCATATTAAGGTCTATCATTTTCATGTTTAGCCTCATTATGATATTTGCTAGTGCATTTTAGAAGATTATGTATTTTTGTAATTCAATCTTTCAAGATCTAAACAAAACTCCCACTTGCCTTTTAAAAATTTTAAAGATTACCTTTAAATAGTTTATCAAGTAGAGCAACAATACATTGTTCTCTTTTGGGATACTACAAAAAACATTGACAGTTCCTAACATTAGTTTGTTACAACTCACTCTATAAGTAGTTTAACAAATTGAACTTCATTTATAAGACTTAATGTGATTCATCACATTCCATAAACAAATGGTGTCTTATCAATCTTCTAGGTTGGAGTCTTATTGAGTATATTCAATCTATACTCAATCTTCAACCTTAATAACATGTGGAAGAAACTATAGTTATCTTGAATCAAACATGCCAATAGATTTTGATTCTTCTAAGCGAACATACCATAAAACTATGGTATTTCATTAGAATTAATATTGTAAGAAAATCTAACAATATTATAGATAACCATCTACTCTATGGCTTACCTATTTACCAACAAAGTAAAACTTAATGGTACAATAAAATTACCAAATCAATTGCATGCATTATAACACAAGTATTTTGACCAAGTCAAAAGACATATCAGTTATAATCTCACTATACGTTATAAGTCATTGATCAACTCATTGACTTCATGCAAATGTCTTAAAACATAGCAAGTTAACGTCTTACTTTATATTGTAAGTCTTTAAAAGACTTTATGTTTGTGACTTTACAAAATCATAAACATTTATAATTAAAGTAATTATGAACACCACCTCGAGTTTCAATTAATATTTCAAGTTAATAATTACTACATATATTTAAGTCATTCAACGAATACTTAAATTCAAAGTAGTATTAGATTACTTCATTTAATTATGTCATTCCATGAAATGTTCCATGTAAGAAGCTGCGAGAATCATCCATGCTCGTTCTCACGACACGTGGATATTTTACCTTGGCTACAATCTAGTTCACGTTCTCGCGTAACATAAATTGTAACTACAAGTGTTTCTTAAATATTGAATGACATAAATATTTAAAATAAAGTAGTCTTTGTTATCATCTTGACACATGTTCTTAATAGGGCAATCATACATATTTAAATGTATACTTTAATTAGAGCGTTATTCTCTTACTTTTCGATCAAGAAAATTCACTTAAATCATATTAATATGTATTGTACCTTGCACACAATAAAGATTTCTCCCTTGTGCATGGAACAACATCATGTAACATATAAACAACACGATACGTTCGTTTATTTGATTAATATGATTTGTGTCATAGATATAACTAGTAGATTTAGGACTATATTGATTTGTAAGGAAACGCATGACAATCCTTAAAAAACATAAGTGCCTACAATTGGAAAGTAATTATCTTTTGAAGATAATCGGGTTACTACACGGAAATAAGGCTTGTAGCTCCCATCGAATTAGAAATTATTAAAACAACTTCTTATTCAAGAATGCAACACAAATACTCCCATGAATCGACAACATTGTAAGTGTTGCATAACCGATGAAAACAACTTGCTTGCTTTTACTTTCTTACACCTTTAAAGAACCATACGTAATCATTACTAAGGTACTAAAAGTGTATTCTACTCTTTGAATGATGGGTTATCCATCAATGTTATTAACGAAAAATTGGGTATGCAATTTCTTCTTATGAGTCTACCATCCCATGCGGTATGTAGCACCTTTAAAAGTTAAAGTAAACCAACTAGATAAATTAAGCTAGTTTTCCTTTTACCAATTTTCGCGGTAATTAGTCTAGCTTCTAATTTAGTAACTCATATACATGTTTTCGGTTAACCAACATTCATGTTTGTTACAAAAGGATTCATTCACCTAATGAAGGTAATGAAATCTTTATGGAAAATATGACGCAATCATTGCTATGAGTTACATTAGAATTTAGACAATTCAAAACGTTTCTATTATACCTTTCTCATTCATGAAAAAGAATAGGATTGAGTCTAATGCTTCTCCCATGGAAAAGAGACTTCGTTTGTCTTTTCGGTAAATTATTCTCGATCAAACATTTGTTTGAAAGCAGAATGGAACAATTTATTGATCAAAGACTAAACTTCGTTTACGGTTAAATGTTGCAATTATACATTCAAAAGAATTACAAAATTCAATTTTAGTATTTTCGATAATTAACCTTTTCAAGAAAATTAAACACCCATGGTTCATAAACATATAACCATTTAATTTTCTTTGAAAACTATGATCCAAATTGTCATAATCTCATCACGTCGGTTGATCCGCTAGTAATGAACCTTATACAAAGTGGTAGAGCTTGTGCTCAATTGCCAATTTCAATTGCAATTCCTAGATTTATGGGATTTACATATAGCCAATTTCAATTGCCATGTAAACATGTTTTATCCCATCGATGCCTTGAGTTGCCGGTTCTCACTACAAAACTCAATTAAGTTGTCCAACTTAAGCGCAAAATCGTCCATGCCCGTTCTCACGACACGTGGACATTTTACCCTTGATTACGATCTAAGTCACGGTCTCACGCAAATAAAAATAATCTTAGGTGTTTCCGTTTCGTTGGATGGCATATAACTTAAATTAAAGGGTAATAGTTTTGATGTAAAATCAAATATGTACAAAGATGTCATGCATTCATCTTCGTAACATAGGTTTTATTAAAACATTTATATCTTGTTTTAATGTTTAAGTTTTCATCATCAAACTTTAATTGAGGTATTGGTTTCACCAATCAAGGAATTTAGTGTTAATTATCATCCATTATACCGTACTTTTGCATAAGTGTAAACACTTAGTGTTTGGATAATTACCACGAAGTGGCGCATGGAATTAAAACTAACCGCCCAAGATGAGCTTGCACATTTAATGGCTTACTAAGTAGCTCCATTCGAACTTCAGAGGCGGAGGACCGGTGCGCTAAAGCACAACCTTAGACATCCTTTCGGGTGATATGCGCACTTCTTTAAACCCCTTTTATTAGTTCATTCTCATGGGTGAGCGTTCGGTCATTTGTACCAAAGTCATCATCAATTAAGCGATTATGATTACTATTCTTAAAAATACATGTTTCACCATTGTTTAGGTCGGTTTATTTTTCTTGTAAAATACCCTTGTTACACATAACAAACAAGCAAGTATTTGAAAAAATAAACAAATAAACAATGAAAGCATAACAAATAAAAGTCATGCATATCAAATAGCCACATGCAAACGGTTTTGATAAAACTTATTAATAACCAATTCTAGATCTGTCAATATGCATATATTTAATTAAGACTTCCACCCGTTTTCATCTATGTACAAGGTGAACCACATGCATCGATTCATCGATTGCGTAAGTCAAAACTAAATATATACCACATAGCACATAATTGATTAAATTAATAATTATTGAGGTCTTCCCCAATTTAAGATCTATCATAATTTAATGTATATCACTTAAAACATGAAAGACATACAATAAAAAGCAGATCCATGATAAAACATGCAGATAATTATCATGGATATAAATTACACTTAACAATTAATGCAATTAAACAGAGTTACGCATATACACATAAAGTTGCATGCATCTTAGGGTTTCTAATCCAATTAAAACAATAGTTTACAAAACCTAATTAGGGCACCAAATAAAACGCCCCTCAAAATTAGGGTTTAGGTTTTGCAAACCCTAGATCTAAGCATACAAATAATAACACATTCATGTTTATTTTAATTATGTGTTTGATAATTAATTACTTGTTATACAAGGCTCGTGATGCCTTTGTTGAGTTTATGATATATAAAATACAATAAAACATAAAGACATCAAGAGTACAGCGGAAGACTTAAGATCATAACAAATAAATTAATTAGCGAAAGTATGCGTAACGTACCTCTTGCGAATATCAAATCCCTCGAGCAAAGCAAAACCACCCTCGAGTAAAGCAAACCAAAGAAGTACTTATTGGTGTAAGAATAATGTCTTACAACCACGTTCTTGTACACACGTACTATTAGCGATTCGATCACGAATGCTAGTTCTTGATCACAATAGAATAACCAAACACCTTGTTATGCTTAAGGTCACCGTAAATCCCTTACAATGGGGATTCACTGTCGACCAAGAATAAGAGGAAGAAAAGAAGAAGTTTGGCCTTCTAATGAAATCAAGTGTACCAAAGGATGAATACATGGGGATGTATTTATAGCCTTATGGTAGATGTCATGTTTACTATGGTTTCCGATGTGGGATTCCATAGTTTGGCCAAAAACAAGCCCAAAAGAAGGTTCCTAAAACCGTCTCTTGGCTTGTTTACTTTTCTTCATATCCGTTGACATTTAACGACCAATAGTCACTTTCGATAAGTGCTTATCGCTCGTTTAGTCGTTTATTGTGAATTTAATAATTAAACATAATATTTTATATTAATTATTTAAACATCGAGTCTCATACGTAAAGTGTGCAATCCCGTGGTCACGAGTTCGAATCCGGACATTTACGTACTTGTAAATATATACATTTTCCAACACGATCCACCAACGGGAACCCGAAAACAGGAAAACCTCAAACATGAGTTTAAGTTTAAGTGGACAAGTTTTCTTAGACATCCAACGGGAGCGTTAATTTCTACCAACTTATCACAACCTTCAAGATCTAACCTCTCAAGATTTGGAAACAGCTCAAGGTCAAGGCTCCTCAACCTTGATTTACGAAGTTCAAGGAATTTGAGTTTTGGAAGAACCTGCCAGCGAAAATAAGACAAAAAAGATTAATATTAACGTATTAACAATACCAATAAATTAATAGCATTATTACGAAACAACCAATCAACAATTACTCTACCTTTTTTTCTCCATCTTCCCAAAGTTGTTCCATTTTGCTGTGCACCATTTGAAGTACAACAAGATTGTTTGCTTGAAATGTTTTGGGTAAATACAAGAAAGGGTAATTCCAACATTCTAGATATTTTAACGAGTTTGAAAAGGTTTGGGCGTTATTATCAAGATCCTCGGCATCTCTTTCATCAAAATCTTGATATCGAAAATACACTTGAAGATATCTAAGTTGCTTCATTTTTCCAAGACCTTTCATAAGAATTCCCGCATTTATGTCCAACTCTTGAAGTTCTAAACATATTGTTTTTAGTACCGCAATACAAAAACAATGTCCGAAACCAGGAAGTCGAACAAATGCAAAAGTTTTAGTTTTCTACATTACAAGTAAACTGATCTTTACCTCGTCATCAGCCAATATACCTTCAACTTCCTCTTTAATCCACAGATGGCTATGTTTGTTTGGTTCATTCGGGTGCTCACGACGAACAATGTTCTTTCCCATTTCTTCTAAATGGTCATGCATGCCCAAGACCTGATGATATTCATTAGAAGTAAGATCATATTTATAACGAAACGTTATGAGAGATCTCTGCTCAAGAACTTTTAAACCATTTCTAGCATGAAATCCACAGCATTCAAGAATTCTGATTGCTTTTTTTCTGCTCACGCCTTTCAACATGCATGCAATGTCTAGAAATATTTCCTTATAATCATTCTCGAGACTTGTATAGCTTAATTCTAGCTTTTTTAGAGTCTCCTCTAAGGGAAACTTTTCTAATCTTTCTATGGCATCCTTCCATTCAAGCTTATCCTTAGCACAAAGAAACGAACCCAATACTTTGAGTGTTAAGGAAGACCAGCAGCATAGAGTACAACTTTTCCCTGACTCTTGAATTCTTGAAGTGGATTCTCTCTTCCAAATGCATGCCTACTAAAGAGGAAATTGCTTCTGCTCGATAAGAGAGCAATATCACGAATCACGTTCACTCTGTGTGCTTCCAACACTTGCTCATCTCTACTGAGACAAATTGCTTCCTTATCTGGTAAGAGATCTATATCTGGAATCAACTTCACTCTGTGAGCGACAAGCACTTGCTCATTTCTCGTTGTAACGATAATTCTGTTGGAAATGTATATATTTACAAACATGTGAATGTCCGGATTCGAACTCGTGACCACGGGATTGCACACATTAGCGAATGAGAATTAAAGTTAATAATTAATGTTTATGTTTACGATTAATTATTACACATTAAGTCCGGTTAACGATCGTTAAGTATTTAACGGAAAAATGACTAACGACCGTTAAATGGAAAAGAGAAGGACTAGAAATGGAAAACTTGGAAAAGTTATGGGTTTGGCTTTGGGCTTTCATTAGTGGCCGGCCATAGGGCCTCTCCAAGGCCTAATTCCCTAACTTGTTCCCTAAGTTTACCTACTAGTATATAAAGAGGGTTAGGGTCTAGGGTTTCATACACTTGTGCATTGAATTAACCCTAGATCTCTCCTCTCCTCTCTCTAGTCTAATATTCGGCCGAACACCCCAAGTAAGGGAGTTTGGTTTCGTTTTTCTTAAACGAGGACTTGTGTTAGATCTAGCAATCGCTTGATTCGTTTGGTTAATTTGTGTGTACAAGAACGTGGTTGTAAGACATTATTCTTACACCAATAAGTACTTCTTTGTTTTGCTTTGCTCGAGGTTGTTTTGCTTTGCTCGAGGATTTGACATTCGCAAGAGAGTACGTTACGCATACTTTCGATTAATTATTTATTTGTTATGATCTTTAAGTCTTCCATTGTGTGTACTCTTGATGTCTTTATGTTTTATTGTATTTTATATATCATAAACTCAACAGTGGCATCACGAGCCTTGTATAACAAGTAATTAATTACTGAAACACATAAATAAAATAAACATGTTGTGTTATTATTTGTATGCGTAGATCTAGGGTTTGCAAAACCTAAACCCTAATTATTAGGGGGGCGTTTATTTTGATGCCCTAATTAGGGTTTTGTAAACTAAAGTTTTAATTGGATTAGAAACCCTAAGATGCATGCAACTTTATGTGTATATGCGTAACTATGTTTAATTGCATTAATTGTTAAGTGTAATTTTATGTCCATGATAATTACATGCATGTTTTATCATGGATCTGCTTTTATTGTATGTCTTTCATGTTTAAGTGATATACACTAAATTATGATAGATCTAAAATTGGGGAAGACCTCAATCATTATTAATTTAATCAATTATGTGCTACGTGATATGTGTTTAATTTGACTTACGCAATCGATGAATCGATGCATGTGGCTCACCTTGTACATTATGTCAAACGGGTGAAAGTCTTAATTAAACATGTACATATTGACAGATCTAGAATTGATTATTAATAGGATTTATCAAAAACGTTTGCATGTGGCTACTTGATATGCATGACTTTTATTTGTTATGCATTCATTGTTTATTTGTTTATTTTACAAATACTTGCTTGTTTGTTATGTGTAACAAGGGTATTTTACAAGAAAAATAAACCGACCTAAACAATGGTGAAACATGTGTTTTTAAGAATAGTAATCATAATCGTTTAATTGATTGGTGACTTTGGTACAAATGGTGAAAGGCTCACCCATGAGAATGAACTATAAAGGGTTAATAAAGAAGTGCACGATCACATTGAAAGGATGTCTAAGGTTGTGCTTTAGCGTGCACAGTCCTCTCGCCTCTGTAAGTTCGAATGGAGCTACTTAGTAAGCCATTATATGTGCAAGCTCATCTTAAGGCGAATTAGTTTTAATTCCATGCGCCACTTCGGTGGTAATTATCCGAAACACTAAGTGTTTACACTTATGCAAAAGTACGGTATAATGGATGATAATTAACACTAAATTCCTTGATTGGTGAAACCAATACCTCAATTAAAGTTTGATGATGAAAAACTTAAACATTAAAACAAGATATAAATGTTTTAATAAAACCTATGTTACGAAGATGAATGCATGACATCTTTGTACATATTTGATTTGACATCAAAATCATTACCCTTTAATTTAAGTTGTATGCCATCCAACGAAACGGAAACACCTGAGATTACCTTTTATTTGCGTGAGAACGTGATTTAAATCGTAATCAAAGGGTAGAATGTCCACATGTCGTGAGATCGGGCATGGACGATTTTACAGTTTCTTAAGTTGGACAACTTAATTGAGTTAGGCGGTGAGAACTGGCAACTCAAGGCATAAGATGGGATAAAACATGTTTACATGGCAATTGAAATTGGCTATATGTAAATCCCATAAATCTAGGAATTGCAATTGAAATTGGCAATTGAGCAAAAGCTCTACCACTTTGTATAAGGTTCATTACTAGCAGATCAACTGACGTGATGAGATTATGACAATTTGGATCCTAGTTTTCAATAAATATTAATTGGTTATATGAATATGAACCTTGGGTATTTAATTGTTTATTGAAAAGGAAAATTATCGAAAATACTAAAATTGAATTTTGTAATTCTTTTGAATGTATAAATGCAACATTTAACCAGAACGAGGTTTAGTCTTTGATCAAGAATTGATCCATTCTCGCTTTCAAACAAATGTTTGATCGAGAATAATTTACCGAAAAGACAAACGAAGTCTCTTTTCCATGGGAGAAGCATGAGACTCAATCTTATTCCTTTACATGAATGAGAAAGGTATAATAGGAACATTTTAATTGTCTAAATTCTAAATGTAACTCATAGCAATGAATTGCACATCTTATTTTCCATAAAGATTTCATTACCTTCATTTGGTGAATGAATCATTTTGTAAGAAACATGAATGTTGGTTAACTGGAAAACATGTATATGAGTTACAAAATTAGAAGCTAGACAAATTACCGCGAAAATTGGTAAAAGGCAAACTAGCATATTTTATCTAGTTGTTTTGCTTTAGCATTTAAAGGTGCTACAAACCAGTATGGGCATGGTAGACCTGTTAAGGAAGAAATTGCATACCCAATTTTTTGAGTTAATAACATTGATGGATAACCCGTCATTCATAGAGTAGAATACACCTTTTAGTACCTTAGTAATGATTACGTATGGTTCTTTAAAGGTGTAGGAAAGTAAAAAGCAAGCAAGTTGGTTTCACTAGTTATGCAACACTTACAATGTTGTCAGATTCAGTGGGAGCATTTGTGTTGCATTACTGAATAAGAAGTTGTTTTAATGATTTCTAATTCAGTGGGAGCTACAAGCCTTATTTCCTGTGTAGTAACCCAGATTATCTTCAAAGATAATTACTAATCAATATAGTCCTACATCTACTTGTTATATCTATGACACAAATCAAATTAATCAAATAAACGAACGTGCATCGTGTTGTTTATCTGCTACATGATATTGTTCCATGCACAAGTGGGAGAAATCTTTATTGTGTGCAAGGTACAACACATATTAATATGATTTAAATGGATTCTCTTGACTGTAAAGTAAGAGAATAACGTTCTAATAGGAAGTATACATTTAAATATGTATGATTGCCCTATTAAGAACATGTGTCAAGATGATAACAAAGACTACTTTATTTTAAATATTTATGTCATTCAATATTTAAGAAACACTTGTAGTTACAATTTATGTTACGTGAGAACGTGAACTAGATTGTAGCCCAAGGTAAAATATCCACGTGTCGTGAGAACGAGCATGGATGATTTTGCAGTTTCTTACGTTGAACATTTCATGGAATAACATAATTAAATGAAGTAATCTAATACTACTTTGAATTTAAGTATTCGTTGAATGACTTAAATACATGTAGTAAATATTAACTTGAAATATTAACCTGAGGTGGTGTTCATAATTACTTTTATTATAAATGTTTATGATTTTGTAAAGTCACAAACATGAAGTCTTTTAATACAAGACTTACAATATAAAGTAAGCCATTAACTTGCTATGTTTTAAGACATATGCATGAAGTCAATGAGGTGATCAATGACTTATAACGTATAGTGGGATTATAACTGATATGTCTTTTGACTTGGTCAAAAATACTTGTGTTATAATACATGCAATTGACTTGGTAATTCTATTGTACCATTAAGTTTTACTTTGTTGGTAAATAGATGAACCAAAGAGTAGATGGTTATCTTAAATATTGTTAGATTATCTTACAATATTAATTTTAATGAAATACCATAGTTTTATGGTATGTTCAGTTAGAAGAATCAAAATCTATTGGCATGTTTGATTCAAGATAACTATAGCTTCTTCCAAAAGTTAATCAAGGTTAGTAGATTGAGTATAGATTGAATATACTCAATAAGACCCCAACCTAGAAGATTAATAAGACACCATTTTTATGGAATGTGATGAATCACATTAAGTCTTATAAATGAAGTTCTGAATTTGTTAAACTACTTATAGAGTGAGTTGTAACAAACTAATGTTAGGAACTGTCAATATTTTTTATAATATCCCAAAAGAGAACAAGTATTGTTGCTCTACTTGATAAACTATTTAAAAGTAATCTTTAAATTGTTAAAGGCAAGTGGGAGTTTTGTTTAGATCTTGAAAGATTGAATTACAAAATACATAATCTTCTAAAATGCACTAGCAAATATCATGATGAGGCTAAACATGTAAATGATAGACCTCAAAATGATGGAATTGTCATTCATAGATCCGTAAGGATATCTCGATATTTAATATCTTCGAGGATTATGAGTTCTGAGGATCATGGTAAGCATGTTAATCATGATGATGAATTTACCAAATGTGGAATTGTGGTAAATCAATCATACTATGAATGTTGAGATGTTGTCCATAAATATAATCAATTTTAGATACTTGGTTTATCTAAATGAAGATGATTTTCTTCAAAGGATGGAAACCCTAGTGGTTTAAATCTTTATGTAGAAATTATATGGACAATATTGTACACATATTTAATGCATGTCTAGTGATAATAATATTAATCATATTTAAGCAATTAACTATGATTGAATATTCTTTCTAGATACATTAAATAAAAGTATAAAGATTATAATTGTCATACTTAGTTTCATTGATATGAAATTTTGACAATGAATATCAAAACTCTTTGTTGTGGAATTACTTTTGCGAGGACGATAAGTAATACAAAGTAGTTTTATGAATTCAAATAATCTTTGAATATGTACAACCGCAAGAATCCATGAATGGATATATGCATGCATCTATGAGATGATTCTTATGTTTAATATTAAATCAATGTTTGATTTAATAAATTAAAATAAGATAGCTCATAAGTATTCGAAAGCTAGTGGGAGTATTATTTTCTTAAATCTTATATGTTGTATGGGCAACTACATTCCACCTAAATTAAGTTTTAATTGGAATGAAACTTTGTTTGTAAGATTTGGAAATAAGACATACAACCTTGGAATATATGTTTATAAACATGCGGTAAAATAAATGAGTCTAATAAAACATGATAAATACATATCTTTAACAAGATATAATATGAATGAGATCTTAAAGTTTAACTTGAAGATTCATCATGTACATCATGTTGTGTATAAGATTGTTGTGTCATGCTTGGTTACAAGATGATTTGACAACATTGAAAGTTGTTAGTGTAATAAATATTTTAAAAGGAATATGTTTGGATTTAGAATCACATTCCACGCCCTGGATATGCTCCTAGATTCTATGGATTTAAAATATGGCAATTATTTCATAATTGTCATTGCCAACAAACTTGAGTTTGGTAGGCACCAACATTACACTATAACTGCTCAAAGTTTACGGATGTTTAAAGAGCATATTGTTGTACACAATGATCTTGGTATAATTGAGATGACACTCAATTCTAGTCATGGTATCCTTGATAATGACCATGTTAACTAGTTATGCTCAACTAAGAGCATAGTTGCATTATACATTAAAGAATGAAGAATACTTTAAAACTTTAAAAGTTTTGAAAGATGATTGTCATATAAAGGTGGTTCGGTTATCACGCACCTTATGGAATATATGACAATATCAAGATATGTAAACACATACAAGAAATTCAATTATTGAATTTTGAAATAAGTATTCTCAAAATTCTTGTAGATCAAAGTTAGTTGAAATTATGCCTTGTCAACAAGTATGAGTTGCATGACTTGTGGCAAAATTCATTAACCGAGAATTATCATGCATTGATCTATTTAGTATTTGGATAAAGGATGTTAAACAATTATTATTTATAATGAATTAAAGTACGTATACGCTTAATTTCATTTATAATATTGTGTCCCAGATTTGCATGTTTAAATCCTTGAATAACTTAAGTTATTCTAAATAATCCGTTGTCAATCAATAACATGGGAATGATATTGAATTAAGACAAATTGAGATTAGTTAGAATATACTTGAAAGTATATTGATGCGTAGCATGACTAATTTCGATGATATTCAATGAATCGAGTATAGGACTTATCCCACCCGCATGATGATACTTTATGGATCTTTGTCATTAAGTATATCATGAATATTTATCCTCCGACTTGAGATACAAGAGATATGTCATGGATGTAGTGCATTTTGTGAAGCAATCTAACGCTACACGTAATCGGTAGTTATAAGGGTTGTTTTCAAGTGTTGCGAAATTTATGAATCTGCTTGTAGTCAAAATGGGATTTGTTTCCTTCAAATTTATTTTGAAGATAATACTACTTGGGCCCTCGTAGGTTGTTAAGATGTTTGCATGGCCACGCCAAGTCTTCGGAATATGTTCGTAAGAATTGGTAATCTTATTCAATCATATAAAGCGAGAAATGTAATAGTTAATTAAGAAATGAGTGAGATCCATATTCTTATTAACATGGTATTAAACAAAAGGATGAATATGATGATGAATCATCAAACTTGGTTTTCTCCAGAAAACCATACACGAGTTGTACCGGGGCATTGGCGTGTTCCAGACGCTAACCAATGTCATTTCACGTTTTGTAAACATATCCAAGTGGAATTGTTGAAATGTATATATTTACAAACATGTGAATGTCCGGATTCGAACTCATGACCACGGATTGCACACATTAGCTTAATGAGAATTAAAGTTAATAATTAATGTTTATGTTTACGATTAATTATTACACATTAAGTCCGGTTAACGATCGTTAAGTATTTAACGGAAAAATGACTAACGATCGTTAAATGGAAAAGAAGGACTAGAAATGGAAAACTTGGAAAAGTTATGGGTTTGGCTTTGGGCTTTCATTAGTGGCGGCCATAGGGCCTCCAGGCCCAATTCCTAACTTGTTCTCAAGTTACCTACTAAGTATATAAAGAGGTTAGCAGGTGCAGGGTTTACATCTGACATCGTTGAATTAACCTGATCTCTCTCTCTCTCTCTAGTCTAATATTCGGCCGAACACCCCAAGTAAGGGAGTTTGGTTTCGTTTTTCTTAAACGAGGACTTGTGTTAGATCTAAGAATCGCCGATTCGTTTGGTTAATCGTGTGACTGAGCGTGGTTGTAAGACATTATTCTTACACCAATAAGTCTTCTTTGTTTGCTTTGCTCGAGGTTGTTTTGCTTTGCTCGAGGATTTGACATTCGCGAGAGATGACGTTACGCATACTTTCGTTAATTATTTATTTGTTATGATCTTTAAGTCTTCCGCTGTGTACTCTTGATGTCTTTATGTTTTATTGTATTTTATATATCATAAACTCAACAAATTCTACTTCCCGGCTTAAACCAGTTAGATCCACCGGCTAACGCCTCAAGTTGGTCTGTGTGATCCACATCATCTAGAACAAGAAGAATCTTTATACGGCACATCCTGTTTTTCATCATGATTTTCCCATCATTAACAGCTCTCACAGTGACGTCTTCTTTCAACACATCTGAAAGGACTTGTTCTTGTAACTTATTCAACCCCAAATTTGTGGAAGCTTCCCTCACATTCTCAACGAAGCTTTCGGCTTCAAAACCAGCAGATAGATTATCAAAAACAGCTCTAGCTGCAGTTGTCTTCCCAACCCCTCCCATGCCCTTAATCCCTATCATGCGAACATCATCAATTCCCATTTCTAAAGATTCAACAACATCCCTAACTCGAGTCTCCATGCCTACTAACATTCTATCAAAGCCGGAATTGATGGGGCGTAGCTCTAGTAAAATCTCTCCAACAATTGTTTTGATGAATTCAGATTCGTGCCTGTATGCATGATAGGAGAAGGTTCTGTTTAGCATACCCTATATCCCACATGAACCAGGTTTTAGATCTATAACATACAATCATATATCAAGCAAAAACATAGTACTATACTACTATAATAATAATCTTTCACCCATAATCCTTTTTAAATACATATTAGCAACAAACAAAAGTAACGAAGGAATTACCCATCTTTCAGCGCCCAACCAGCCAGATCGACTGCTTCTTTCAGAGCGTCTCTCCATTTCTGAGCAGCCTCTTTCTTTTTATTCTTGGAAAAGGCATTTTTTACCGCCCCACTTTGGTTTCGGACTTCGGTGGGTTCCACATCATAGAAAACAGGGAAAGCAGTGTGCTCATCCATCTTCTGGCACTCCATAATCTTGACAAGCTCATCCAAACACCATGACGAAGAAGCATAGTTTTTGGATAAAACAATGATGTAAAATTTGGAGTCTTCAATGGCTTTGATAAGTTCATCGTTGATAGTTTTCCCTTTATGGATTCTTACATCATCCTTGTAAGTGTAAATGCCTTTTGCATTAAGAGCTTCATAAAGATGGCCAAGAAAGTTCTTGCGAGTGTCTTCACCTCTGAAACTCAGAAAAACATCATACTTGAAGCTCTTTTGAATGGATGAGCTTGAAGTGGACGCCCCTGGAGTTATGGATGAAGGATAGGATAAACGCAATCTTTTGTTGGAGGACATTTCTTCAAACTGATTGCAAAGAAAAGTGAATGAAATGGATCGGTAACCCTGATCAAAGCTAGGCGTTTACTCACAGAAACTTGATAATGTGAAGGTGATTGTGAAAAGAGTATATGTGAAAAAGTGTTTGTGAAATGATGTGGAGAAACAAAAGCCACTCATATGGTCTTTATATGGCCTTTTGGTCAATGATAAAAAGAAAGAGATAAGATTCAACAAAAAAATAAAAATAAAAATAAAAAATAATAATAATAAGCAACCCAATACATCTTCCTGTAAATTGCTTATTCATGTCAAAGTAATTTCTTGTTTTTTTGGTGCGATTGGATTGGTGTAAATTATGATGAAACTTAACTGATATGGTTGAAAGAGTCTATGTGAAGAAACAAACTAGGTCCAGCTGCAGTAATGTTGAGAAACAAAAGCGTGTTTTTGGTCCATGAAAAAGAAAGATATGCCACTCATATATGGTCTTTTTGTCAATGTGAAAGAATAAGCAAGGCGATACATCCTCTTGGAAAATGCTTATTCAAGTCAAAGTAAACTCATCAATTTATCTAACAACTTCTTAGAAACTTCTTTACACTCTTATTTTGAGAAGAAAAAGAAACGAAAGGAGAGTAGGGAAATGATGTAAAACTCTACTTTTGTTGCGTGTTCTAAAGTTTATTGTAAAGGAAAGAAAGGCAGAGTAGGAACGATATTATGTTTACCGGTATACCCTTTCAAATTTTAATCAACTACTAATACTTTATTGTGAAAAAAACCTTTCTTTTCCCAAAAGAAGAGTAATATAGCTATACCAGGAAGATTATTCCACCAAATTTCGAATGCATTTTATTCAATTAATAAAAATCAGAAAATCTACTAAAATTAATTAAAATCCCTGCTAGGAATGAAGTTTTTGCAATTCATAATCTAAAAACATTTAACCAACACAAAACCCTCTAAATTAAAGGAACGGAAATGAATCCAAATCACACATAAACCATTTCCTCAGCAAAAAAAATTCTTCTGAGTAAAGGGTGACCGACATAACTCCTCAGCAAAAAAAATAGTTTGACGAAGTTCCAATTTTGCTTATGGTAGAAAGAACTTGATATGTTGAAGAAGCAAAAAGTGAGATCTAGTTTAGATGAAACAAAATATCATGCGGGTCCATAAAGGGAAAAGTTGTCAATTCATTATGCAGCATCTCCTTTTCTCCCATTTCAGCCCAAATTTGGGCAGATGACTTTTGGTGAAAAATACTTGAAACTTCCCCTCATTTTCATTTTCTGTCCATTCCTTTTGACTTCCTCTATATAAAAGAAAAAAATCTAAAAATATGAAATGTTTTGGTTCCTTCGCCTTTCTTTCCATTTCAGTTCTAAAACAAACTAAATACTTGCTCCGACTTTGTTATTACGATTATTTTTTCCACATATGAGCTTCCTTGTAAACTATGGTCCGGCCTTATCTATACTACTTTATAAAGTGTTTAGGACTTTTTAAATAAAGAAGTCTTAAAATTTTTAATACCAAAAACATTTCTTTAATAGGAAATTAATAAGTCATTAGTTAATGTTATTCATCATATAGCTTCCATGACAATTTTCATAAATAAAAAGTAACATCCCTTCAAATATTTATACAATCCATTAATACAGTCAAATATTTATATAGTTCAATAATTCAGTCAAATATTTATACAGTTCATTAAGTGTCGACTTGTAAGAGCCAAACCTCAATGATATATAAGCCAACCTAAAAACACTAATACGAAACACACACTCTTTTTTTTTTCCGAGCACCGATAAAAAGACACACAAAATTCGATAAATCTACTCTCATCTTTGTGTTCGATTACCTACAGCAGAAATAAATAAGATTTGCTTCTCCGATTATAGCAATAGAATGACAACTTTTATTTGGATATGAAATAGTTTGCATTGTTATTGATTATCGTTATTTTAATTAAAAGTTGTCATTCATTCATAAAGTTACTGTTAGAAAAAACGTATAAATAAAAAATATTTGCTCGCCATAAAATTATGCATCGGGTACCCGCCGCTGCATTGCGCGGGTACCCTTCTAGTACTATATAATTGCTTTATCATTGCTACTGTTAGTATGAAATTGGGGCAGGGTGGACTTACTCGTAACCTGGTTCCGCGAAAGTCTGTTTTTGAACCAAATTTTCATATTAAGTATCGACGTGAAAAGTATCACTTCACTAGGATCACACAAAACACAAAATCCCCGACTTAATCATTAAAACTATTTTTCTTTTTTACCAAAAGCTAAGACTAGTAGTAGTGGTGACCGCAGACTTGACCAAACAAAGCCCACCAACTCAAGAAGACCAAATGCGTGACCATATGCTCGTAGTAATGGTCACTTGTTAGAATAATATAAATGAAGATGTGGTCTTTTAAGGATGGTCAAAACTATTAATATCACCATGAAACTTATTAACCAATATCACATATAATTTATATAGTGAAAGCTAGAAATAAACAAAATTAAGAGTAAAATAACAAACACTTGTGACATATAATTAAAAGCCCTTCTATATCTCCTTTGAATAAAGTCATCAACAAATTAGAAGTTTAAAATCATACCTTTTGGTCGGGCTTTTGTTCTTCCATTAAAAATATGATGAGACCCTAACATCAACCCATCTTGAATGTTGTTTGTGATCGATAAAGTAAACTAACTAGGCATCATCAAGGCATTCTCGGAAAAATAAAAATATGATGCATTTGGCTTTGGAAGATCGGGTTCGGAGATGGCGTCATTCGTTATGATGATCCGGAAATTGAAGTGTTTGAGAGTTTGGATTGTCTAAAAGTACCAAATTACCCTTTAGTTGCAAAACTAGAAAAGTTGTTAAGACCGTTTGTTAAAATAATATATCGATCTCAGAATCAACCACAACATAATCAAGTCACCAAGCCAACCACCCTTGGTGAAATCTTTTAATAATCGAATAGTCAAGAAGATAATAAACGAATAGTCAAGAAGATGAGTCCACAAAGCGTGTGCTCACCAAACAAATACACAAGACAAAGATGGTCCTCTTGGAAGGATCCTATCTATCTCACTAGAAAGATAGAAATACAAAGAACCTCACTACAACACTCAAACAATACCTATCAAACTATAAAACTCATCAAGATGATCAGAGTTAACCCAAAATATTAATACCAGACCAACACCAGAATTTGAGAGAGAATACGAAACCCTAGTGTGAGAATATAATGAGAGAGATCTCCAGACAAAGGGTTAGGCTCCAGCTTTTATAGCAGCCAAGATACACTTTAACCCCTCAAGTAAATAGAATCTGCTAACAAGAGCCAAACATACAAACATTAGACCAACTTGGCAAACAAGCCCTTTGACTTAAAGTCAAACATGAGCTTGCATCCAAAACACAAGATATTTCAACACCCCCTCTCAAGCTCATGGCTTGAACAAATCAACCAGACCAAGCTTATCACAAAACTGCTTGTATTGGGAAACACTCAACCCTTTAGTAAAGATATCTGCAACATTATTAGCATAAGAAACCTTCAAGGTTCTAATGACCCCTGAAGCTACCTTCTGTCTAACCAGATGTAAATCAATCTCAAAATGTTTGATTTTTAATGAAAAACTGGGTTAGCAGCAATCTGAATGGCAGAACTACTATCACAAAACAAACTTGCAGGCAACAAATCCTCTATTCCCAGATCCTTAAAAACTTTTATAATCCAAATAAGCTCACAAGTAGTAGATGCAAGACATCTATACTCAGATTTAGCAGAAGATCTAGAAATAGTGGCTTGCTTTTTGATTTTCCAAGAAATCAGATTATTGCAAAAATAAACACAAAAACCAGACACTGATTTCCTGGAAACAGGACACTTAGCCCAATCTGCATCTGAGTAAGCATATAGATTAAGCTTTTTGCCATACACAAACTGAATACCTGTACCAAGAGCCTGCTTTAAGTATCTCAAAACTCTAAGTGCAACAGTAAAATGAGAACTAAAATGAGCATGCATATGCTGACTTAGGCAATGAACTGCATAAGAAATGTGAGGCCTAGTAACAGACAAGTATATAAGCTTTCCAACCAACTTTTGATACTCAGTCATGTTAGATAAGAATTTATCATTCTCAGTCTCAACATTACTCAAAACCACATTCTGCTGCAAAGGAGTAGCAGCAGGCTTACAAGCCAACAACCCATACTTAAGTAATAAATCCAAAAAATATTCTCTTTGAGAAAGGCAAAGACCAGAATCATAGTTTAACACTTCAATTCTCAGAAAATATTTAAGTGGACTAAGATCTTTAATCATAAATTTTGAATTTAGAAACTTTTTGAACTTCTCAATTTCACTAACATTATTACCAGTTATGACAATATCATCCACATAAACCAATAATGCCAAGAAAATACCATCGAATTTTAGTTTATAAAGAATAGTCATTAAGACTTTGTTTAAAACCATTTTCCACCAAAGCAGTGGTAAATTTTTCATTCCACTGCCTAGGAGCTTGTTTTAGCCCATACAAAGACTTATTCAATTTACACACTCTAGTTTCATTCTTATCATAATAACCAAGGGCAACTGCATATATACATCTTCATACAAATCACCATATAAGAAAGCATTATTAACATCCAGTTGAAATAAAGGCCAATTGTTAAAAACAGATAAAGCAATAAGACGCCTAACAGTAACCATTTTGACAACTGGATTAAATGTTTCTTCATAATCAATACCTTCCCTCTGATTATAACCCTTAGCAACAAGTCTAGCTTTATATCTATCAACCTCACCAGAGGACTTAAATTTGATTTTCCAAATCCATTTGCAACCAATGAAAACATTTTGATCCTCACCATTGAAAACATTTTGATTTGTGCCCTCAGAGGTGATAGTATCCTCTATCTGGGTTGCTATGGTTGCACCTCCTTCATTGACTGTGCTAGCACAATCATCTGGAGGTACCATACCACTACCTTCCTCATTAGAATCTTTATCATAGGGACTTTCAGACCCATGAATGTCAAAAAAGTTCAAATTGTTTACTCCATTATCATCAAAGTTTGGTTGAGAATTATTAAACTCGGTATTAGGTTTACCAAAATCATTTGCAGACTTATGAAAATCATTTGATAACTTCATTTTAAAAGGAAACACAGTTTCATAAAATGTAACATCTCTTGAATGAAAAAACAGATTTACTTTCCAAACCATACAATTTATAAGATTTTTTAACACTAGAAAAACCAATTAAGACACATTTTTCAGATTTAGAACCAAACTTATCATGTGAATTTAAAACAGTGGAGTAACACAGACATCCAAAAGATCTGATGTGAGAGAGACTAGGATCCTTACCATACACTAAAAAATAAGGAGAAGCACCAGACAAGACAGAGGAGGGAAGCCTGTTAATAAGATATACAGCAGTTAAAACACACTCAGGCCACATATTCAAGGGAATCCCCCCTGAAATATAAGACTCCTAGCAACATTAAGGAGGTGTCTATGTTTCCTCTCAGCAATTCCATTTTGTTGAGGAGTATAGGCACAAGAAGTTTGGTGAATCATCCCTAATTCAGAAAAAAGAGTGGATAATTGATTGTTGACAAACTCAGTTCCATTATCAAATCTTATAATCTTAACTTTTTTATTAAACTGTGTAAGGACAAGTTTTATAAAATTTGTAATATGATCACAAACTTCAGTTTTGGATTTCAGAAGATAAACCTAAACAACTCTACTTAACCCTTCTTTACTAGTAACCTTATAAGGACCCCAAACATCACAAAGAGTAAGATCCCCAACAGATTTAGTTTTATTTTCATCTTAATGGAAAAGGTTTTCTAGTTTGTTTGGCCTTGTGACACACATCACAAGGAGAAAGATGATCCACCTTTTTAAAACCAACAATTAACATGTTAAAATAATAGATCTGATCTCAGAATCAACCACAACACAATCAAGTCGCCCAGCCAACCACCCTTTGGTGAAATCTTTTATTAACATGTTAAAATGATTAGAGTTAACCCAGAATAATAATACCAGACCAACACCAGAATTTGAGAAAGAATACGAAACCCTAGTGTGAGAATATAATGAGAGAGATCTCCAGCCAAAGGGTTAGGCTCTAGCTTTTATAGCAGCCAAGATACACTTTAACCCCTCAAGTAAATAGAACCTCCTAACAAGAGCCAAACATACAAACATTAGAACAACTTGGTAGAACAAGCCCTTTGACTTAAAGTAAAACATGAGCTTGCATCCAAAACACAATATATTTCAACATCATTAATCGTTTTATCTAACTAAATCATAAAAGACGATTAAATATCTCGTATTTATCGTAATTCATATTCAAAGTGAACTAATTGTTGCTGTAATTGAAGATGTAATTGTAGATGAAGATTAAAGTGCGCTAAAAAACAAAAATTATTTTTTGTAAGATGCATAAAATAGCATTTGATATCAAAATAATATAAGATTTTGGTATTTTAAATATTATGTAAATCCAAACAAATTTCATGGATTAAGCAAGTTATTTTTTCATGAAATGAATAAAGTTGTGACATCCTAAAAAAGAGAGTAAATTACACGAATAGTTCATGTGGTTTGCTTTAATTTTTACGTATAGTCCTTTGACCTTTTTTAGATTGAGATAACTCTAAACTCTTGTACACTGACTATCATTTGTCCAAATAAACATAAAGCTTGATTGTTGATACTTGACATATGAGTTGCACGCGCGAGTAATATTGCACTTTATTCATATACCAATTTCTTTCTTTCAAATTTTGACTCAATAAAGATGAAATTATTTTTCTATTTATACATTTTATTAACACATGCAACATCTTTGTCCCAATTCTATTATACATCTTCTCTTATAATATATTTAAAAATATTGTCCATTATCAAAATAATAGTTAGATTTGTAATATCACCTCGTATCAATTATCTTTTAAAAATTATGTTTTTCTTTTAGTTTTACTTTTGCTTCTTCAATTTGTGGTAACTACGTTTTTGTGCTTGAGCTAAATAACATACGCTAGTTTCATACTTTAACTATTATTCCTTTAATTTTGCACAATTTATTTTATCACTTACATATATTAAATCATAAATTTACTCATAATCTTGATTTATTCTTACCGCCACACGAGAATTAATTAAAAAAACATGTTGTATAATATGAAAAATGAAAATCTTTCAAATTTATTACGTTTATTATGCATTTATAAATCAACGTAATTTCAAGTACACGCCTCAAAATGACTAGTATTCATGGTGCACTTCTTGTTGATGTCTTGTCAACACCTCAATTAATCCCGGGGGAGTAGCAATATTACACGTACAAAAATGTCTAAAGCATTCAGCATATGCAATAATGGGACACTAACTTAAACAATCATTATCGTTCTTGCATGGATGTTCCTCGTCTGCATGTGAAACTTGAGAAAAGTTCATCATACCAGCACGCAAAGCAAATAAAATCATTTTTAATAAGCATATTAAAATTGTATCAATATGTGTGCCGCTTAACTAATAAAAGCATGCTCTAAAACTTTTTACAACCAGTGCATTTCTGTACAAAGTCATAGGTTTGCATAAAAAACTAAACCCCACACAAATTATTGTGACTCAATGAAAAAAAATGTTTTACCCGAAACGCAAATAAACAAAATGAAGAATGTTGTCATATTCATTGATGCCATCTTCCTCTTTACTTGGAAGAAATTGAAAAATTTCTTTGTATGGTAATTATTTATTATGATAGGTTATGTTATTTCTTTTGTTACTTATACACAAATTTTGGTCATATCGGTCACATAACATTTAAGATTTTTTTTTCTTTTTCGAATGTAATTAATAGAATATATTGAATCCACAAAAAATACAAAATAAACTTTTGTGGTAATAACTACAATATACATTGAATGATTTTTAAATCTTGTCTATTCATAGGCTATAGTATACTCTTTTTATGGTAATATATTTTAAAAGATGATTGTTGTGCCTACTAATCAAGCCTACAAATGTAACTAATGATTTGATTGGTTAATTAAAAATTTGATTGGTGGAATTTGAGAGAGAAATAAAATAATACAATTGTACAAGTGACTTATGTATTAAACATGTATTTAGGCTTGAGTAGTAGGTCTAAATAGCATTACTCATATTTTTTTGAAGGACAACTATCTAACTCACAATAAATCAATAATTATCTTTCACATGTATTAAGTAGGACTTGAACCCACAACCATTTGTTTGAAGAGTTTCTTACACAATAAAGGGTATTATTAAGACACAAGCCATTTGGTTTTATTGCGGTAATATTATTGTCTGTCGTTTATCTAAACTAGACGAATACATGCACAAAGCGATGGTGTACTGCTTTAAATAATTGTACTTGAGAACTTGTGGTTCTAGCATGACCATTGATGCAACACTTACGGGTTCAATTTGTAGTCATTGCGAGAAAAAAATCTATGCATTAAAAATGAAAAATGATAAAATTTTGAATATTTAACAGTATTTGTCATTCCTCTTTCTAAATTATTTAACAAAGCACCTTATTACTCACACCTTCGTATCTTCGGTTGTCTTTGTTACCTGAATTTAGATTTCCCACACAAACTTGCCGCACGAGCTACACCTTGCATCTTTTGGGAGACTCGCTTACCATCGAGGCTATCGTTGTCTTATCTCTAGAAAAGACAAAAACTATACGTTGCTTGACAAGCAAGCATTAGAAATGACAAAGCCCAACGCTCACCATTCACTACTCCCGAATGCTTTTAAACACTCTGCGGTAAACACATCCTAGTCATCAATTACTAGAATCGGATAACTTAGCTTGATCGGTGACATATTGCTTTAGCTTAAATTTGTTATTTAAACATCTAGATAAGTAGTTAATTAATTAGTAAGGCCAAAACTATTATTCTACAAAAAATAGGGAAAAGAAAGTTGCAATAACTAAATTTTTTATTAAACTTTTTACCTTTTGTCGAGGGACAATTATTTTGCGACATAGAGATTATAACGTTATTGTTCATTTTCATATTTTGTTATGTTTTGGGAAACATACGGAAAAGTTATACTCTCTTCGTCTCAAATTATTGTCTCTAAACAAAAAAACACAATTTAATCAAAAAGTGTGGCCACTACACAATTCAACCAAACAACTATTATGACCACCTACTAAACTCTCTTTTGATTGGTTGACAGTCTTTACAAAGAAAAGGAATGCTACCATTTTGGGACATCTCAAAAAAATAAAAATGAGGACAATAATTTTAGGACAAAGTGAGTATGATTTTTCTTATTTTGCAAAAAATTGAGGTGTTTTTTTTTTCGCTATCAATGTATTAAAAATTAGATAACATGTTTAGGTTATGTATATTTTATATATTAAAAAGTGGGTGATTTTGAAAATGATAAGAAAGGAATTAAATATTACATGTTTCACTTTTCTAATAATTATGTTTTAAAAGAAATATGAATTTAAACATATTTTTGATTCCTTAAAAATCAATTTTTATCTTTTTTATAAGTGAACACGGTGTTTTAATTATTGCATGTTTAATAAAAGTGAACTCACTGTTGGTGCACTTGAAGATGTAATTGTAGATGAAGATTAAAGTGAGCTAAAAAATTACATTTTGTAAGATGCCTAAAATAGCATTTGATATCAAAATTATATAAGATTTTGTTTCTAAATTTTTTGTAAATCTAAACAAATCTTATGGATTAAGCAATTTATTTTTCATGAAATGAATAAAGTTGCGACATCCTAAAAAAGAGTGAATTACACGAATAGTTCATGTGGTTTACGTTAATTTTACGTATACTCCTTTGACCTTTTTAAATTGAGATAACTCTAAATTCCTATACACCGACTATGATACTCGACATGTGAGTTGTGCTGCGAGTAATATTGCACTTTATTCATATACCAATTTCTTTCTTTCAACTTTTGACTCAATAAAGATGAAATAATTTTTCTATTTATACATTTTATTAACACATGCAACATCTTTGTCCCAATTTTATTGTACATCTTCTCTTATAATATATCTAAAAATATTTTCCATTATCAAAAATAATACTTAGATTTGTAATATCACCTCGTATCAGTTATAAAAATTATGTTTTTCTTTTAATTTTAGTTTTGCTTCTTCAATTTGTGGTAACTACATTTTTGTGCTTGAGCTAATAACATACGTTAGTTTCATACTTTAACTATTTTTCCTTTAATTTTCTTTGAATTTATTTTATCACTTACATATATTAAATCATAAACTTACTCATAATATTGATTTAATCTTATCGCCATACGAGAATAATTTAAAAACATGTTGTATAATATGACAAATGAAAAGATATCAAATTTATTACGTTTATTATGCATTTATAAATCAACATAATTTCAAGTGCGCCTGAAAATGACTAGTATTCATGGTGCACTTCTTGTTGATTTCCTTCGACGCCTCAATTAATCCGAGGAGGAGGAGGAATAACACACGATACAAAAATGTTTAATACATTCAGGATATGCAATAATGGGACAGAAACTTAAACAATCACTCGTGGTCTTGCATGGACGTTCCTCGTCTGCAAGTGAAACTTGAGGAAAGTTCATCATACCTGCACGCAAAGCAAATAAAATCATTTTCAATAAGCATATACAAATTGTATCAATATGTGTGTAGCTTAACTAATAAAAGCATGCTCTAAAATGTTTTACAACCAGTGCATGAATAAAGAAAGTATTGTTATGTACAAAGTCATAGGTTTGCATAAAAAAAACTAACCCCACACACATTATTATGACTCAATGAAAAAAATATGTTTTACCCGAAACGCAAATAAACAAGATGAAGAATGCTGTCATTTTCATTGATGCCATCTTCCTCTATACTAGGAAGAAATGGAAATATTTATTTGTTTGTTAATTATTTTTTACGAATGTTTATGTTATTTCTTTTGCTATTTATACACAAATTTTGGTCATATTGGTCACATAGCATTTAAGGATTTTTTTTTCTTTTTTGAATGTAATTAATACAATACATTGAATCCACAATAAATACAATTTACTCATTTTGCGGTAATAACTACAATATACATTGAATGATTTATTTAAGTACTATCTATTTATAGGCTATAGTATACTATTTTTATGGTTATAATTTTTTTTTAAGGACAACTATCTAACTCATAATAAATACAATAATTATTTTTCACATGCCTTAAGTAGGATTTGAACCCACAACCATTTGGCTGAAGAGTTTCTTACACAATAAAGGGTACTATTAAGACACAAGCCATTTGGTTTTTTTGCTGTAATATTATTGTCTGTCGTTTATCTAAACTAGACGTATAAATGCACAAAGGGATGGTGTAAAGTGGTAAATAATTGTACTTGCGAACTTGTGGTTCTAGCATGACCATTGATGCAACTCTTACGGGTTCAGTTTGTAGTCGTTGCGAAAAAAGAACATCTATGCATTAAAAATGATAAATGATAAAATTTTAAATATTTAATACTATTTGTCATTCCTCTTTCAAAATTATTTAACAAAGAACCTTATTACTCACGCCTTCATATCTTCGGTTGTCTTTGTCACCTGAATTTAGATTTCCCTCACAAACTTGCCCCACGAGCTAAACCTTGCATCTTTTTGGGAGACTATGCTTGCCATCGAGGCTATCGTTGTCTTACCTCTCCAGAAAAGACAAAAACTATATGTTGCTTGACAAGCAAGCAATAGAAATCACAAAGCGTCAACATTCACCATTCACTACTCCCAAATGCTTTTAATCGCTCATGTAAACACAACCTAATTATTAATTACTAGAATCAGATAACTTAGCTTGATCGAGATGACACATTACTTTAGCTTTAATTTAGTTTTTAAACATTTAAAGAAGTAATTAATTAGTTAGTAAGGCCAAAACTATTATTCTACAAAATATAGGGAAAAGAAAGCTGCAATAATTAAATTTTTTATTAAACTTTTTACCGTTTGTCGATGGACAATTATTTTGCGACAAAGAGATTATAATGTTATTGTTCTTTTTCAATTATTGTTATATTTTGGAAAACTTAAGAAAAATTATACTCTCTTCGTCTCAAATTATTGTCTCTGACAAAAATACTGTGATTTAATAAAAGTGGGGCCACTACACTATTCAATCAATCAAATATCATGACCACCCACTAAACTATCTTTTGTTTGGCTGACATTCTTTACAAGAAGAGGAATACTATCATTTTGGGACATCCCAAAATAAAAATGAGGACAATAATTTTAGGAAGAAGTGAGTATGATTTTTCTTGTTTTTGCAAAAAAATTGAGGTGTTTTTTTCGCTATCAATTTATTAAAAAATTGGATAACATGTTTAGGTAGGGTTATATTTTATATATTAAAAAAGTGGGTGATTTTGAAAATGACAAGAAAGTATAAATGTTACATGTTTCACTTTTCTAATAATTATGTTTTAAAAGAAATATGAATTTAAACATTTTTTTCTGATTCCTTGAAAAGCTATTTTTTTATCTTTTGCTTACAAGTGAACCTGTGTTTTAATTATTGCATGTTTAATAAAAGTGAACTGACTATTGCTGCAATTGAAGATGTAGTTGTAGATGAAGATTCAAGTGAGCTAAATAACACAAATTATTTTTTGTAAGATGCATAAAATAGCATTTGTCCATTTGATATCAAAATAATAAAAGATTTTTGTTTTTTTAAATATTTTGTAAATCCAAACATATTTCATGGATTAAGCAAGTTAGTTTTTTATGAAATGGATAAAGTTGCGACATCCTAAAAAAGAGAGTGAATTACACGAATAGTTCATGTGGTTTGCGTTAGTTTTTACGTATAGTCCTTTGACCTTTTTTAGTTAGAGATAACTCTAAACTCCTAGACACTGAGTATCATCTGTCCAAATGAACATTAAGCTTGACTGTTGATACTCGACATGTAAGTTGCACGCGAGAGTAATATTGTACTTTATTCATATACCAATTTATTACTTTCAACTTTTGACTCAATAAAGATGAAATAATTTTTTCTATTTATACATTTTTATTAACACATGCAACATCTTTGTCCCAATTTTATTGCACATCTTCTCATATAATATATCTAAAAAATATTGTCCATTATCAAAAATAATAGTTAGATTTGTAATATCACCCACTACAAGAATTCAGGCAAATAGCCACGGACAGAATTTGTGGGTAAAAGCCATATTTTCGTGGGTAACTAGGTAGTACCCACGGATTACCCACGACTCTCTATAGATGGGTAAAACCTCCGATGCTAATTGTTTGCCCACGAAATTTTCATACTGTGGGTAAGTTTACCCACGTCATTCTTGGTGGGTGGTTGTTTCGCATTCATGGGTAAATTGTTTGTGGGATTTTCTAACTCACCACAAAACACCCATCGATATACCTGTGGGTATTGTGTGGGTAACATTGCCCACAAAACTATTCGTGTGTAAAATTCAACTCCCTCACAATAATCCTTCAATAGAATTTACCACGTATGTAGTCGTGTGTAAAAAGCGTGGGCTAATTTGCCCATGATAATCCGTGGGAAAAATTACCTAAATGTCATGGGTAAACATGACATCTTTGCCATGAATATTTTGTGGGTATATTCGTAGCTAACGTACCCACACATTAAACACAAATATTTTTGAAATATAAAGCACACGATAATAAATAGATCATTCTTACATAAATATTAAGTCTCATAATTAGCACAAACCATCATTCTAATGATGTCTCAAAACAAATAAAATAAATTGAAAAGAACAAACCATCATTATAGATGTCTCAAAAAAATTAACATAAAGATAAATATGACTTAACAACTCACGATCATGCAGCTATTATGGTCATTTTCCTCTCTTCCACCTGCTCGGGAGTGACTAGTATTGGGATCTTGATGAGCATCTCCTCCATCAGAAGAATTTCCACTATCAAAATCACAATCCGGAAGTGTTATATTGAAACGATTGCACACAATCTCAAGAGTTTTATTTAATCTGTTGATTTCTCTCTCCATTTTCATAGGCTTTTTCTCCCACCTGTCGTCTACCTTGGTAACTACACTTGTATTATTTCCAGAATCTATATCTTTAATATAATCATCTCTCTTTGACCCATCACCATACAGGTTTCTTCTCTTTACACCACCTGCTGCTGCAATGTAAAGTATTGTTTCATCAACCTGACTTTCTGCTGAAGCTGGATTTTCCTCCCTTTCTTGCCTTAGCCGCAACACCTTATCCTGTAAGTGTGTAGATTTAACCATGAGTAATGATAGAACTAAGAACGATATTTTATAATGAGGAACTCAGAACTTACATTTATTGTTTTTGACTTCTCATTAATAAATGTTTTCTTGTCAGTGCCGCTGTTATGAGTATGCAAAAAAAGGCTCAAATCCTGTAGGTGGACGCTTGAATATAAATTCCTACATCACATATGCATACAGAAGAGATTAAAAAATATATTTGGATACATATTGCGATCATAGTAATGATGTATTATATGTAGTGTAAATACAATATATATGGTTTATTGTATGGGCATAGAAAAAAGTAGTCAAACGAGTACACAACATGATATGCTTGTTATCGGGTTACGAAATAAGCACAACTTCACAAAAATATTTTAAAAGATAACAACTCTATTAAATTAAAACCATAAGTATAAATTCAGTATAGCAAAGCCACAATGGCTACTGACCCTCACAAGCAAGAATACATGCATCTACAAGAGATTAGTTTACTATTGATTTTACGTCCCCACATACAAGATCAATAATAAGCACACTTGTTAATATGTCAAACCATGAAAACTATGAAATGAAATGTGACCAAGCAACTAAATCAGACCACTGAAACCCATTGTTTGCAACAGTAACCCATAATGTCACCATCCTGTACATGTGTTGCAGCAATGAATGAACTAAGTTTGCGAGTCGCTAATTGATCGACCATCATGCGTGACGTAGTAATAGAATTCATGCAGTAGGTTGTAATGTGTGGCAGTAAGATAATGATTAACTATTAGGCACTAATAAAATTTGGTCTTCTCATGCCAACTGACCAGTAGGCTTTTTAATTTATATATATATAAAAAAGTTATACAACATATTTTGGGTCTTATCGGGTTGACTCGATAGCATAAATAACTCAGCCCTAACCCGATCGTATCACAAAATCGGGTTATCGGGGTCAGGTCAAACTAACCCAATAAGCTTTTCAATCCCCGATTAGACCCGACGCTATAAGCCTTATTGGGTTCGGGGCCGGGTTGGGTCAACCCACCCCTATTATCAACCCTAACAACAAGTGCGATGACATTAGGTGTGCAGTTCTGTTTCAATGTTTCTGTGATATCTGTCAGATTGGTGCAACGGTCTGCAAGTGTTTTGTTTATCTGGTCTGTTTATTCTTCAGTTCTGCTACATTGGTCTGCTACATACACAAGTGAGTGTTTCTACCGTTCTGCTACAAGTACATCTACAAGTGACAGTTTTCTATAGGTCAGCAGCTCTGCTACAAATTCAAGTGAAAGTCTATTTCAATTTTACAACAAGCTCATGTGTCAGTTTTCTATATCAGTATATCTTACTATGAAATAAAAAGGGACGATGGTCTAAAACTTTGCCAACTAAGCAAGGTGAAATTAAGATAGTAAAAGATTTAAGCTAAGGGTTGATTGCACCAACGTAGGTGAAATATAACCATATTCATATTCTGCAATTAACAGTAGTACATCTATATCTCTAAGTCTAAAAGAAAGTGGTGTTGTGTTTTGATGAATTTGATATTCATTGAAAATGTAAATAAGTTTTATATTTTTTACCAGCAAAACAATTTCTTCTAGCAAGAGAAAAAAGTTGAAAAAAGGGTCAACCTATCATAATTAATAAGTAAAGGGAAGGATAGATAGAGTACTCACTGAATAATGCTATAAGCTACAACCTTACAACAATGCCCATTGTTAAAATCTTATATTGACATTTGATTATGTTCAAAGATTGACTTCAATGCAACATGTTTAATCAAGTTACTATAAGAATAACCTGCATGCCAATTTTATGAAGTTAATTCGAACAACCTTGGGATGTGCTACGCACAGCTTTAAAGATTTACCTAGTACAGATTTATATAATGGTATAATTGTTGGTCAAATGGTAGATAGTGCAATAGTGGGCGTACATGTGTCATGGGAGTATTCCTAAATTAACAATCTACGCATCAAACTAGATCAAGTATGGAACAGTTTATGTAATATCGAGCTGCACATACAAGTAACTCGATGCAACTAAATGCTACTGTTGTATGTAGAGCAAATTCCCAATGACTTCAATAATTACTAATATACTTACTAGCTTTTTTGCATGCTCACGAAATGAGATTGACACTCCGGTATGAGTTGAGGAACCTTCTCCTTTTAGACGATTTTGTGTGTTTTTTTTCTTTGATCGCCATGTACTTTGATGTTCCCCAATAAGATGTGAAATTTGTCCATGAGTTGTCACTCATGAATACACGTTTCACCATTTTACCTCTTATGTCTCTCAAGAAATCAGCATAGCGTCCAGAAGCTTTTGCATCCCATGCTACCCTCATGCTTGTCTCGGCTTCCAGATCCCATAAAATATGTTTCTGTTATAAATTCAAATAATTCGTATTTATAAAAAGAAATATAGATCTTAAAAACAACTAAAATCTAACCAATACCTTAAATTCTCCAAAATAAAAATCTTTTGTAGGTTGAGACACCTTTGTCCAAGTGTACCGGTATCATCAATTCTTTCTTTAAATATCTTTGTAATCTCTCTCGAACAAGCAATTGATTTGTCGAATCTGTTACAGTGACGAAAAATAGAATGAAGTAATAGAATAAAAAATTTGTGATGCTCAAATTACTAATTTACAGTACTTACAATCCATTCACAACTTGCACTTGTTTTCTTCCATTTGATGGATTATCTAATTTCTCAATAATGTTTTCAGGCGTCGTTTGATCGATATTGTCATTGATAGTTGAATTATTAGGGATATCATTTGATTGTCCTTCACTGGCATGAGGCCTACTCTCTCCTGATCCAAGCATTTTCCATCGTCTAGCCATATCTACAAGGAGAAAGTTTTCAAGTATAAAGGAATGTGAGAAATTTCTGAAATTTCTGAGATAATGATATCCAGAATTAGACTTTATTTCAGACTTAAAACAAGATATACGTACTTTAAAGCAAGATATATTTACTTTTAAACATGAGTAACTAACACAATATATGCGTTCCTATTAACTTAGCATATGTAAATCCCAACACAACATCAGTAACTCAGCACAAGTAAATTCTAAATAATATCTTGTGTTCCTGTTATCTTATGACAATTATATTCAACATTAGACTATAAAAAAGATTTGTCACTAGAATACTAGATATATGTATTTTAAATGATCATCAACGTAACACATACCAGTTTTAACACATGTATATGTTAGGGATGAGTAAGGTTGTATATGATTAGTTCATAGTGTTTGGGTAAACAAATTATGCTAATTAAGTGACTAGTTTCACATCAGTTTGTCACAAAACTGGCAATCCAATGGTAAAAATAATTACTTATTCACCCCTTCTTTCAGCATACTTTAAAAAACTTCTATTCCATTTTCAAATATATGCCTTATTTTTCACCAATACCGCCTTTGTTGATAATTTCGTCTATTAGTTCATCAGATAACAAAAATTGTTAATCACCTATATAACTAGTGATCTAAGTATTACAACTACAACAGCAAAAGCAAGTCCTGTTAATTATCTACTTTTGATTTTAATCTCTTTTTCTATAATTTTCCCAATTCCAGTGATATTAGGGTTTATAAATAAAAATAGTGGGTTCAAGCAGTGGGTTCACAATTGAAACTAATGGTAAACACAATTGAATATGTGGTTCATTTACCCCACGCAATTACAGTTATCAAAACTGATTCAAAGAACCCTAGGTTTTTTTACATGAAAGTGTAAAGTAAAAATAAACATAATCAACTCTAATAATGCAATAAAACTCAATGAATCAAGCACCCTAACATTAAATTAAAAGGTAAATTAAAACTGATTACCACAAATTATGATATAAAATAGTGAATGGTGTATGAACATACCTTTCTAATGCTTCCTGAAAGTCTATTGCATCTCATAAACCGCAACATATACCTTATGTGGAAGGAGTCATTCCTGCTCCAATATCTAGGGGCGCCAAACATTTTCACAGAATGGCGCCAATATCTTCACAAAAGTCAGTAACCGTAGGTATGTTCTTGTGTGTGGAGTGTTAAAAATTTGATGAATGAGTAAACCTATAGTTTTATTATTCACTTTATTCATAAGTATTTTATTATAAACTATAGTTTTTGATGAATAAGTAGATATTGTATACATTATCATTTGGTGTCAAAAACACATACCCGACCTCAACCCGATTAAGCCTGTTCGGGTCAGGTTATTTGGGTCTATAATTTTATTCGGGTTAATTTGGCTTAACCTGAGTTTTAAATAGGGTCGGGTTCGGTACATTTTTTAGCTTCAACCCGTATTGACCAGGCCGGAATTGACCCGAACCCGACCAACCTAACTCGGCTAACACTTTTACATTGTAAACATATTGGAGTAAGCAATTTTTTTAATCATTTTACTTTTATTCTGGTTTACCAGATCTGATTTGACCAGACCCAAATTGATTCAATCCCAACTAACCCGATTTCTAAATAGGATTGGATTCGGGTATGTTTTTTTAGCCTCAACCGAATTGACCCGAACCCGACCGGGTCAACCCGAGTAACACCCTAATGACACTAATTGTTATTACTGTTATTGTTATTTACCTCTTCATTAGTATTTTTGTTATTATGAATTAGAATTATTCATGTTAATCAGATTATCGGGTCTATGGGATGTTCAAAGAAAACAAATTAACTCGTAATCGGACCCATATTAAGCGGACTTGTCGGGTTCGTGTCAATCAGGCTATTAGGGTACTTACTAACATAAAAACAATAGTTGTGTATAGATCTTTCTTTTTTCGCAAAGGGGTTGTCTCGCTAGATTTTTATACGTTTACAAAGTTTTTTCACATTATCTTGACAGTTTCAGCCCCTCCAATTTTAACCACTTAACACTTCCTTAACAAAGTTTTTTCACATGTTGTACAACATAACCAAATCCAAAACGGTATGTCTTAAATAGCTTAACTTAAAGTTTCATGTAAGTATAGACATTATAATAATCGATACAAGTAAAGTTGTAAATGAAAAAAGCTATTTGTGAGATAATTGAACTCAGCCTGTGAAAAAGTCGACAAAGTCGACTTAAGCTCTACTTGAGCTTAATCCGACCTTAACTTTTAACTCAAATATAATTAATTTGTTTTCGAGCTCAAGATTATTATTGTTATTTTATTATTAAGGTCGGTTATTAGATAAGTTTGTTATCTTTAAACTTTCCGATCACTTTTGCACCCGCAACCGACCCTACAAAAAAACTTATTCGTTTGGTTGGGTTTAGGAACAAACATGAGTTGCTTATCGATTTTCTTCTTTCACAAATGGGTTATCTCGTTAGGATTTAATATACTTGCCGATTAATCCATTTTTTTAACAGCATAACCAAATCCTAATTATTATGTCTTGAATAGCTTAACTTCAAGTTTCGTATAAGCATAGGCATAATATTACTCAACAAAAGTAAAGTTGTAAATGAAAGAAGCTATTTGTGAGATAATTGATGTGAAAAGGTCGACTTAAGCTCTAATTAAACGAGCTCAACCCGAGCTTAAATTTTAACTCAAAGCTTAATTAGTTTTCGACCTCAAGATTAACTTTAAGCTTAATCAATTTAACTTGCCCGAGCTTGAGCTTCATACGTCTACCCGTTATTATTATTATTATTATTATTATTATTATTATTATTATTATTATTATTATTATTATTATTATTGTTATTATTATTTTATTCTCAATGTCAGTTATTAAATAAATTTGCTATCTTTAAATTTTTTGATCACTTTTGCACCCGCAACCGACCCTACAAGGAAACCAATTCGTATGTTTGGTTCAAGAACAAACATGAGTTGTACATGGATTTTCTTTTATTTCAAATGGGCTATCTCGTTCGGTTTTAATACACTTACCGATTAATATACTTTCTTTACACCATAACTAAATCCAAAATGTTATGTCTTGAATATCTTCAGTTCAAGTTTTGTATAAGCATAGGCATAATAATATTCGACATTGTAAATGAAAGAAGCTATTTGTGAGATATGAACTCAGTTTGTGAAAAGGTTGACTTCAGATCCACTTGAGTTATAGTTAAATGAGCTCAACCAGTTTTACGGCTAAACGAGAGAGTAAAATCATGTAATAACATGATTAAAAAGACACAAGAACATGATTTGAACTCATGACACTTACGTAAAATAAATCACGAGACTATTCATGCTTATGCCAGTAAAAAATGTGATCATATGTCGACTCTAAATTGTGATGGGAACTAGGCTTAGTATGGGCTTTTAGTTCAACAAAGGCAAAGTTTATATGATATATATATATATATATATATATATATATATATATATATATATATATATATATATATATATATAGGATAAAGATCAAATAAAAGACAAATATCCGTAAAAGATAAAAGATTTTTTTTTCAAAAAAGTTCACGAAAAATTCCCAAAAATCCCACAATATCGGGTATGATGGTGCATGAAAAAGTTGTGAAAAACTTTTTCTAAAAGTGGATATTTTCTTCGAAAAAAATTATGAAAATATCGTTTAAGCATTAAATCTTTTTTGTGCATCAAAATTGGTTTTGCACCCAACTTCTTTTGACTTTTTCATCAAAATAACATTGCGCATCAAACTAAAACAAGTTAAAATTTTGTGCATCAAAATTTTTTGCGATCAAAATTGCTTTTGTGCATTAAAAAGCGTATCAAAACTCAAAATTATAAAAATGTTTTCACAAAAGTTTTATGCACCAACATGCCCGAACTTGTGGGATTTTTGGGAATTTTTCGTGAACTTTTTGAAAAAAAATCTTTTATTCTTTTACGGATATTTGTCTTTTATTTTAACTTCACCCTATATATATATATATATATATATATATATATATATATATATATATATATATATATATATATATATATATATATATAGCTTGGATCATTTAAAAGTTGATCTCAAGAGAAAAGTGAGAGAAGTGATCTCAACCATTAGATCACCCCCTCTTCTCTTCCCTTTTCCACACCAAACTACAGGGACCTAATTGTATTTTATTTCATTCTTAAAGGGAATGTTTTGTAAATTCTAACCTATCATATATAATTCATATTTTTTTTCACTTTTTCTTTTTCTTCTTTCTCTCATTCCACGACCTGGCATTTTTTACTCTCAGTTGTATTATATGAATTATTTACACATGTCAAATCAATGATCAAATTAACACACGAAATCATATCGTGTTATTAGATTCACAATATCATCTCATCATAATTTATCAAATCGAAGATCAAATTAAGGTATGTAACTGATTTCGATTATAATTTTGTTATTTTTGCTACTTAACATCAATTATAAAGCTTGTATGTGATTGTCGCTGTTTCATCTTTTCAGATTTATATTCATACTGAGTCAGGTTTTTGTTTTTATGAAATTTGATTAGTTAATCATCATCTTTGTTTATAGATGTTCCAATGTTAAGAGTTGATTGACATGATTCATTGTATAAGATAGTTATTTTGAAATAAAATTGAGAAATAAATACATAGAAAACATGTTTACAAAAGACTGCACACCAAGTGTTTGATAAAATATCTGAATGGGATTTTATAACTGTGATGCACTAATTTTACACTTCGATGCCCTAAATTTTTTGAATAGATTTATAATCTGTTAACTTTTGTGCTATCTTTTGTGCCCGTTCAAGAATTACACTGTTTTACTTGTAGATTTTGTTTAGACTTATATGCTACCTTTTTACAGATCATGTGCGATATTTCAAAGATGAGTGGGTGTAACATTATTGGAATGTGGGTGATGCATATGTGTGAAACTATTGATCTAGCGAACCTAAAGATTGCAAAAGGTGTAGCCACACTTGCATTATCATGTACTCAAGCTCCAAATGATTTGGTTACCGCTTGAGACATGGCACCAGAGCTAGTAAAAGTAATGGATCACTATTAGCGAAATCAGCATTAGGTAAGTCTGAAATTTAAGACACACTCACCTCAGAATCGGTAAGCTCGTGTTGCACTCAAAGTTTCTTTAACTGTTTGATTAACTGACATGATATTCACTCGTTTGGTCTTTTTATATATGTAGAACAAAGTAGGAGAGATGATTTAGAATCACTTGGTTTTGTTCTTATGTACTTTTTGAGATGAATGTATATATTTTATCTCCAAGTTTGTTTATGTCAAGCCTTTTGAGAATTGAAACTTAATTTGGATAATAACGCTTTCGTGTTATTATGTGACATAGGCTACCATGGTAAGGACGGCCGAAAGTAAGAAACAAAAAATGAAAAGATTAGTGAGAAGAAAGTTTCAGCATCTATCGAAGTAAGTAGTAATGGTCCATATCTCTTCTGCTCATAATTAGTTTTTATTTTTTTTGTTGGTGTCGCATTTTCGAGTCCTTTGCTTATTCATTTTTTTATTCAAACAGGTCAAACAGTTAAAATAAAGATAAGACTAAGGAAGGTTGTTTTACTATATTATACGCACTAATTTTAGTTACATTGTGATGCCTTAATTAGTTACACTGTGATGCAATGTCGAAATCATATAAACTAGAAATTATAGCATTTAGTCTACAAGTTATATTTGACTCTTAACTAACCATCTTAGATATACCTTCATATTTTATTTGCCCTAATTTTGTTAAATTGTGATGCCGTAATACAGCGTGATGCCCTAATTAATTTAGGCAAGAAGATTTTAGATTTGGATGAAAACACTCACTAAGACAATTGTATCGACTTCAAGTTTATTGCTACTGTATGTATCACTACGTCATCATAACATGTGATACAACATTAGGTTACAGGTTTTAGCGATTATATACATACAATAGCAAGAAGTTACCGATATTTGTAACATCCAAAGGTAAGTTTAGTTGTATGATGTGTGAGTAGGTACAAACCGAGAATTGGATACATATCTGATATCTTAACCATGCTTTTCTTTTTGTCTCTAATATATTATCCCTGTTTTTCTTTTCTTTTATGTTTGAAATTCATTAACTTGATTAAGTGCATCAAACAGATGCACTAAATTGCTTGAAACAGATGCACTAAAGTTTTAGCTAAAAATAAACACATCCATTAACGCAAAGGATAAACAAATGCAGTTGTTGAAATTAATGTATGTGTTAAAATCAGGTTTAGAAGCTATTGGATTGAACCCATTTCGTTTATTACTTTTATATCCCTAATTGTTAATATAGATTATTGATTTATGTAAACCTGCAAAATTCATATTTTTCATTCTACATATCTTTATTTTTTCTAGAAAATGAGATGTGCATGTTTTCCTGATCTTGTTCCTTGTCGTTATTGTTAGATACGGTAATTGGAGAAGAGAAAGACGGCTAATAAGTATGCAAACAAGTTTGCTTGGAGTTCGAACGCTGAATGGATCTTGCATGAGGTGTACAGATTTTAGTTAACCATGTCAAAAGAAATAGGTTCAGACTTTAGTAGAATTTAATAGTATTTTTCTGAAATCAATTGAAGGAATTTTGGTTACTTGTTATTCATTAATTTTATTGATAATATTATAAAGTGCATAACCTACCACCGAACAACATGGAAGGTTAATACATAAAAGTTATCCCACTTTTGAAACTAGCGCAAAGGCATTGGTTTTGAATAAGTGTAACATGATAAGTAAATAATACCATTTACATATTGTGTTGTAAAATCCTTATAGTAAAGAAGATATAAAATATGTATATATCTTGTATATATTAGTATCGTGTTCAGAATATGAATTGACTTCAAATTCAAGATTTTATTATAATAAAGTTTCATATTATATATTTGTGGTTTTAATATAAATTATGTTTCTTTATCACATTCATTGCTAGTGTTGTTGATGATGTAACAGGTGGTATCTCCGTAGAGTATTTATTTGAAGGCTCATCAACTTGAATCTTTGCTTGGTCGTTAACCGTGTTTGTCTTATCATTGTTTGGAGCCGCCTTTTCGTCAATTTCATGAACCTAAAAGTATTGCACTTTCTTTGATTTTATGGTACAAACGGATGAACTAATTACATCAAACGGATGCACTAAAGTTACTCAAATATATGCACTAAAGTTACTCAAATAGATGCACTAAAGTGCCTCAAACAGATGCACTAAAGTAATATATGAGAATGAACACATCCATTAATGTAAATAATAAAAGAATGCACTGAGTGCAATCGAGATGAAGGGATAAAGCTTTCTTGTGCGATTGGGAGTAAAAAATCTCAACCAAAAAATATAGTTGAACAAAAAATATCAATAAACATATAAATAAATAAGTGGTCATGTTATGAACGAATTAATGTTATTATAAACTTAACGTGCCAATCAGAATATAAGAGATGCATTTTACATTGATGAGTGATGCTACAATAAGAATACAACATCTCCTAAGATATAGTAAGCTAAACAAAAACTGGCAAATAATATTTTTACAGGCTAAGCAATGACTATCTTCAAATTCTTGCAAATTCTGAAACATCCAGAGAAGCCTCTCAAACCATTTACCTTTCGATGCCTATAAAGTCGTCACCTTGTAACAAATCATCAGCGTTCAACCAAGAAGAAATGTCATATTCTCGTCTGACAAAATCATCTTCGTCACTAAATTCATCCATTCCAGGAAGTTGCAGATGGGGACAGGTCAAATGTATATTTCTAAAATAGAACCTGAATTAGTTGAACAATCATTATGAGTTGAATAATCATTATGTAATATTCCATATAGATGCCTTATTTTTTTTAATACATATGCCCTAAAATGTACACAAATTAGTATATTGTCAAACACCGCTTAATAATCATCATGCAATATTTTATACAGATGCCTTATTTTTCTAATACAGATGCACTAAAATTGTATAAAAATTATTATATTTCCAAACACCCCGATGTTTACTACATCGCTAGATAATCCTTATGCAATATTAAACAATTATAACGTATAATGTTGATGCACTAATGTATAACACAGATGCAATAAGATATTACCCTTTGGCAGTCTTGACGTGAGTCCACCAATGCCCATTGTTAAAGACTATAACGTGAGCATTATAGTCTTAGTATCCAACTCCCTTTTAATAACGTAATCAAAAAGAAAGGAACATGTCAAGATACCTCAAGAACAGTTGTAACTTGAAGTTGAGCATAAGGCAAGTCGATTGAAATCCATTCAAATTTAAATCTCATCAATGGAACCTTTGCGTCCTTAAGGCATTGTATACCCAACACCTCTACACTATTTGCAAGCATGTTGTGTAGACTTATGAAAAAATCCTCCTGCATAACGTAAAATAATAATTGTTATCAGAATGTTGCATTTCCATGTTTTCTTTCCTAAGTGTATGACAATAAATGAATTAAACAGATCAGATGGCAAGTCAGTGTCAAAATGGCGAACCACGGGCCAACACAAAGAGCATCAATGTCGTATTATGCATTATATACCTACACAAGTTTTGAAGAAAAATTAGAGCAAAATAAAATCATGCTACAGCCAAAAATGAAAAATAAGTAACATAAAAAGAAACTCATGCCAAGACCATAAGATCCATATGTCAATATAGTTGCTGAGGCAATATATCGAACCCACAACTTCTTATAACTCTATAAAGATTTAAAACTGTTGCAATACCTTTAACTATCTATTGTTAAGCTCTTTAATGGCGGCAATAGCAGCCAAATTTTGAAACCTGAATGTCACAAAAGCATAGCCTTTATTCTCACTTAAGTAATTACCTTTCATTATTATGACCTATTACACGTTAAATAACATTAAAATACATATATAGCAACATAATTTTCTATAAAATAAAGAGAGATGGAGAGGGGGAGAGAGAAGGTTACCTCAGTGACTTCTCCAATAGATTCACCAAACTCTTTCAGGACATATTCAGACGCATCAAGAGGAACCCCACCAAGCATACAAACAGACGCCCAAGTATTTCCAATGACGCACTAAACATACAAATGGAGGCCCTACTATGACAACCGATGCACTAAACATACAAACGAATACACTATAAAAATACACAAATGCCTTAATATCTTTGACGATGCACTAATCATTCTCATTGATGCCCTAATATGTTCATAGACGCACTAACATACAAGTATATGCTAAAGTATTTCCAGCGATGTACTAAATATACAAATGCATACCCTACTATGACCAACGATGCACTAAACATACACACTAATACCTTATTATGTCTGATGATGCACTAATCTTACTCACTAATGCAATTATACTCACTGATGCTCTAAGATGTTCAATGATGCAATAATCATACTTATTGATACCCTAATATGTCCATCGATGCACTAAATATACAAATAGATGCCCAAGTATTTCCAAAAATGCACTAAACATACAAATAGATATTGAAGTATTTCCAGCAACCACAAACACAAATGCACTAATACAATCTGATGCCCTAAATTGCAATTCTGAGGCTGCAAATATACACACAGATGCCCTCAGATGTCACATAATTTAATATTAAGCTCGTATACTAAAAATTAGTACATCACAGCTTTAAAATCTTATTCAGATATTTTATCAAACACCTGGTGTGCAACTTTAATAAACACATTTTATATGCATTTTTTCGTCAAATTTGTTCCAAATCTTGTAGAAAGCATGATGATATGATTATAAACTTTCAGCAAAACTTAAAAAGTCATTGCATCGTAGTTAAAAACTTATAGATTATGTACAATTAAAAGTTACCTAATTAAAAACTTATTTTAATTGCTGAAATTGATAATTAAACACAATTATATTATGTTTAAATCAATAATATGAACCAGAAACATTAAGTTAAACAAATGAATGGGAAGATCAATTCATAAAGAAAACAACCAGGATTGAGAATTGATGGTAGGATGTTGTGGTGGAGGAATTGTGTTGATACCGTTGTGGTGCGATGTTGATTGGTGGTGGTGCGGTGGCTGTGTGGTGGTGGCGATGAAGATGGTCAGATGGAGATGGTTAATGAGAGAAATCAGGACTCCGTATTTGCATCTGTGTGTTTGCATCTGATGGATACCAGCTACTCCTTATTTGTTTGTTTTGTTTCAAAATTTATCCTGAAGTTTGAGATATTTGCAAAATCTACCCTGTAACTTTTTTTCTCACTTTTCTATCTAATTATATTTTTCTCTAGAACCGGACTCTATATATATATATATATATATATATATATATATATATATATATATATATATATATATATATATATATAATGTTTCAGTCACTCGGGTTGTACCGAACTTGAGTAAGCAAAGTATTTTCAACCCAATACCCGACCATATATGGTATATGGGTTAGTTAGGTTGACCCGACTAACCGGAATATGAACCCGAGTAACCCGCCCGAATAGTCTTATTTCGATTCGGTCGGGTCGAGTTTTATAGCACCCCTGTTTGTAATCACAACTTGTCCATATAGGAAATTACCCATTTTAAATACCCACACAAACAATGAGATGGGTAAATTCATGGGTATATATTCACCCACAAAACACCCACATTAACTCACCCACCAATAAAAATGATATTTGTATTTCGTGGGTAAATAACATTTACCCACTAAATTACCCACAAATATAGCCACAATACCTCAAGTTGTGGGTAATTCATGGGGAATGATTTGGCGCCAATTATTTACCCACATATTACACACCAAATATATTTATGTGGCTATTTCTGTGGGTAAATCCGTGGGAAGTTCAAGGGAAAATAAAATCGACTTTGAAAGTTAATGATCGTGGGTAATAGGTGGGTATTGGGTGGGTAAATGCCCTCTAAAGGATAAGCGTGGGTAATTTCCGTGGGTATTCCATCAGATTCTTGTACCTCTTATCAATAATCTTTTTAAAAATTATGTTTTTCTTTTTAATTTTACTTTTGCTTCTTCAATTTGTGGTAACTACGTTTTTGTGCTTTAGCTAAATAACATACGCTAGTTTCATACTTTAACTATTATTCCTTTAATTTTTGCATGATTTATTTTATCACTTACATATATTAAATCATAAATTTACTCATAATACTGATTTATTCTTATCGCCACACGAGAATTACTTAAAAAACCTGTTGTATAATATTAAAAATGAAAAGATTTCAAATTTATTACGTTTATTATGCATTTATAAATCAACATAATTTCAAGTGCACGCCTGAAAATGACTAGTATTCATGGTGCACTTCTTGTTGATGCCCTGTCGACACCTCAATTAATCCTATGAGGAGGAGGAATAACACACGTACAAAAATGTCTAATACATTCAGGATGTGCAGTAATGGGACAAAAACTTAAACAATCACTCGTGGTCTTGCATGGACGTTCCTCAACTGCAAGTGAAACTTGAGGAAAGTTCATCATACCTGCACGCAAAGCAAATAAAATCATTTTCAATAAGGATATACAAATTGTATCAATATGTGTGTGGCTTAACTAATAAAAGCATGCTCTAAAACGTTTTACAACCAGTGCATGAATAATGAAAGTATTGTTATGTACAAAGTCATAGGTTTGCATAGAAAAAACCAAACCCCACACACATTATTATGACTCAATGAAAAAAATATGTTATCCCCGAAACGCAAATAAACAAGATGAAGAATGCTGTCATTTTCATTGATGCCATATTCCTCTTTACTAGGAAGAAATCGAAATATTTATTTGTTTGTTAATTATTTTTTATGAATGTTTATGTTATTTCTTTTGCTATCTATACACAAATTTTGGTCATATCGGTCACATAGCAATTAAGGGTTTTTTTTTCTTTTTTGAATGTAATTAATACAATACATTGAATCCACAATAAATACAATTTATTCTTTTTGTGGTAATAACTACAATATACACTGAATGATTTTTTTTAAGGGAAAATGACAAAAAAATGCATCGAACTTGACACTTGTTGTGATTGTGTGTAGCCAACTATTTTATTTTTCATTGTAACACAAAACTTTTGAATTTTTGTCATTGTATGTACGATTGCCAACGTGTCACAACACGTGGACTGCCAACTCATCCGGGTGTTACACGTGGACTGCCAACTCATTTCCTCACTATTACTTTTTAGGGATAATAACAAAAAAATGTATCGAACTTGACCACTTTTGTCATTGTAACACAAACCTTTTGAATTTGTGTTAATGTATGTATCCAGTCAATCTAAACTTGGCATCGTTAGTCCTTTATACTAACGGCCGTTAGCACATAACTTAAAAAAAATTCTTACGTTTTCATCCCTTTTTATACGTTTTCGTTCGTTTTCTTACGTTTTCATCCGTATTTATACATTTTTCATTCATTTTCTTATGTTTTTATACGTTTCGTCGGTTTTATCGCCGCCAATTATCTTACGTTTTATGCGTTTCATCCGTTTTATATGCCTTCATCCGCTTTTTATGCGTTTTCATCCGTTTTAATAACTACACACGTCCATTTATTTTATTAATTCAACGTTAGTCCTTTATACGTTTTCGTCCGATTTTACACGTTTTCGTCCGTTTTTACACGTTTTCGTCCGATTTTTCACTTTTTCGTCCGTTTTTACACGTTTTCACCGATTTTACCCATTTTCGTCCGATTTTACACGTTTTCGTCCGTTTTTACACATTTTCATTTGATTTTACATGTTTTCGTCCATTTTTACACGTCTTTGTTTGATTTTACATGGATGAAAGCATATAAAAACGGATGAAAACACAAGAAAATTGGCGAAAAAGTATAAAAACGGACGAACACGTTTAAAAACGTAAGAAAATGGACGAAAATGAATAAAAACGGATGAAACCGTAAGAAAACAAATGAAAACGTATAAAAAGGGATGAAAACGTAAGAAAACGAAATTTTAAGTTATGTGCTAACGGCCGTTAGTATAAAGGACTAACGATGCCAAGTTTAGATTGACTGGATACATACATTAACACAAATTCAAAAGATTTGTGTTACAATGAAAAAAGTGGTCAAGTTCGATGCATTTTTTTGTAATTATCCTTAAAAAGTAATAGTGGGGAAATGAGTTGGCAGTCCACGTGTAACACCCGGATGAGTTGGCAGTCCACGTGTTGTGACACGTTGGCAATCGTACATACAATAACAAAAATTCAAAAGTTTTGTGTTACAATGAAAAAAAAAATAGTTGGCTACACACAATCACAGCAAGTGTCAAGTTCGATGCATTTTTTTGTCATTTTCCCTTTTTTTAATTAGTATCTATTTATAGGCTATAGTATACTCTTTTTATGGTTATAATTTTTTTTGAAGGACAACTATCTAACTCATAATAAATACAATAATTATCTTTCACATGTCTTAAGTAGGATTTGAACCCACAACCATTTGGCTGAAGAGTTTCTTACACAATAAAGGGTATTATTAAGATACAAGCCATTTGGTTTTATTATGTAATATTATTGTACTTACGAACTTGTGGTTCTAGCATGACCATTGATGCAACACTTACGGGTTCAATTTGTAGTCGTTGCGAGAAAAGAACATCTATGCATTAAAAATGAAAAATGATAAAAGTTTGAATATTTAACAGTATTTGTCATTCCTCAAGCCTGCCACTTGTGAATGGCAGACCGTAATCAGCTTAAAACTGCTCAAGCATGAATGCAATGAAGATCTGAGGAGTATAGAGTCTCCCCGGGTTGTTATGTCCCAGCGAGCTATGCAATGGATTATCAAACGTTTAGTGATCGGGAGATTTGGACGGAAAAGGATTATGAATTGGTGATTATAACTACAGAAATATCAAACAAATACAAAGGGCTAAAATGCAAATGAGAGGAAATTAAAAAGATAAAATCTATTAAATAAACGCTATCACTATATTTAAAATGATGAACGTTTAAAACCTAAAACTTAAAACTTACGTTTAAAATAAAATAACGTAAACGTACAAAATAAAAAAAATGAAATCTAAGAAATAAAAATCCTAAAAATGTGAAAATGACATTTTTACAATCCTAATGATAAAAGAAAATATTTGGAAAAAGAAAATTATTTTTATAACTAATTAATTAATTATTATTAATTAAAAACTATTTTTAACTAATTAATAATAACCTAAAATGAAAGAAAATAGGAAATAAAGCTTGAAAAATAAAATTATGAAATGAAAAAGTCTAAAATATCAAACTAGAATTTTCAAAACTATTTTTGTATTTTTCTGATTATTTTTCTATTTTCTAGGAATTTTAAACTATTAAAATTTAATTAAATCACTAAAAATTACCAAATGAACTATGAAAAATCTAGAAAATTACTTTTTCTACTTTTTATATTTATCTAAACCTAAGAAAAATGAAAAATTATTTTTTTGAAGCTTTTATTAATTTTTTGTATTAAATGCTATTTAAAAGTGCTTAAAAACTAATTAAAATCAAGAAAAATACCAAACAAGCTAGGAAAAATCTGAAAAATTCAGGAAAAGCTTAAAATAAAGTTAGGAAGCTAGGAAAAATGGAAAAACATGGGCTTGTGTGGAAGGATTTGAAACTGATGTGGAATGAGCTTAAAAATAAGCACTTCCAATAAGCAAATGAGGTCCAAAAGCTACCAAACTGATAATGAAGCTCTAATAAGCTAAAAGAACTGAAATGGAACAATAATCAACAAGCTACAGCTACTGAATATAAGCTAGTGCAGATTTGAGTATATGAAATTTTAAGCTAAAACAGTGAAGGGGGTACCTACTTTGAGCTTATGCATAGGATTCACAATAAGCTGAAAATGAAAAGCACTTGTTGGATCCTACACTAGACCTAGGTGAGATTGTCTAAACCAAAAATCAGACATGGATAAGCTCTTGAGAGCTCTGTGGAAGCTTGCCAAGAACTGAGAAAAACTCAGCATAAGCTGAGTTTTGCACAGGGCATGTGTAGCTATTTTGAAGCTTATGCACAGGCTTATTTATTAAACTATTTAGAAAACTAGAAATGGGGAACTCAAGACTACCTATCAAGGATCTCATAAACCAATTTTGAGCTTCTAATTATAAAAGACAAACACTGTGCAAGACCTGCAAGTGTTGAAGAAAACTGGCTTTGACACTCTTTTGACTTTTAAGGACAGAACTAGAAGTTTGACTTTGGTGAGTTTAGAGCTTGATTTATCAACTGCAAATGATGTTTTAAGCTAAAATGGAACTAGATTAAGCTAACCTATCTACTTCTAAGCCTACATGCACAATCTTAACCACTGATTTGAACAGATATGAGAATTGAAACAGATTCAGTTTGATTTTGACTATGAGTGTTCTAAAATACAAATTAATGCCTGAATTGGACTTAATAATGCTAAGCTAGACTATGCAACCTATCTTGGCCTTAATTTGAACCTATACCTCAGCATACCTAGCAGACCCAAACACCCCTTTAAAACTGCATTGCAATCTTAAACTAAAAAGAGAACTGAACCAGCAAAACCCATTGATCCAACTGAGCTTATATGATCTAATTACAACTATTTAGACATATTAAAACTACAATTGATCACAGATATAGAAGAAGCATGAACCGCACTTATACTTGAAATTGGAAAATGGGAAGAGAACTCGCTCTTGTGACGACTTATGCGAGCTCAAAACCAAATCCAACATTACTCTAATCTAAGTAAATCCAACCCAAAGAACCCTCTGCATCAACCATAACCTGCTTCCATTCCAATTGAGGCCCAGTTGACTTTCGTTGACCATCATTCCCATTTACTTTGAAAATGAAATGTAGCTTGTAAATAACTTATAATGAGCTTATACAAGCTTATTCAAGCTTAAAACAAATCATTAATAAACTTGGCAATAGAGTTTAAAACTGAAACAGTGCAACAGTGAACATAAAACTTAGAACTTGTATAAAACTTGAGATTGATGTTCAAAAGCACCCACAATGTTGATTTAACTCAAATGTTATACAAAGAAACTTGAATTACATTATTTAAACTGAAAATAAGACTTTTAACTAGAAAACGACATTGAGAAAAATTAAAACTAAAATCTACTACTCTTCTTCTCTTCCCTTGCTTTCTTTTATAGCTCAGATACTTTCTCTCTCTCTTCGACTTAATCCCAAGACTCACCTCCACCATTGGATGAAAAAACGTGATCTTGGCCTCCATTGGTTTTGGCGGAAACTTGGTTTGATACTTTAGGCAGGAAAGGGAAGCATTTATTGTGGTGGGATGTTAGGTGAGGTGGGGAGACAAGTTGAGGTGATAGGGTGGCTATGGGAGGAGTTTGAGGAGGGGTGGTAGCGCATAAATGGTCTGGGACGGGGAAGAGGCGTTTTTTTTATTTAAAATGTGGGTTGGGTTGTCGGGTCATAGGAGTTGGACCGGGTAAGTGGTTGGGCCAAGGGTTGTTTTGGGCTTGGGTAAATATAGGATCCGTTTGGTTTGTTGTATATTAGCAAAAGGACCAAATGTGCAATTCTTCAAAACCAAGGGACCACTCATGCAAAGCTGAAATTTCCAGGGGCCAAACATGTAACTTATGAAAATGTAGTCAAGGGTTGGTATTGCCAACTTTAAATAATCCAAGGGTTAATTTTTGACATTTCTGAAATTCCCAAGGACTAATTTTGAACATTTTTGGATTTTTCAGGGACTAAATTGTAATTTTCTCAAAATTTTTAGATTTCTCACCAAAGGACTAAATATGACAATTTGTGATTTTAAAAGACCTTTGGTGACTTTTCTTTGAAATTTTGGCTCGGGACTATTTTTGACAATTTATGAAACTTGGGGACTAAAGCGCAATTTTGCAAATTTGATATGTTTTCATCGATTTTGATATTTTGCATTTAAAACACATAAAACACTGATTTGTGATATTTTGATCATTTTGATGTGTTTCTGAGTGTTTTCAGATGATTTTGCAGTTTATATGGTATAAAAATGATGAGTATTTAGACACTCATCACCTCTTCCAAAATTATTTAACAAAGCACCTTATTACTCACGCCTTCATATCTTCGGTTGTCTTTGTTCCCTGAATTTAGATTTCTCTAACAAACTTGCCCCACGAGCTACACCTTGCATCTTTTTGGGAGACTATGCTTACCATCGAGGCTATCGTTGTCTTACGTCTCCGGAAAAGACAAAAACTATACGTAGCTTGACAAGCAAGCACTAGAAATCACAAAGCGTCAACATTCACCATTCACTACTCCCAAATGCTTTTAACGCTCTGCAGTAAACACACCCTAGTTGTTAATTACTAAAATCAGATAACTTAGCTTGATCGAGATGACACATTACTTCAACTTTAATTTAGTTTTTAAACATTTAAAGAAGTAATTAATTAGTTTGTAAGGCCAAAACTATTATTCTACTAAATATAGGGAAAAGAAAGCTGCAATAATCAAATTGTTTATTAAACTTTTTACCATTTGTCAATGGACAATTATTTTTCGACATAGAGATTATAATGTTATTGTTGTTTCTCATATTTTGTTATGTTTTGGAAAACTTACGGAAAACTTATACTCTCTTCGTCTCAAATTATTGTCTCTAGACAAAAAATACACGTTTAATAAAAGTGAGGCCACTACACTATTCAACCAATCAAATATCATGACCACCCACTAAACTCTCTTTTGATTGGTGACATTCTTCACAAGAAGAGAATACTATCATTTGGGACATCCCAAAACGAAAATGAGGACAATAATTTTAGAGCGAAGTGAGTATGATTTTCTTATTTTGCAAAAATTTGAGGTGTTTTTTCGCTATCAATTTATTAAAAATTGGATAACATGTTTAGGTAGCGTTATATTTTATATATTAAAAAGTGGGTGATTTTGAAAATGATAAGAAAGGAATTAAATATTACATGTTTCACTTTTCTAATAATTATGTTTTAAAAGAAATATGAATTTAAACATTTTTTATAATTCCTTGAAAATCTATTTTTTTATCTTTTCTTACAAGTGAACACGGTGTTTTAATTATTGCATATTTAATAAAAGTGAATTGATTCTTTGCAATGGAAGATGTAATTGTAGATGAAGATTAAAGTGAGCTAAATAACAAAAATTATTTTTGTAAGATGCATAAAATAGCATTTGATATCAAAATAATAAAAGATTTTTGTTTTTTTTAATATTTTATAAATCCAAACATATTTCATGGATTAAGCAAGTTAGTTTAAAGCTGCGACATCCTAAAAAAGAGAATGAATTACACGAATAGTTCATGTGGTTTGTGTTAGTTTTTACGTATAGTCCTTTGACCTTTTTTAGTTAGAGATAACTCTAAACTCTTAGACACTGAGTATCATTTGTCCAAATGTACATTAAGCTTGACTGTTGATACTCGACATGTAAGTTGCACGTGTGAGTAATATTGCACTTTATTCATATAACAATTTCTTTCTTTCAACATTTGACTCAATAAATATGAAATAATTTTTTTTTTATTTATACATCTTTATTAACACATGCAACATCTTTGCCCCAATTTTATTGTACATCTTCTCTTATAATATATCAACAAAATATTGTCCATTATAAAAAATAATAGTTAGATTTATAATATCACCTCGTATCAATTATAAAAAATTATGTTTTACTATTTAATTTTACTTTTGCTTCTTCAATTTGTGGTAACTACTTTTTTGTGCTTGAGCTAATAACATACGTTAGTTTCATACTTTAACTATTTTTCCTTTAATTTTTGCTGAATTTATTTTATCACTTACATATTTTATCGCCACACGAGAACTAATTTAAAAACCTATTGTATAATATGACAAATGAAAAGATTTCAAATTTATTACGTTTATTATGCATTTATAAATCAACATAATTTCGAGTACACGCCTGAAAATGACTAGTATTCATGGTGCACTTCTTGTTGATGTCCTGTCGACGCCTCAATTAATCCTAGGAGGAGGAAGAATAACACATGAACAAAAATGTCTAAAACATTCAGGATATGCAGTGATGGGACAGAAATCTAAACAATCACTCTCGGTCTTGCATGGACGTTCCTCGTCTGCAAGTGAAACTTGTGGAAGGTTCATCATACCTGCACGCAAAGAAAATAAAATCATTTTCAATAAGCATATACAAATTGTATCAATATGTGTGTCGCTTAACTAATAAAAGCGTGCTCTAAAACTTTTTACAACCAGTGCGTGAATCATAGTTTTAAAAAGCGCGCCTCGGCTCAAGGCTCAAGCTCTAGGGATTTTTTTCGGATCGAGGCTTACGACATGCATGAGTCCAATAAAAAGCGCAGCGCCTTGGGGCTTTTTGCGCCTTGGGGCTTTTTGCGCCTCGGAGATGTAACAGGTTTTGGGGATTTTTTCTAAATATTAAGATAAGATACATTGGCCTTATAAGTTATATGCATGAACATTTTAAGTTATATCTAATAACCCTAAGTTGAAAAAGAACTAAAACACACAATTAAGTGGGTAACGATAGATTCTGATCATTTTACAAATATGTAATCTCTCTCACGTCATAAGTTTATATCTTGAACTGATTTTTATTGATTGTTTATCTTATTGATTTGTAAATAACATAATAAGTTTATCTTGAAGCATCACATCATAGGGCGAGTATTCGTATAATTTGTAATATTGAACTGATTTTAAGTTTATTTTATTGATTGTTATTTTTTAACAAGGTACTTTGTTTCATTAAGTATTTTTTATTTTCATATTATCATGAAAATGTGGCATTATGCCTTGAATATCAATATGTTGCTTGCTTGATATTTTGGGTTAAATTATGAGCTTTGTTAGATGTAAGTATGCAAGTGTAGGACACAAGCATATTTAGTCTGATATGGATTTTAATCTATATGTAGTTCATCGAGCCAAAGAGTTGATCCGTTTGAGAAGTGACAACTGATCCATTTTAATCTTTATAATGGCTATATGTGTCATGTATTAAGTATTTAATGTTATTTTTTGTTATTTAAGATACATAAATGGTCACATATATTATAAAAAAAACTCAATGTATTTAGTGTGCCTCGTATTCTTGAATCCCGCGCCTTGCTATGCGCCTCGCCTCGAGGCTCTCTGGTCCCCTTCGCGCCTTAGTGCGCCTTGAGCCTTTCAAAATCTTGGCGTGAATAAAGAAAGTATTGTTATGTACAAAGTCATAGGTTTTTATAAAAAAAACTAAACCCCACACAAATTATTATGACTCATTGAAAAAAAATATGTTTTACCCGAAACGCAAATAAACAAGATGAAGAATGTTGTTATTTTCATTGATGCCATCTTCCTCTTTACTAGGAAGAAATTGAAATATTTATTTGTTTGTTAATTATTTTTTATGAATGTTTATGTAACACCCCAACCCGATAAGGGTAGAAGTATCACATTTATGGAGTCAAATCAGAACAATACATATAAACCATGCAAGCGGAAGTCTTATAAATAATAATCAAAAGAGTAACAAGTCAACACGACTTGATCAATACAAAGTTCCAAAAGATGTCCCAAGGAAAAGAAACGATACAAAGTCTAAGTCTCCAAATCATAATATCAATGGTAATCAAAGTCTAGAATAACTAAAGCAAATCCTCAAAAGCATCCTACTCTCAATCCCCAAGATAAGCCCCAGCTCCTAGCTTAATAACCTGCCGCAGGAAAAGAAATGCGGTGAGCTTAAAAAGCCAGTGAATGATATAGCAATACAAAGCACTATAGAATCAAAGGCTGGTTAAATAAGATATGAATGATATGAAGCAATAAAGAGTAGGTAATTGAAACAAAGGAAAGGAATGTCAGTTTTCCACCACGAGCCAACAAAACAAACCAAATCAAATCATATATCAATGTCATATAGTAACCATTGTATTCGGAGGGGTGACCTCGGAATACCAAACCAATATGAGGGGAGTCCTCGAGTAGCCAATGGAGTGATCAACTCCCAAAATGTGAGGGGGTGTATTGCACACACCAACCACATCACCAAACCATATATCAATACAAAACAAATACAAATCTAGGATGCATCCATACGCCCCCTGCAAAACAAATAGTGGCCATACAATATATCCAAAGCGCGCATAATCAATACAAATATGGGGACGGTGTGGAACATCACTCATCCACACTGGAGTCATGCCATTGGTGCATCAATGACACGGACATGGAACCCCCATGCCTAGTTAATGGCTCGGGTATCAACTGACAGGTCAAAGTGTACAATATAGCATTCAATCAATAACAATGTCCAATATTAGCAGTTCACAATTCAAATCAATAGTTCAATATCAATGGTTCAATTATCAAAGGTTCAAATAGCAAAGGATCAATATCAAGGTTTCAATAGCAAAGGTCAATGTCAAG